>JARDYJ010000003.1:0-412500 GCA_029215755.1 Spea hammondii | reverse complement strand
GTCAGCGGGTTTTGTCTGCGCTGGGGGTGTCCTGTCAGCGGGTTTTGTCTGCGCTGGGGGTGTCCTGTCAGTTGGTTTTGTCTGCGCTGGGGGTGTCCTGTCAGTTGGTTTTGTTTGCGCTGGGGCTGTCCTGTCAGCGGGTTTTGTCTGCTCTGGGGTTGTCCTGTCAGCGGGTTTTGTCTGCTCTGGGGTTGTCCTGTCAGCGGGTTTTGTCTGCGCTGGGGGTGTCCTGTCAGCGGGTTTTGTCTGCGCTGGGGGTGTCCTGTCAGCTGGTTTTGTCTGTGCTGGGGCGCGGACCCCCCCGTCTGTTGGTTCGGCGCGGACCCCCCCGTCTGTTGGTTCGGCGCGGACCCCCCCGTCTGTTGGTTCGGCGCGGACCCCCCCGTCTGTTGGTTCGGCGCGGACCGTGTCACCGCCCCCCTGTCTCAGTGAAGCCTCTGGCCCTCTGCGGCCCCCAGGTGAACGTTCTTCGATGATCTGGGGCTCCCGTTACCCCTCCCGTAATCTGCCCGCCGGACCCCAATATCCCCTTAAAGCCTCGATACGGCCATGACCAGTAATCTGTGATTGGGACAGAAATTAGAGACTGCCCCTTGAAATTTGAGATGGTTGGCGGGTCTGAAACGTAACAGGAATGTAAGAAAACCTGAATAACGAGACTCAAACCCACCGGATAACGTATTTCTCGGGGTGAAGGGGTAGATTCTCAGGGTTTTTACCCCAGTCTCGGGGTGAAGGGGCAGATTCTTAGGGTTTTTACCCCAGCCTCGGGGTGAAGGGGCAGATTCTCAGGGTTTTTACCCAAGTTTCGGGGTGAATGGGGCAGATTCTCGGGGACACATTGTTTCCTCTGATTTATTGATGTCTGATTCTCCCTGCTTTATCACGGCTGGAATCCCTGCTTGAATACAGGTGATTCCATTCAGAATATCTTTATCCTCCGGCCAGTCACGGTTTCCGTGACGACCGTTATCGGAGGCATTTGGCTGCCATCGTCAGCAGGTGCCTGTGATAGGGCCTGTGGGTTGGGGTAATAAGGGGTTAATATGTGGGGGGGTTCACTCATTAGATATAATGTGGAATCTCTTCTGTGGCCCCTGTGAGGAGCCGTACAGGGCTTCCCGTGTGCTGGCAGGGACGGGGTAAATATACTCGGCCCTTTTTAGGCAGCCGCTGGACGAAGCCGCGCTGACTCACCGACCCCCCCCCCCCGGCCGAGGCTGCTGGAGGATTCTGGGTAATTATTCTATTCATAGCTCCGGGCCGCCGGATTGGGTGTTAAATGCCCCTTACGTGTTACTAGCTGCCCCCATCTGCCCCGGGCACAGAGCTTCCTGCGGGGAAATACTTTTCTGCGTGCAGTAAGCGTGCAGTAAGCGTGCAGTAAGCGTGCAGTAAGCGTGCAGCGTCCAAAACACTGCAGGATTATTTCAGAAAAACTGCAGTCGTTTTTGGTCCAGCGACGGGGCTTCCTGTGGAATTCCCAAGCGTTCGCCGCAGACCGAGTCGGCCACGAATGTTTGAGTTATGGGGGGGTGGGGGGGGGTGATTCCAGCGCTGGGTGGCGGATCAGCCTGTGAAAAACTAATATTTAATCAGCTTGAAATAATATTTAAAGGCGCCCAGAAAACCACGAAGCGAAACGCGGCACTTAATGCCACAAACCACTGGGAACTGCCCCAGCATCCACGCAAAGGGGTGGAAATCCCAGCCAGATACCCCCAGCCTCCAATCGTACCCCACTGATACCCCGGGGCAGAATCTCTCTGACAGAGGAGGGCCTGCGCGGTTTTTTTTGTGGGGCAAACACTCAGTTCCGGGGTGGCCGTGGCCCGGCGGGTCACCGGGTGTATAACGCAGAACGTTAAGGTGCGACCCCAGAATCTGCCCCCTTGACGCCCCATCTCTGTACCCCGCGGCCGAGTGATGAGAGTTGCTGAGTGGGATGGATACCCGCGGGTCGGGGAGGAGAGACTACAAACACTGCCACGTTCCCACGAGCCACCAATCGCAGCCCGGTGCGAAGCGCCGTACAAAGGAATGTTTTCGGACCGGTAATAATGCAGGCAGCTGGCTGAGGATTCTGGGAGTTGTGTGGAGTGTCATTGGCTGGCTGACGATTCTGGGAGTTGTGCTCCGTGAGTCGGGGAGTAGTAGAGGCCGGGCTGAGCATGCTGGGAGTTGTGCTCCGTGAGTCGGGGAGTAGTAGAGGCCGGGCTGAGCATGCTGGGAGTTGTACTGTTAGTCCCAGGGAGTACGGTCACATGTTCCTGGCAGGAGAGGACACGGCTCCAGGTCCCGCTGCCCACATTTCCCTGTTCTCGGCTCCGTGGATCACGATGTGTCCCCGGGGGCTCCTCCAAGCAGATGGGTGGGCCGCGGAGGGCCCCCCCTTTGGGCCACACAGGTTACATTAGGTAGGACCGTCTCGCCCGGTGGGGTGTATGCTGTGTGGGTGTCCCGTGACGTATGGCATTGGTGGCATGTACACGTATGATCCGTGTACATGGGGTGTCAGATGGGGGTATTTGGGGGGGCGGAGGTGAGGCTGGAATGTAATAAAAATGTATCGAGTCGCACAGTCCACGTCACGCAACATGCATCATGTATGTTCCGATGCACGTGGCGCAAACAGACTCGGCCACGGAGAGGATGGTTCTGGGGGTAAAATCCGGCTCCTCGCTGATCTTTAGCTGCGGTGAAAGTCTTTTGTCTTGGCTGGTGAGGAGTACACGTGGATTGGCGCCGGTCCGGCGTATGCGTGGCACAGGTTTGTCGGGGCAGTTTCTCGGTGGCACATTGCGTGGCTGTGCAGTGGTTTTGGCATCCTCCCCTCTTACCCTCTGATATTTACCCCTGTGCAGCGAGTATGACGCCGTTCGGGGGCATCGCGTCCAAGCTGAGGATCGATCGGCTGAAGGCGGCCGGCGTGGGGTCCCACGATTGTGCCGTGAAATACCTGGGCCAGGACTTCGAGAGCCTGAAGCAGCAGTGTGTGGAGAGCGGGACTCTGTTCGAAGACCCCCAGTTCCCGGCCGCAACCCCCACGCTGGGCTTCAAGGAGCTCGGCCCCGGCTCCAGCAAAGTCCGTGGCGTGACGTGGAAGCGCCCGTCGGTGAGTGTGCAAACGTGGCAAACCTCGTCTTTGTTCCGTGGCTCAGGCAGGAAGTGTCTCCTTGGCTCAACACAGTGCGGGTTTCGGGGACTCGGATATTACCGTGCCCTGGGGTAACAGGGTGGTGGTGTGGCACGTGGACAGGTTACAGGGGTACACGCGTGTGCTGGGCTCCGCTCGTCTCAATCTGTCTTCTCTTTTTAAAGGAAATCGTGGACGACCCACAGTTCATCGTTGGTGGAGCGACCAGGACGGACATCTGTCAGGGGGCACTGGGTGAGTTCCTCCAGCGTGCCACGGGGCACCTGAGCCGTGGTCTTCAACCACGCTGACTCCCTCACAAGCTGCTGTCACGGGTCACCCCAACCCTCGGTCGGCCCCCGGTGGATTGCCTATCGGTGACAGGACAGACCAGACCGCCTTTTCTCCCTGTGCACACGGAGCCCACGGGAAGGAAAAGCCTGCTGTGTCCTTAACGTGCAATCGCTACAATGACAGCACCGTGTCACGGGAACATACGTGTCTGCCGTGTGTGTCAGACCCCCCGTGCGTGCGCTGGTGGATTGCTCTACATGTGTCACGTACGCATTTACACTGTATGTTCGTGTCCGTTCCGTGTCTGCGCAGGCGACTGCTGGCTCCTGGCTGCCATCGGCTCTCTCACTCTGAACGAGGAGCTTTTACACCGCGTGGTACCCCACGGCCAGGGCTTCCAGGACGACTACGCCGGCATCTTCCATTTCCAGGTACGTGCGCCTGCCACTGGGGGGCTGTTTCTGGGTGCGCGCGCCTGCCACTGGGGGGCTGTTTCTGGGTGCGCGCGCCTGCCACTGGGGGGCTGTTTCTGGGTGCGCGCGCCTGCCACTGGGGGGCTGTTTCTGGGTGCGCGCGCCTGCCACTGGGGGGCTGTTTCTGGGTACGCGCGCCTTCCACGGGGGGGGCTGTTTCTGGGTACGTGCAACTGCCACGGGGGGGCTGTTTCTGGGTACATGCACCTGAATCACTGAGCGCTGACCCGTGGCCCTGAACGCTCCCTTCTGCCCGCTGACCCTCTGACTCCTGCCCACAGATCTGGCAGTTTGGGGAGTGGGTGGACGTGGTCGTGGATGACCGTCTGCCGGTTAAGGACGGGGAGCTGGTGTTCGTTCACTCGGCTGAGTGCACGGAGTTCTGGAGTGCGCTGCTGGAGAAGGCGTATGCCAAGTGAGTGCCGTCCGAGTGAAGGGCGATAATCGGGGGGGGGGGCAACTCTGGGTCACAGAGGGGTTACATTTGGTCTTTTCTTTAAATTTGGCGCCACAAGCAGTGTCAGCGGGGTACCTTACAGGTGAAACCGTGGCACGGAGTTTGTGAGCAGTGGGTTTCACGTGGTGGGGTCCCCGGCGCCGCTTACCTGTTGGGGTAAATATATTTACTTTGGATATTTTGGAGGCCGGGGGGGGGGCAGACTTTTTATTTTTTTAGCGGCCGGTTAGTGACTTTGTATACGTGTCGGGCGTTGGGCCCCATGTCCATAAATTAGATGGTGGGGAGAGTTTACGTGACGTGGCGTCCAGCCCACGCAGAGCTGTATCCACGGCACCCTAGAGCAATAAACCGTGCTCGCTCCTCTCTTCCTCACGTCTCTCACACTCAGGCTGAATGGCTCCTACGAGGCTCTGTCGGGTGGCAGTACCACGGAGGGCTTCGAGGACTTCACTGGCGGAGTGGCCGAGATGTACGAATTACGGAAAGCCCCCCGTGACCTGGACAGGATCATCCGCCGGGCGCTGGAGCGAGGGTCTCTGCTGGGGTGCTCTATCGACGTGAGTACAGCTCGCGTAGGCGGTGAATGGGTTAATGCCATCTTGGCTGGCCACGGTTTGAGAGGTGGGTGTAAAGCAGGGCAATATTTGTGGATCCCACTCTCCTTTTGGTGCCCTCTCTCTCCCTCTTCTTGTGATTCTTGTCTCTCCTCCTCTCCCCTTTCTCCATCCGCCCTCTTCACCCCTTTTTTTGTGGCTGCCACGTCTCTCTCCCTCGTCCTCAGATCACGAGCGCTCATGACATGGAGGCCGTCACATTCAAGAAGCTTGTGAAGGGCCACGCGTACTCTGTCACTGCTCTCAAAGAGGTGGGTATCGTGTCCCTGTGTCTGATGCACTGTGGCCTGTGGGTTCCCGTGGCCCGTGGCCCTGCTCACTGAACATGCTGGGAAAGATATTCTTTATCAGGTTGTGTTAAAATTTAGGAAATTGCTTTAACCCCTTAATGACAATTGACGGCCCTGGCACGTCACCCGAAAACGAAGGGTTAACGACAATTGACGTGCCAGGACTTTAACCCCTTAATGACAATTGCCGGTCCTGGCACGGCACGGAAAAGCATGTGCTTTACGACAATTGACGTGCCAGGACCGGCACGTCTTTAAACGGGTGCAGAAAGCGATCTACTATCGCTTTCTGCACCCAAAAAGCGTTGCTGAATGCCTCGACCTCGAGGCATTCAGCAACGCCGCGATCGGCACGAAGGGGCCATCTCTGGCCCCTCCACGGGGCGTCAACATCCGCCATACTTTGTATGGCGGCGGACGCCCGTTTTAAAAGCGTTTAGGAGGCGATCGACGATCGCCTCCTAAACTTAAATGGTGTCGCTGGAATGCCTCGATCAGGAGGCATCCAGCGACACCAAACACTAACCTTTTGATGGGCTGTGACCGCTCCGGAGAGCGGTCACAGCCGCAGCTGCCGGCAATCTTCGCCATCAAGGAAGATGGCCGCCGTCCTGTAACAGGAACCACAAATTTTAAAAGTTCGCTAGATGGTCCAGACCATCTAGAGAACTTTGGCTCCACTTGCAGGTTGAATACAGGTACTGCATTCACCATGCAAGTCAATGGAGCCCAGCTTTCTAATCACAGTGTGATTAGTAAAAATAAATTAAAAAATAAAATAAAATTAATAATAATTAGAAAAAAATAGTAAAAAAACAGTAAAATGTAAAAATCATTTCCCACTGATGTCACTATCAGGGGAACCTCCAAGTTGAAAAAAAATGTTAAATTTTTTTTTAAAAAAAATAATAAAAAAATATATATATATATATAAAAAATATATTTTTGTGAGCAAGTCCTAAAATTAGCATATTAGCTTAAAACAATTCTCGCATGGAAAGAGTTAAAATACTGGCATATTAAATGCCCGTGGGGTGTCTACTTTTAAAAAATGTATGATTTGATGGGGTAAATTGAATTGGCCAGGTTCAACAACGTCCCAATTAACACGGGGGGAAGGATGGCCACACATCTAATTTCCAATTAGAAAAATGCACACGTACCAAATGTGGCCTTTTAGTTCCCCCCAAAAATGACAAACCCATGCATGTGGGGTATCACTGCGCTCAGGAGATGTTGCTGAACACATTATGGGGTGTCGTGTGACAGCGGCATATACCAGGAGCTGTAAATTCATACATAAAGTAGGTGTGTGTGGGAAAAATACACACACAAAAATATTACTGCAAACTTTGAAAAAATGCTGGTGGTAAAATATGTGCATGCAAAGAGTTAAAATACCAGCATTTAAAATACCCTGTGGTGTCTAGTTTTGAAAAATATATGGTTTTGTTGGGCACACTGAAATGGCCCGGCTCAAAGATGTACCAAATAGGGCATGGGCAGTGGATCCCAAATGCCAAAGTTCAACATTGAAAAATGCGCATGCCCCAAATGTGGCCCTTTTGCCCCAAAACAGCCAGGCAAAATCATTCATGTGAGGTATCGCTGTACTCAGGAGATGTTGCTGAACACATATTGGGGTGTTTTGTGATAGTGACATATACGAGAACATTTTAATTCATACCTGAATTAAAATGTGTGTGGAAAACCAAATGCAAAAAAATGACTACCACAAAGTTTGACAAAGACTGGTGGTAGATATGGTGCATGGAAAGAGTTAAAATACTAGCATTTGGAATACCCTGGGCTGTCTAGTTTTCAAAAATATATGACTTGATGGGGTAAATTGCATTGGCCGGGTTCAAAGATACCCGAAATGGCACATGGGGGGAAGAATTACCAGATTTGGAAAAAATGGCTTTGAAATAGCAAAACGCTACCTGTACTTATTGCCCCATAATGGGTAGAAAAAAGCAAAAAAACATAAAAACATTGGGTATTTCTAAACTCAGGACAAATAGTAGAATCTATTTAGCAGGTTTTTTCATTACCTTTTATAGATGAGTAAAAGATTTTTCAACTAAAAGTTAGAAACAGTCATTTTTTTCTAAATTTTTCACCATATTTTATAATTTTTTTAATAGTAAATAATATGATACAATCAAAACAATGTCATCTAAAGAAAGCCCTTCTTGTCCTGAAAAAAACAATATCTAATGTGTGTGGGTTCAGTAAACGGGAAAGAAGAAAATTACAGCTAAACACAAGCAGCGCAGAAATGTTAAAACGGCCATTGTCACAAAGGGTACAAAAAGTAAAATCAGCCTTTGTCTCGAAGGGGTTAAACTACATTCGCCTTCTGCACCCAAACGGCGTTGCTGTAATAACCTTCAGCAACACCGCGATCGGCACCTGGGGGCGTGTCTGGCCCCTCCCCGGGGCATCAACCTCCGCCATGCGCTGTATGCCGGCGGACGCCCGTTTTCAAAGTGTTTAGGAGGCGATCAACGACACCAAACACTCACCCCAGGACGGGCTGTGACCGCTCCGGAGAGCGCTCACTCACAACCACCACTGCGAGGGATTTCGCCAATCGCAAGATGGCGGCGGCCAGACCCTCTAGAGAACTCTGGCTCCACTTGCAGGTTGAATACAGGTACTGTGTGCAACCATGCAAGTCAATGGAGCCCAGCTTTCTAATCAGTGTGATTAGTAAAATACATTTAAAAAAAAAAAAAGACAGACACCCAAAATAGCACATGGGGCAGAATGACCAGATTTGGGGAAAAAAATGGTTTAGCAAAGCGCTACCTGTACTTATTGCCCCAAAAAGCAAAAAAAATATAAAAACATTGGGTATTTCTAAACTCGGGACGAATAGTAGAATCTATTTAGCAGGTTTTTTTCATTAGTTTTTATAGATGAGTAAAAGATTTTTCAACTAAAAGTTAGAAAGTCATTTTTTTCTAAATTTTTCACCATATTTTATACTTTTTTATAGTAAGTAATATGATACAATCAGAACAATGTCATCGAAAGAAAGCCCTTCCTGTGCTGAAATATAACTTGCGTGGCTTCAGTAAACGGGAAAGAAGAAAATGACAGAAATGTGAAAACTAAATAAAATCAGCCGTTGTCATGAAGGGGTTAAAAATACGTTAAAACCAGAACGAGAGCTCCCGGTGGATGCGCACGTGGCAGGGGACGTGGCTGGGTGTTGTTGGCCCCTTGTTGGGCAGATGAATGCGGATGTTGTGTTTATTTTTTTTTCCTAATATTGTTAACCCCTCACCTGCCAGGTAAATTACAGGGGCCAATTGGAGAAACTGATCCGTATCCGGAACCCCTGGGGACAAGTGGAGTGGACAGGAGCGTGGAGCGATAAGTACGTCAATAAAGAGGGCAACACGGGGGTCGGCATGTTAACATTATACTCGTGGGAGGGGCTGGGACACGATCCTCGTGGGAGGGACTGGGGCACGATCCTTGTGGGAGGGGTACGAGCTGACATTGTAGAACTGGGATTAGGGGGGTCAGGGACCCTGCAGATCTCACCGGTGGGAGGACACGCCCCCAGTTTACCAAATAGTGGCCGCAGCGAAGCATTCGGAGGGTCCGTGTCGTATGTTAACGCTGACTGTCGTTCTCGGCTCTTCTCAGCTCTTCTGAGTGGAACGAGGTGGACCCCTCGGAACAGGAGGACCTGCGTCTGAAGATGGAGGACGGGGAGTTCTGGTGAGGCGGCGTTTCGAAGTATTGTATGTGTCGCCATCTGTCCGTCTTGGCCCCTCCGGACGTCCTGGTTTTCCCTCTCTCTTCCAGGATGTCGTTCCAGGAGTTCCTGCGTCAGTTCTCCCGGCTGGAAATCTGTAATCTCACCCCCGACGCGCTCGACCAAGACGGCCTCGGCAAGTGGCACACCACCCTCTACGACGGCACGTGGCGGAGGGGCAGCACGGCCGGGGGCTGCAGGAACAACCCGGGTGAGATTGGGGCGCTTTCAGTCTGCGGGCGATCGGGGTCCCAAATCCAGCGCTAACCCCGCGCCGTGTCTCCGCAGCCACCTTCTGGATCAACCCTCAGTTTAAGGTGACGTTACTGGAGGAGGACGACGACCCGGCGGATAACGAGTTGGCCTGCAGCTTCCTGGTGGCCCTAATGCAGAAGAACCGGCGGCAGCAGCGGCGGGTGGGCGGAGACATGCATACGATTGGCTTCGCCGTCTACGAGGTAAATCTGGGGGAGGGGCCATTTAAATAGAAGCCACGCGGGGTCGTCGGTGTCTTCAGAGTGCTTTGTGGTGTTCAGACAGGGGCCACGCTGGTGGAATTGCCCTGCGGTGTGCTGGTCCAGTACCCTCCCCGTCTTGGGGGGGGGAGGCAATAACCCTGTATATTGGGAGCTGGCGGTGGTAATTTCTTTCTCCGTTCTTTGCAGGTCCCGGACGAGGTACGTGTGGAGCCGGACATGCGCGAGACGCCCCCCCATCGCACGCCATAACTTTCCATTATTACCTAAACGGCGCAATGGCCCCAAATAACAGACTGTTGGGGTCATTTGGCAGCATGGGGCCCCTAACTGTGGCCGGGGCATCATTTGGGGCACTTTGCACACAGTGTACCCCATCCGGGTGGGGGGGGGGGGATTGGGGTAAGAGGCACTAATGTTCCCTCTTTACAGTTTAAGGGCTGCCAGAACGTCCACCTGAAGAAGGATTTCTTCCTGCGGCATCAGTCCTGCGCCCGCTCGGAAACCTTCATCAACTTGCGCGAGGTCAGCAACCAGATCCAACTCCCGCCAGGGGAGTACATCATCGTCCCGTCCACGTTCGAGCCCCACAAGGAGGGAGACTTCGTGCTGCGGATCTTCACGGAGAAACACTCGGACATCCAGTGAGTGCCGGGCGTTCAGCCCCAAAACAGGGCAATTGTCCTTTTTTAAATTACCCCAAAGCAGGGGGTGGTGTCATTCCGCAGTGGGTGTGTCATTATGTGGGGGCGTGTCATTGCGGAATGTGATGGCGCTATAAATCCGGCCCTCGCTCCACCCGGTGTCATGCCAGTAATGTTCAGTAACCCGACGTCTGCTGGGACTGGGTGACCGGCCTCGTGCCGCATGTCTCTGGGCAGGCGGGGAGGAAAAACTCTCACCCATGTCTTTTGTTTCCAGGGAGCTGGACGAAGAGGTGTCGGCAGACCTGCCCGAGGAAGTAAGACACACAATATAACGGGGATACGTTAGTCTGTGCCTGGTGGCCGGTGCAGGCGTCCACTACTCTGCACCCTGGGGGAAAATAATCCCTTTACTGCCCTGTGATGCCCACAGCCGGGCGATCCTCGCAAGGGCAATTACAGCATCAGTCATTGGTGGATTTTACCCAGTTGCCCCAGTTTACTGGTTTGTTGTCGTGGTGCGGTGATGTCATAGAGCCTTTATCTAGCCGGGGGGGGGCTAGTTAACTAGTTAACCCGCCCCCCCCCATCAACTTTTGAGACATTTAAATAAAGCTTATCTTCCGGTCTAACTATTCATTTGAATTGCTTTGTAGTGTAATGGCGGGCGGGGGGTGTTAGGACCACGCGTGGGGCAATAAGCTCCTCCGGGCCCCCCTCCACATACTCGGCTCCAGAGCCTTTCTGATTGTCCGCCGGGGCCACGATAACTGCCGCGTGTCTTTCATTTATCAGGAGCATCTGACGGAAGACGACGTAGAAGATTCCTTCAAGAACATGTTCCAGCAGCTGGCCGGAGACGTGAGTTCTGGATCCGCGGTCTGCTAGAACCCAGCGGGGGGCAGAACCTAACAACCCCCCCCCCCCCCCCCCCCGCGAAAATACATTAACCTTCCTTCTGGGGCCAAGTGAACAAACCCCGAGATTCTAAAGGGTTAAATGTTTTATTTAGTGTAAAATATCCCTGCTTTGATGAATACGAGGGAATAGTCTCATCACTGGCAGCGTGTTCTCAGATACGTGGCAGGGGCCCCTGGTGTGTAGGGGGGCAGTGGGTCCCGGGGGGGGGGCAGTCGGGTTTGGTGACGTTCATCGCCTCTGTGTTTTTCAGGATATGGAGATCAGCGTCTTTGAGCTGAAGAACATCCTGAACAGAGTGGTGAGCAGACGTAAGTACGGGCCACTGGGGGCCGGCGGCTTCCTGGGAATATGTCCCGCCATGTACCACCGCGTCTCTGGGACCCTCCGGCGGCTGGCCGCGGCATCTCTGGGACCCTCCGAGTCCGTTGGCTCGCCCGTGGCTGTCTGTTTCGTGACGCGTCTCTTCTCACCCTGCAGACAAAGACCTGAAGACGGACGGGTTCAGCATGGAGTCCTGCCGCCAGATGGTGAACCTCATGGACGTATCCTTCCCAGGTGCTGAGCGGGGGGTTTGATGGAGGAGGTGGTCCCTGCGTGTGGGGGGGGGCAATGGAGGAGGTGGTCCCTGCACGGGGGGGGGATGCGCAATATAAGAACCTGTAAAAGTTGGGTTTAGTGAATCTCTCCCTCGGTCACAGAAAAATTTCGAGTACGAAGGTCCTGCAGCTGAGATTATAACTCCCACTACCCTCAGTCCTCTCTTGGCGAGCGCTCAGGAGGCTTCTCTGAGGGCAGGTTCTCGAGGTAAAATCCTTAATTAACCCTTCACAGAAAGATGGCAGCGGCAAACTGGGGGTGGTGGAGTTTCAGATCCTGTGGAATAAGATTCGCAGTTGGCTGGTGAGTGGCTCCTGGGGCTTTTCATTGAATGTGCAATTAAATTAAAGGGCTGCGCATGAGACTGTTGCTGCCTCGGACGCGCCTCTGCATATAGAATGCCTCTGTGTGCTGTTAGGGATATTAATGAGACAAAATAGGCAAAACCAATATTTCGTCACACACAAAATAACGACGCTACCAGATATTGTAGGACAGCATCCACAATATTCATTTAAGGAGATACCCTATATTTAATCTCCGATCCTAAATTCTTTCAGATCGCCGAAAATTATAATTCAAATTAGATATATATCATCGCGATAGTCAATAAAAATATTATTTATTGTAAACACAAGTTATAAAATATCTATATGAGTCACACAATGCATGATATAAAACACAAAATTCTTAAAACATGTAAAAAATAAATCAATTCAAATACAGTATATTATCGATAGTTATCAATATGAATCGTTATTTTATGAGTCTAACACACAATTAATTTCCAGTCCACTCAGCAACCAAAAATTGATAATAATCAGGGCGGTAATAAAAAGATCACTAACTCTATTATATTAGTTTAACTAATATGACAATTTAAAATAATTTAATAATGTCCAAGAGTATTCAGTGACATTCCTGATAGATGCAAATAATGTCAAACTTCGTCTATAGGTAAAAATACCTTTTCATTATTGTTATTATCACGGGTTATAAGCTGCAGTCTCACAAGCCGTCATATACAATAATGCAATATATTATTTCCCGGAAACAGGGAATTCTATACGAAGAAGACAAAATTCACCTCTATTCAGAATAATAAAACAATTATATTTACCACCACTTGTTGCTGTTGTCCAACTGGTCCTTGTAGAAATTAATCCAGATTCATTGTCAAGAAATTAAGTGGGAAAGAATATAACTTTCTACAAATTATATAGGTTAGGACTCCAAGTAACTCTAAGAGTGAAATATGGTGCCAGGATCTTAAGATTCCAATTCTCTGAGGTAAATTTGGTGAATAAGTCCGTCAGGGTGTCCTTTGTATCTTTCAGGGTGCGTTCTAAATTATTCAAGACATAAGCTTTTAAAGACAGGGCTCATTATCATAGCCTCCACCTTTTGGTAGGAATTATCCAATCATAACGGTGGGTTTTACCCATTATAATTAGGACTTCTACTCATATTTACATCGTTGTAATTTCTTAATTTACCTGCGAGAGACGCTCTGGTCTGAGAAATAATTTAAGACCGTTACATATGTGTTTGGAATTCATCCATGGTCACTTTATCGTTAGATGTTACCTCCTAGATAGTAACTCAGGCCTTTGTAGTCACCCATATCTCCAGACGTTGCCTCCTAGGTAGTAGGTAGGTTTTGGGGGTCTTAAGACGTATCCCCCATTCCAATTTACATTCCTAAGGATATGCAGCGTCTACTCCTTAACTTTCTCATGGAAGATAACGTTAATTGGATCATATACACTGAAGCATCTATATACATGAATACTTCTTTGTTCTCAATTATAGAGGAACAAAGACAGAAATAATCACTATATGATTAAGTAAAATAAAATGGCTCTGACTCCATTTTGTGTTCATGTAAAATACAGAATATATAGAATGCATGTTTTCGATCATAAAATATCTGACAGTGCCCGACGCGTTTCTGCACATTACGCTCTCTTCCTGCACTACAGACCATCTTCAGGCAGCACGATCTGGATAAATCCGGAACGATGAGCGCCTACGAGCTGCGACTCGCCCTGGAAAGTGCTGGTAAGTCACGGAACTAACATGGAGTACTGGGATTGAGTGCGCACTCGCCCTGGTCTCCCTGTACTGGGATTGAGCACTCGCTCACTCGAGTCTCACTCTCGCTCTCACGCTGCAGGTTTCCGGCTGAATAATAAGCTGATGCAGGTGCTGGTGGCACGTTTCGCGGATAACGAGCTCGGGGTGGATTTCGATAACTTTGTCTGCTGCCTGGTGAAGCTGGAGGCCATGTTCAGTGAGTGCCTGATATACTGCACCCCCCCCCCCCCCCCCCCGGGCGGACCCCCAAGACACAGCCCCCTACACCCCGTATGCAGCCCCTAAATTGGGGTGAATGAATATTACTGGATTAGTGGTCTGGCCCCGCTCTATACGTGTCCCCCGTACACCCCTGCCGACTACTCCCCCCCCCGCCCCGTAGCCGTGTATATGCGGCGCTGTAATGTGTGGCCCCTGCTACATGATGTATAACATACAGTCCGTTCTGCTGTCCAGTGAGGCTGGTAAATGGTTAAGAGGTATCATGTCCTGGGGGGGGATTTTAGAAATGTCCCACGTCCCCCATAGATGCATCCTTTATTGCCCCCCTGAGCTCTTTGTCTCCCCCTCACAGGGTTTTTCAAGGGCATCGACCAGGATGGCAGCGGCTCTGCAGAGATGAACCTTGGAGAGGTATACCCCCTCTATAATCTATTTACACTGCATATACCCCCTCTATAATCTATTTACACTGCATATACCTCACATATACCCCCTCTATAATCTATTTACACTGCATATACCTCACATATACCCCCCTCTATAATCTATTTACACTGCATATACCTCACATATACCCCCCTCTATAATCTATTTACACTGCATATACCTCACATATACCCCCCTCTATAATCTATTTACACTGCATATACCTCACATATAACCCCCTCTATAATATATTTACACTGCATATACATCACATATACCCCCCTCTATAATATATTTACACTGCATATACATCACATATACCCCCCTCTATAATATATTTACACCGCAGGGATACTTGGCAGGTATGTAGGTGAAATGGTTGGGCGGTGTCTGTGGTCACATGAGTGGGAGGTCCTGCGTGGAAAACGCTTCTTATAGTTTGTTTTATTTGCATATCCTAACGCCAGGAGCTGACGCTTTAATCGACTCCATGTATTTTTTTTCTCTTGCAGTGGTTGACGCTGACTATGTGCGGATAATCGCACCGCCTGCCGTGCCGCCGCCCCATGCCTGCTTCCTCTCACTAACCTCATCCTATAGGGTTTCAATCACTGGGACAGAACATGTCCCCCAAAACTGGGGTTGTTTCCCGCTCTGTTGCCCCCAGGAGCCCCTCCGTACGCACTCCACACACTCAGCCAGGCCCTATACGTCTGCATGTGACCTGAATGCCACAGCAGTCTCTTTCTATCGCTGCTGCCCCGACTGTCCTCCCGCTCAGTGGTGCCCCATATACCTGCCCCTCCTCCTTAGTGAAGCCCCACACACACCTGCCCCTCTGAATACGTTGCCCTCTCCATAGCTTATATCACAGGGCAATTGGGGTAACTGCCCTCGGAGTCTCCGTCGGGGGCTGCGATCCCCTAGCCCAAAAGGGCTACGTCTATCAACCTGAATGTAAGGGGGGGGGGGCCTGCCTGCCCCCTCTCCTCAGATACACCCGGGTCACTTTCACCCCCATTGGGGGCAGACCGTTTAACCCGTTCACTGCTGCAGCACTGAGATCATTGCCCAATCTCAGAATGTTCTGGGGTAAGCAGCCTCTGGACATCTCTGTAACTGCGCATGAATTGGGGGCTTAGCATTTAAAGACGCTCACTGGGGGTGTTACCCCCCCACGTCCACCCGGCTCTCCGCCATCACTGGGGGGGCCCTGAGCCATCCCCACTATACGGGGTAAGGACGTGGGTATTTTGGTGACTGATTCTGCGCGACGTTCGTTTCTTCTTTTTTATTATGTGGACGTCATTTAAAAAAAACTATAAATAAAGTTTATTATGTAAAACAGAGGATGTGTGTGTGTGTGGGGGGGTTGTGATGGGTGCAGGATGGTTTGCCTCCTCTGTTTGAACACTAGATGGCGCTCCAAGATCTGCCGGTTGCCCCTCCAAGTTTTCTACCCAAACAATGTCCATCGCATCTACAAATTAACACAAAACCGATAAATACGGAACCGCAGACCGACCCTTAACCGATAAATACAGCACCGCAGACCGACCCGAAACCGATAAATACAGCACCGCAGACCGACCCGAAACAGATAAATACAGCACCGCAGACCGACCCGAAACTGATAAATACGGAACCGCAGACCCAAAACCAATAAAAAACCTCTTCCACCTCCACACCGAGGCGACCTCTAACCCTATAAAGTTACGACATATAACGTATTTATCAAATGGGGGGGGCTCGCTCAGTAACCGCTCTCTGAAGACTTCGCGTGAGGAGAGTTAAACGCTTTGCGCTCTGCTTATTTATTTTAAAATCGTCTCGCACCAATCAGCTGCGCTCATTTTCCCGCCACGCAGAACGTTCGCTCTGCACCACAGCAGATTAACCAATCAGCTGCGCTATCTAAACTACCTGCCTGGCAACCGGAAACTGCATTTGGCTAACCAAGCCCGCCAAAACGTAATGCCCTGACCTTCCTGACCTTTTAATGCCCCCTGTTATATAACTAACGTCCAGTGATGGACAATTAGGGCGCCGCTTAGGCAGCTTGCGCTTTCAATTCCCGCTGCTCTGTCTGCCCTAATACCCCAACCTTACCCCCCCTAACCTTATCCCCCCCAACACCCTAACCTTATCCCACCTACCGCCCCTAACAGCCTAACCTTATCCCAACCCCCTCAACCTTATCCCCCCCCTTAACACCCTAACCTTATCCCCCCTAATACCCCAAGTGTACCCAACCTTGCGTTATCTGCCCCCCTTCCCTGTGGTGTAGCGAGCACGGTGTAATAGATGTTTTTCTTCTTTTTGTTCCCCAGCGCTGTACAATGACTACATAAATTACAAATGCTTCAAATGCCCCACTGTCAATCCGCCTCTAGTGGCTACAGACTCAGGGCTGCTGTAGCACCCCTGGGATAAACTCACCCCCCCAAAACATTTCACATCCCCCAAGGGGTTAATGGAATTGGGTGATTTCAAGTTATTTAAACTGAAATAATTCCTTAACAAACATTGAAAGTTAATGGAGAGGAGAGGAGCCCCCAATAATCCCACCATCACTACCCCCCCAGTAAAAACTCCGCTATCCATGGGATCCAACATTACAAGAGCCGATTACGTAGTGAATAAGTGAAACAGCTTCCCAGCAGAGGTGGTAGAGGGTAATACAGTGAGGGATTAAACATGCATGGGACAGACATACGGTTCCTGAATCTAAGACGAGACCAACGACTGATTAAGGTTTGAGTCTTTACAGCAGGAGAAACGGGCGACTAGACGGGGGCCGCCGGGGGCCGATCTGCTGATGGGTTCTGGCTTTCTGTATCTTTGTAAGATAGCAATAAAGTTGCGCTTAGTGAAAAAATTTATTCTGCCTCCCCCCCCAACTATAGGTGACGTCACATCCATTTCCTGCACGCTGCATGGGGGGAGACCCAGCGGGGAAGGGGTATTGGGGCAGGAGAAAGGGCCACGGGGGGGGGGGGAGAGCGGGTCAGAGGGGGGTTTACAAAGTAAAGAGGACTAGACAAAGTGAACAGGGACACTTAGCAGGTATAATTTTCCTAAGCGTCAGTGTTGTCTCCTCTTATTCCGCCCCATCTTTGTTTACATTGAGATCTCCTGCCCTGCGACCCCCCCCCCTCCCCGGGGTACCTGACAGCTGATACCCCGTGACTCTCACTCGCCCTCTAATACCACAGCTGTGCCGGGGGTCACAATGGGCTGATTGTGTCTCGCAGGAGAGCGTGACAGCTGAGCAGAGTGCCGAGTATATATATAGACAGACAGAGAGACATGAGTGTGCGTGAGAGAGAGACATGCAACATGCGTGTGTGCAAGAGAGACATGGGCGTGAGAGAGACGTGTGTGCGTGAGAGAGACGTGTGTGCGAGAGAGACATGCGCGTGTGTTAGAGACGTGCGAGAGAGACATGCGTGTTAGAGACGTGCGAGAGACATGCACGTGTGTTAGAGACGTGCGAGAGAGAGACATGCGTGTGTGCGTGAGACATGCGTGTGCGAGAGAGACATGCGCGTGTGTTAGAGACGTGCGAGAGACATGCGCGTGTGTTAGAGACGTGCGAGAGACATGCACGTGTGTTAGAGACGTGCGAGAGAGACATGCACGTGTGTTAGAGACGTGCGAGAGAGACATGCGCGTGTATTAGAGACGTGCGAGAGAGACATGCGCGTGTATTAGAGACGTGCGAGAGAGACATGCGCGACACAGGTCGGGGACACTCTGATGCCCAAGGGCCAGTGAATCCGTGCACAGAGTATACTGTCTGCTATACATTAAAAACACGTTAACGCTATGAGCGCACGTTAAACGGCATGGAAACGGCCCGTTACCCGGGAAACGATGCAAAATAAAGTATTCATCGGAAAAGTATAAATTCTAATCCGAGTAATGCTAAAAAACATTTCATATATAATGACAGCTTAGACCCGGATCGGCCCGTCGGGCCGCGATACAAAAACAATTTATTCAAAGAGGAAAAGTACAAGAAAAGGAAAAAGAGGGCGAATCAGAATACGGATCCAGTGAGTGTGTAATAGTACCGGGGATGAAAAAATATCAATAAGATATAAATAAAAAAAATAGAAAGGAATCCCCCCAAAAAGAATATAGCGATGCGGGGGCCGGCCCAAGGGCCGTGATACTGAACAATCGCCCCAGCGGGAAGCAACAAAGAGCTTCGGGGTCACGAACGCCCGGTGAAGGATTTTCAAAAACATTTCGCTATCGGAGCGAGACACCAAGAGCTGCGGCGTCAGCTCGCGCATGCAGGTCTATATCCGGGAGGTCTTTCCTCCAAGCGGGCAGCCTGTGATACGTTCATCACTTTTTATAACTGGAACTCCTTTGTTTCCCTGTACTACTTCCACTGGATGTTTATTCCGGGGATCTACTACCCTTTCTAGAAAGTAGAAATTTCTCACCCTCAACATTTTTGTTCTGAAGTTTATTTCAAAAGAGGAGAAAAGTTACAAGAGACCCAAATCTAACACTAGAGAGTCAGAGACCGAGATGGAATGGAAGGAAGTTTTACTTTACTGAGTGGGTGGTGGATAAGCGGAACAGCCTCCCAGCAGAGGTGGTAGAGGGTAATACATTGAGGGATTAAACATGCGTGGGATAGACATACGGCTCCTGAATCTAAGACGAGACCAACGACTGATTAAGGTTTGAGTCTCTACAGCAGGAGAAACGGCGACTAGACGGGGGCCGGATGGGGCCGACCTGCTGGGACGTTCTGGGGATCTGTAATGTTGTAAAATAGCAATAAAGTTCCGATTAGTGAAAAATGTATTTTATAAAATATTCAGCCATAAAAAAAGAGCCAAAAACCCCAAAATGTCAGCTTTACATTTTTAGCGATTTTGGACGCCCGGAGCCGTCAGGAACCTCGCTCCTCGAATCCGGCATTTCGGGGGTTTTAACCGATTATTTCCCGTTATTTTTAAAGATTTGAGCCCCTGGTAACCCTTTCCACGCCTGGCGGCCGGCTGAGGGCCACACACGCTGCGGGGGTTAACGGGGGCCGCTCCTGTGTTGGTGAGTCAGATGGGGCAGAAGCCGGTCCCAGCTGTCCGGCCGCAGCTGCCGCGTCCTCACACCCAGCACACTCAGCACAAAGCTCTCATTGTGTGCGGGGAGCGGCCTGTCCGCACCTTCTGCCCCCGAACACGCTCATACTTGGGATGTTATTAATACCCCGGCCTCACCTGCTGCGCTGGGCGGCGGATTCTGACAAGCTAAAAATATAACTAATGAAAGGAGAAGATTCCGGAAGATCCCCGATTACCACTCTCACTGTTCTCGGCATATCAATCATATAATAGCCTTGTACTGCGCTGCGGCATATGGAGGCGCTGCATAAAACAATAAAAATAATCACAGTCCGCTAAAATAATGCTGACGGGAGAATTCTGATACAGTCTGCACTGAGGGTGTGACAGCGCGGGGTTAATGAGTGCCGCCCGTAGCAGTTATTATGACCGTCCGGGGTTAAATAATGCCGTATTGGTTCTTTCTGTGTATGTGCTGTTTATTGTCTGCGCCCCGACCCCACCGTGTATCACCTGCCCTGCCCACGCCGCCCGGAACCACCCCACCCCGGTCGCTGGGGCCGCTAGAGGAGCGGAGAGCAGCCTGCGCGGCTATCGTACCCACTCCGGCTACCCCGGGGAAGCTTCGCTTTTTGGACCGGACATCCCCAGGACCCCGAGCCGTCCATCGCCCCCCCCCCGGGATCACCCTGAGAATGACAGCTAAAGTCACACGGACGTTGTGGGGCTCGGTGGCCTAAGCGCAGCGCCGGGCCGTCTGGGCGGGAAGATGTTCTGATTTATGGTCTTTTCTCACCTGACCTGTATATAAACCGCGTGTTACTTCCCGGGCCGTTACTCTCGTAACCGGGTCGCTAACTGTCCGGTCATTTCACGGCTAAGAGCTGCGTGGCTGGGCGACCCTCCCTGCTCCGCCCGGCGACCCTCCCTGCTCCGCCCGGCGACCCTCCCTGCTCCACGCGGCGACCCTCCCTGCTCCACCCTGCGACCCTCCCTGCCCCGCGAGGCGACCCTCCCTGCTCCGCCCGGCGACCCGCCCTGCGACCCTCCCTGCTCCGCCCGGCGACCCTCCCTGCTCCCCGCGGCGACCCTCCCTGCTCCGCCGGAGACCCTCCCTGCTCCGCGCGGCGACCCTCCCTGCTCCGCGCGGCGACCCTCCCTGCTCTGCCCGGCGACCCTCCCTGCTCAGCCCGGCGACCCTCCCTGCTCCGCCCGGCGACCCTCCCTGCTCCCCGCGGCGACCCTCCCTCCTCCGGCCGGCGACCCTCCCTGCTCCGCGCGGTTTGGAGCCAATCGGGTGACGGTTGGGTTTTTGGTTGATTTATTTAGGGTTTTTATGTTTGTTTTTTTCTGTTTTTTTTTCCTCTCATACCCTGCACAGCACACGTTACCGCCCCGGCCCGCCTAGCGCGCACCTCGCAGCCGTGGGATCTGCATCGAGGGGTTAATTATGTTGTGAGATGAAGTCACTTGCAGAGAGGTCAGAGGTCACCACAGACTCTTATCCAATGAGCTCACACCACTGGAATGTTAACTCTTAGCAGTGATCTCACCGCACAATCATGGGAGCGCAGCCCCCAGAGCATGCCCACCGGAGCGTACCACTGGGTTCTACACCCTTCTGCGGGCGCGTCTTTCTTGCTCCGGACACATTTGGGGCCCCGGGGGCCACACGGTGGAACAGTATTTTTTTTGCCGTGTCCTTTGATTTTAAGATTCAATCTGCTGGAGAATATTCAGATCCGACCCCTGTGAAGCCCCCCAGTGAGGGCCCCGGCTGGCCGCTGCCGTTATCAGTGGGATCAGAAACCCCCCCTGTTGCTGCGTAGAGACCCCCGATCCCCCCTGAGGCTCCTGGCCCCGAGGTCACGATATTCAGGGGCAGATTAACAGGGGGGGCAAATGGCGCAGCTCAGACCGCCACGGCAGTTCCCGCTTTACCTCCTTGAGACACATGGAGGCTATTCAGGTAAGGTGGGCAGGTAGCCACACCTCCCACCCCACCCACTTCTGAGGCCGGATCCACCCACTGCAGCCTATTATATTCAGCCGCTGGCAGCGTTTAGATCAGTAGGCGGCTGCCGGCATTAAAGGGCCAGCGCCAGCTCATTATCCCCAGTCTGGCCCTGATGTCTGTGGTGTGTATCCAGACAGGGGCCACAGCGTTACAGCGTGGGGGTGATATTGGCTACGGCCTGCAAGGTAACTGCCCCGTGTGCCCGGTCATTGGGGTAATTGGGGGATTCGCCATCTACTCCTGGCTCAGTTTAAGCTCATTCCTCCGTCTCGGGGCCACGGGGCACAACAGGGACCCCCAAGTATTAACCCTTCAATATCCCTTCACACACACTTGCTAATAACGGTCGAAACCACGGTGGAAACCACAACTGGTCAGGGGGTAAAGATATTCTGAATGGAGTCACCTGTATTCAAGCAGGGATTCCAGCTCTGATATAGCAGGGAGTAAAGCACCAATCGGGACTCTCAGATATCATTAAATCAGACTGTGTTACCCTGAGAATCTGCCCCTTCACCCCGAGGCTGGGGTAAAAACCCTGAGAATCTGCCCCTTCACCCCGAGGCTGGGGTAAAAAGCCTGGCAGTTCTACGTGTAATCGATGGTACGGATAGCCTGGCTGTTGCACTTTTTAGGGACCCGTCTGTAATCTGTCACCCAGCAGCCGTGACCTGGGGTCAGACAGGAGCTCCAGGTGTCTGCGCATGTACCGGTGCTGGCAGTGTGTGCTCTGTGTGACTGTTATTTGCCCCAACAGCCCCGGGGAAGGGGCAGAATTTGTTAGAACCTAAAAGACGTTTCTTGGGACCACCCGGCCCCCTACTCACACACATCAGATGATTAATAAGCCGGTCGTTTTCTCGGCTGTATACCATATAGTATCGGGGGTCACCCTCCTGCCCCCTTCCGTTTCTATTCAGGTAGCCATCTTGCCCCGTTAGCCCTTTCATTGGACCAACATAGAAAAAGATGTAAAGTTACATGAGCTTTTGGGACCTCAGAGGTCTCTTCTTTAGATCTATCTAAACATGAGACCTCTGAGGTCCTAAATGAGGAATTATATGCCTATCCGATAGATTCCCTTGCTGTATGAAACCTCTACCACCTCTGCTGGGAGGCTGTTCCTCTTCCTTACCACCCTCTCAGTAAATGAAAACATTACATCTTATGATTAACCCCATCCTTGAAGCCAGGAATTTACCCCCCCCCCCCGCCGAATGAGATCTTGTTTATTGATCTGGATAGAGGGCTGCGAGCACCGGGGGCCGACCTGTTTGGGTCAGTCGGGGGAATTTTAGGAAACAGGCAGCTGCTGCCACATTTGCTGCTTTCTGTCATCTGTGTCGGGGAAACAGCTGAGGGGTATTTAAGGGCCAGGTGCAGGGGAGGGCATTTTCTGAGTATCTTCCAGCTGGACCCTCGCGCAGATCCTCGCCAGCCTCCCCGTCATCTACCCCATCATCTACCCCATCATCTACCCCATCATCTACCCCATCATCTACCCCGTCATCTACCCCGTCAGCCACCCCGTCAGCCTCCTCGCCAGCCTCCCCGTCAGCCCAAACAGGTAAGAGCACCAGGTAGTGGGTACAGGCGGCAGCCTGCCTGCAGAGGTACCTGATACCCATCGAACGCATTGTCCTGGCTGTGAGCTCTCCTGAGAAGGTTGGGGGGCATTAAATGGGCACTTTTTATTTACTGTTACTGGGGTTCATGGCATTAACGGGGTGTCTGTACTGTGCACCCAGTATAACCCGCCGCACGGGGCAGTTGCTGGCTCAGCGTGTGTTTTGCACCCAGGTGGGGCAGTTTCAGTACGATAGGAGAGGTTGGTAATCTGGGGATAGTTTCATGGATCTCCCTGGGGCAGATTTGGGGGGGGGGGGTGCAGGGCAGACTGTGGTACTGGCCAATGAAGAGGGTCAAATTCCTAGATGGACCTGGGGATCTACAGACACCGACTGAGGGAGTCCGGTCCCAGAGCTCCGTCTCGGTTCCTGGATGGGTTCTAGGGGCCCTGGGGTGTAAGGGGCTCTTCTCGTGTACCCTGTGGGGTTCTCGGGGCCCTGAGGTGTTATATATGTGTATTATTGCCCTGACACCTGTATATTTGGTATATATGTCTATTTTTGCCCTGACACCTGTATATATATATATATATATGTTATATGTGTATTATTCCCCGACCCCTGTATATATATATATATGTTACATGTGTACTATTCCCCGACCCCTGTATATATATATATATATATATATGTTATATGTGTATTATTGCCTCGACCCCTGTATATATATATATATATATATATATGTTATATGTGTATTATTCCCCGACCCCTGTATGTATATATATATATATGTTATATGTGTACTATTCCCCGACCCCTATATATATATATATATATATATATATATATATATATATATATATATATATATATGTTATATGTGTATTATTCCCCGACCCCTGTATGTATATATATATATGTTATATGTGTACTATTCCCCGACCCCTGTATATATATATATATATATATGTTATATGTGTATTATTGCCTCGACCCCTGTATATATATATATATATATATGTTATATGTGTATTATTCCCCGACCCCTGTATGTATATATATATATGTTATATGTGTATTATTCCCCGACCCCTGTATATATATATATATATGTTATATGTGTATTATTCCCCGACCCCTGTATATATATATATATATATATATATGTTATATGTGTATTATTCCCCGACCCCTGTATATATATATATATATATATATATATATATATATATGTTATATGTGTACTATTCCCCGACCCCTGTATATATATATATATATATGTTATATGTGTACTATTCCCCGACCCCTGTATATATATATATATATGTTATATGTGTATTATTCCCCGACCCCTGTATATATGTTATAAGTGTATTATTATCTGTGTTATTATGTATATGTATTTTGGCCCCATCTGCCCCCAGCCCCCTTTATATAGGTAATGTATATGGTATATATCGCAGCTGTTGACCCCAGCCTCTCTTTGTGTCTACCCCAGGCTCCGTACCCTCAGACCCCTCTTCTCGCCCCCGGGGGGCATTATGCCCGGACCGCTCCTGCTGCTCCGCCCACTGTTGCTGCTGCTGGGCACCCAGGGCAGGCGTCTGGCTGTGTCTGGGGCTCGCTGGGCAGCCTCCCGGATCACCCCCCTGCTCCGGCGCTTCTGGGAGCGGATCACGTCTCCGGAGAGCCGCCAGGCGGTGCTGGGCTGCGTGCTCTGCCTCATCGGTCTCACCAGGAAGCCGGATGACTAGGGGCCCCAGGGGCCACCACGGGCTAGGAGGTTAGAGCTCATCAGCTAAGAAGCGGGACAGATCAATCAACTGATCAATCAACTGATCAATTACTCAGTCGACTACCATCTGATATACAGCAGCCAGCCATCCGATACATTAACCGCCCATCCGATATATTAACCGCCCATCCGATATATTAACCGCCCATCCGATACATTAACCGCCCATTCGATACATTAACCGCCAATTGGATACATTAACCGCCCATCCGATACAATAACCGCCCATCCGATACAATAACCGCCCATCCGATACAATAACCGGCCATCCGATACAATAACCGGCCCTCCGATACAATAACCGGCCCTCCGATACAATAACCGCCCATCCGATACAATAACCGCCCATCCGATACAATAACCGCCCATCCGATACAATAACCGCCCATCCGATACAATAACCGCCCATCCGATACAATAACCGCCCATCCGATACAATAACCGGCCCTCCGATACAATAACCGGCCGTCCGATACAATAACAGGCCCTCCGACACAATAACCGCCCATCCGATACAATAACCGGCCATCCGATACAATAACCGGCCCTCCGACACAATAACCGGCCCTCCGACACAATAACCGCCCATCGGATACAATAACCGGCCCTCCGATACAATAACCGCCCATCCGATACAATAACCGCCCATCCGATACAATAACCGCCCATCCGATACAATAACCGCCCATCCGATACAATAACCGGCCCTCCGATACAATAACCGGCCATCCGATACAATAACCGGCCCTCCGACACAATAACCCCCCATGCGATACAATAACCGGCCCTCCGATACAATAACTGCCCATCCGATACATTAAACGCCCATCCGATACAATAACCGCCCATCCGATACAATAACCGCCCATCCGATGCAATAACCGCCCATCCGATAGAATAACCGGCCCTCCGATACAATAACCGCCCATCCGATACAATAACCGGCCCTCCGACACAATAACCGCCCATCCGATACAATAACCGGCCCTCCGATACAATAACCGGCCCTCCGATACAATAACCGGCCCTCTGATACAATAACCGGCCCTCCGATACAATAACCGCCCATCCGATACAATAACCGGCCATCCGATACAATAACCGCCCATCCGATACAATAACCGCCCATCCGATGCAATAACCGGCCATCCGAAGCAATAACCGGCCCTCCGATACAATAACCGGCCCTCCGATACAATAACCGCCCATCCGATACAATAACCGGCCATCCGATACAATAACCGGCCATCCGATACAATAACCGCCCATCCGATACATTAAACGGCCAACCGATACGTTATCCAGCAGCCCAACACTCTAACTAGTGACCAGATACACTAACTAGCCATACAGTGCAGTAACCAGCAGTCAGCCTCTCTAATATCCCGAGACCGGCCAGATTCCAGACACCAGCCCCTCGTAACACTAATTACTGCAGAGAAACCGAGCGGAGAATAACCGGACCCTGAAACTGTCAGCAACAGCCTGCCTCCCACAGCACTGGAAGTGATTAGACTGCGAGAGACAGCCCCGGCAGACAGAGACAGCCCCGGCAGACAGACACAGGGAGATCCAGCCCAGAGACAGCATCAGCCGGCAGAGACAGCGAGATCCAGCCCAGAGACACAAAGACAGTGCTGGCACTGGAGCCGAGACAGCGAAAGACAGACAGACAACCCCAGCTGTTCCAGAATAACAGAGACAGAGAGACAAACTCAGCATGGACTCAGCGAGCGTCTACTGCACAGAGACTGCAAGGTATGTGCCTGTGTATTAGGAGGGGTGAGAGGCGCGTGTCCCGGTGTCTGTGTATTAGGAGGGGCCCGTGTCCCGGTGTCTGTGTATTAGGAGGGGTGAGAGGCGCGTGTCCCGGTGTCTGTGTATTAGGAGGGGTGAGAGGCGCGTGTCCCGGTGTCTGTGTATTAGGAGGGGGTCCGTGTCCCGGTGTCTGTGCATTAGAAGGGGGTCCGTGTCCCGGTGTCTGTGTATTAGGAGGGGTCCGTGTCCCGGTGTCTGTGCATTAGAAGGGAGTCCGTGTCCCGGTGTCTGTGTATTAGGAGGGGTGCGTGTCCCGGTGTCTGTGTATTAGGAGGGCTGCGTGTCCCGGTGTCTGTGCATTAGAAGGGGGTCCGTGTCCCGGTGTCTGTGTATTAGGAGGGGGTCCGTGTCCCGGTGTCTGTGTATTAGGAGGGGGGAGGGTCCCGGTGTCTGTGTATTAGGAGGGGGGAGGGTCCCGGTGTCTGTGTATTAGGAGGGATCCGTGTCCCGTTGTCTGTGTATTAGGAGGGGGGAGGGTCCCGGTGTCTGTGCATTAGAAGGGGGTCCGTGTCCCGGTGTCTGTGTATTAGGAGGGGGTCCGTGTCCCGGTGTCTGTGTATTAGGAGGGGGGAGGGTCCCGGTGTCTGTGTATTAGGAGGGGGGAGGGTCCCGGTGTCTGTGTATTAGGAGGGATCCGTGTCCCGTTGTCTGTGTATTAGGAGGGGGTCCGTGTCCCGGTGTCTGTGTATTAGGAGGGGGTCCGTGTCCCGGTGTCTGTGTATTAGGAGGGGGTCCGTGTCCCGGTGTCTGTGTATTAGGAGGGGGTCCGTGTTCCGGTGTCTGTGTATTAGGAGGGGGTCCGTGTCCCAGTGTTTTTTTATTGGCTTCCTGGTATTATCAGCCAATCGGAAGACAGGAAGAGTTCAAGTCCAGGTCACCAACCAGAACATGCCCATCTGCCCCTCCGCCCCCTGTAGATGCCCCTGTTGAGTCTTTGGGGTGAGTTGGGTCGGAGGTCCCCATGGGGTCCACGTCTTCTCACGTGTTTGTGTGTTTTAGGTGAACGCCACGGGAGTGAAGCCACGATGTCGCAGAGCGTGATCAGGAAGGCTCAGCCCTTTACCATTGGAACCAGACTGTCTCTGCCCAAATGCCCCGAATTTGCCCCCGGTGGCCCCGGAGCCCCAGACAGCTGCCCTCTGCCCCTCAATGAACGTGTTTCTCAGTACTTGGCCCACGCTCGCCCACCGTCCCGTGGCTTCTCTCCTCACAGAGGGACCCTGCGCCCTGACAGCCCCACGGAGGGTATTACTGAAGACCATGGGCTGGGCCAGGCGTGTCTCGCACGCGCCATCAAAAAGATTACCCTGTCCGTGCCCGGTGACCGGGGAGAAAAAGCGGACCCCGGGGTCTTGGCCCTAAAATCTCAGGGGAACTTCAATAATAACAATAGTCGGCCCTTGCGGGATGCCGTGCCACGTAACTGGGTGCCGTGTATCAGCGCACCACCACGGAGCTGGGCGCCGGGGATCGGCAGACCACCAGGTAACCGGGTGCCGGGAGATGTGGTCCCCGGTAATCGAGGAGTGGGAGATGTTAATTCGGAAAGTGGAGCGGAGCCCCCAACTCCCACCAATCGAGCCACGGTAAGTGGTTTCCTTCTATTCGTAATTAGCGGTAATGGGCAGACAGTAGCGTACCTAAAGGGGGAGGAGAAGGGAGGTACGCCCCGGGTGAGAGAATGGGTGAGTGAATGAATGTTAATGGGTGGGTGAATGAAGTTAGTAAGTTAGTGTTTAGGGAAGAAGTGGCACAGGCGGGCTGTTTTGGAGCAGAGGCCTACCACGTCAATGTCTGGCTCTGTATAATAGGGGTTATGCTGTACTACAGTCAACGTCTGGCTCATTACATAGTGACGGGAGTTATGCTGCACTACAGTCAATATCTGGCTCAGTGTATAGTGATGGGAGTTATGCTGCACTACCGTCAATGTCTGACTCAGTACATAGTGATGGGAGTTATGCTGCACTACTGTCAATGTCTGGCTCAGTGTATAGTGATGGGAGTTGTGCTGCACTACTGTCAATGTCTGGCTCAGTGTATAGTGATGGGAGTTGTGCTGCACTACTGTCAATGTCTGGCTCAGTGCAGAGTGATGGGAGTTGTGCTGCACCATATCTGTTCAGTAAATGTTATTTATTTAAATGTAGTTAATTTAGTTATTAGTTAATCATTTATTTTTTCTGATTCTTAGTTTTTTCCGGCTGACAAACAGAGAAAAAAATGTAAATAAATATTCTGCCCAACATTCATTTTTTTTGTGTGTGGGGGGGGCACATACAGGATCCGCCCCGGGTGCCAAATACTCTAGGTACCCCCCTGCGGGCAGAGCAGGCGTGGCAGCCTGGTGTTCGGCCCCTGTGCCCGTTAATAGGCAGTAAACGTTTTGTGCATTCGGTCCTCTGTATTTTGGTGGAAACCACGTGGCACCCGTGGACTTGGGATCCATCGGGGCTGAAAGGAACCCCAAGAGCTAACAGTCAGTTTTAATAGTGTAGTTTTGGTAAAGTAACGGGTCGGCTGCATTGCTCCCAGGAACGTGGAATTCTGTGTCCCCGGTGGCCCCCTGGGTGGCTGCGATGCCCTCCCTGCAGCTCCTGATACCACCCGGGCATCACATGCCACGTGTCACTGAGCCATGGGTGCAAGAGCTGCAGGATGCAAGACCAAAACGTGGTACGGAGCGGCTGGCGGGGAACAGGCCACGCACTCGCTGCAAAATTCCCCATTTTACAAGGGATTTGGTTAAAGCCTTTCGTGGCCGTGGAGGTTATTTTGAGGAAATATTTGGGGAATTCGGTAAATCCAGAGCTGGCGTTTGGGGGGGCGCAGCCGTCACGGATGACGTGGTCTACATCTGGAGCAGATCTGTTTCGGGTCTACAAAACCTTTCTCGGCTCGTGGCCGCTCTTTGCTTATTTCAGAAAGAGGCTCATTTTACCCAAAATGTGCAAAAAAACCTCAGATTATTAATATTCCCGGCCCTAATCCTGGTATATTCCGTGGCCATGAGTGACACAGATGAGGTGGGATACGCGTGGACAGCGTGTCGTGTAGTGGGGACAGGGCCGTGTATCGCAGGAGGCAGTGGGACTCGCATGGACAGGGATGTGGCCAATCCACGACATGCTTCGTTTGTTTCTCTCGAGATGAATCAGAGATGGAGAGTTTGTCAAAGTTGGTGACACTTCAGGAGGGTTTTGCCCGCGTGTGCCAGGCGTGTCCGGCCCCCGTGTGCCAGGCGTGTCCGGCCCCCGTGTGCCAGGCGTGTCCGGCCCCCGGCAGGTACTGGGGTTCGGGGCTGTTTGGTGTCCCGTTTCTGTGGGCTGTCGGGTGGAGGCTGTCAGAAGGGGTGATTATAACCCCTGAATTCTGGGACTGACCGGTAAATATAGGCAGTACATGGGGGGGGTTGGGTGTGGCTGTGACGGGGTTAACCCAGCCTGCCTCCTGACCGTGGGAGCAGGAACAATGATGTCATCCGGAAAACCGCCACGGCCCGCCCAACCACGCAGGCGCCACGGGGACCCCATAGACGCTTAACCCTAACAGACCCGCAATGCTTTGCACACCCTGGCACTGAAAGGGTTAACGGGCCCTGGAAATGTTTGTAATCGAAAAGAAAAAAAACCCCATTGTTTGTTTATATTTTTTTTGCCCCCTCCCCCGCCCGCCACGTTTCCGTCTCTTGTTCTCCCAATGACCCAAAATAAGTAACACTGACCTCGGCCCTGCCACCGAAACCACGGCAAGCGGCACGTTAACCCTCTGAGTCCTGCGGGACCCCAGATAAGTTTTACGTTACTGAGAGGGTGGTAGATGAGTGGAACAGCCTCCCAGCAGAAGTGGTAGAGGGTAATACAGTGAGGGATTAAACATGCATGGGATAGACATACGGCTCCTGAATCTAAGACGAGACCAACGACTGATTAAGGTTTGAGTCGTTACAGCTGGAGAAACGGGCGACTAGACGGGGGCCGCCGGGGGCCGATCTGCCGGCGGGGTCTTTAACATTTGACTGAATCGATTCTGTTTTCTGGTAAATTCTTTCACTTTGTTTTTATAAAATTGAATGGAGTGAAGAAATATTCGGGAGACTTTCTAGCGGTTTCAGTATTTATTTTCAGATACTCCACATTATGCCGGTATTACCCCCCCACTTGCATTTTTAGCCTCCGGGTCGCGCCCCCCCAGCTTCACTTATACCCCAGGGAGTTCCCAGGTGTGCCCATTCAGCCCCCGTCTAGTCGCCCTAGAAGAAGAGACAGAGCAATCCCATCCCCCGTTATCACTCCCATCACCCTCAGCCGGGGTCATTCCGCTATCCCCAGGGCCTCGGCCTGTAGCCAGCGCTGGGATTTTAAGTACTAAACTCCTCTCTGTTACCCCCCCCGCTGTGCTGTATCCAGGAGCCGCCATCTTTCTGCCCCGTCACGGGGTATAAATCTCCCCCGTCGCCCTGAGATATCTGTGATAATAGCGTTACGGAGGGACCTGCGAGGCTCGAAACAACCTCTAGCGCTAGAGGCTCCAGCACCGTCCAATAAAACAACGCGGGGAGAGAACAGGAAGTGTCTTACAACTTCCTGCGCAGGGAGAGAACAGGAAGTGGCTTCCAACTTCCTGCGTGGGGAGAGAACAGGAAGCGGATTACAACTTCCTGTGCGGTCTGACGGGAGAATTCTGACACAGTCTGCACTGATCATGGGAAACGGAGGGAAATTCGCATGTTTTGTTTTAGGGGGTGCAGTTAGAGGCGGGGCTATTCGTGTAACTGAGTGGGGTATTTAGAAGAAGAATAATGGGGTTTATTTGCCCCGTTTAATTTATAAAGCCGTTTCCTGCTGTTTCTATACGCATTATCGGGGCTTTTAGGGCTGTAGAACCCTGCGATCCCCTCATATCCAGCAAACATTCTGACCTCCTAGAGAAGAGGGGCATTGGGGGGGCATCAGGGGAGGGGCGAGGGGTTTGTTGGGGAGGAAAGAGGGCATCATAGGACCAAGGGGGGGCACAGGGGACATGAGGGGCACAAAGAGGGACTGGACAAATGTGGCTTTTAGTGGTGGATTCCTTTATTGCCCCTCCTGTAATAATAGCCCTGTTGTGCCCCTTCTCTGTTGATTGTGAATGAGGTCCTTTCATGTCCCCCGGGGGCAGATGGCGCTGTCACCCCCGCCATTGGCTCCGTAACGGGATCGACACAGGGTGACTTGTTTGCCCGACGCCCCAGACATTAACCCTTTCCTGCCTGAGCTCAGCGGACCCCACGGCCGGACGGGGTTTCCCACCCGAGTGCTTCAGATGGACGCGTCTGTGCGGTCCGGTCCCCGATTAACCCTTTCCGTTTTACAGGATCTGGGCCCATCCCCTGAAACCTGGCGGAGGGATCGCGTTGGGACGCCCGGCTCCGACGCCGATGGAAGAAGACGGCCTTCCGCGGAGTATCCCCAGATCGCGCAGCTCAGCCGGGATATAACGCAGGTAATACTTGCATGCGCTGGGGCAGCAGATGGGGCATTATTCATACTGGGGTATAATATGCCTGAAGAAGAGATCTAGATAGACTGAAAAGCTTGCAATCCATTCTACTTCAGTTACCAGTAATGCGCATGTTCAGGATCTATGAGCAGATTGTAGAGGTTGCACATGCTCAGGATTTGGGGTGCGAATGAATGCACATGATTCGGGAGAGCTGCAGCTGCATGGGATTTAGGGTGCGATGTACTTACACTCACACACACTCACTAACACCATGTACTTACACATACACACACTCACTCTAACACCATGTACTTACACACACACACTCACTAACACCATGTACTTACACACACACACTCACTAACACCATGTACTTACACATACACACACTCACTCTAACACCATGTACTTACACTCACACACACTCACTAACACCATGTACTTACACTCACACACACTCACTAACACCATGTACTTACACATACACACACTCACTCTAACACCATGTACTTACACACACACACTCACTAACACCATGTACTTACACACACACACTCACTAACACCATGTACTTACACATACACACACTCACTCTAACACCATGTACTTACACATACACACACTCACTAACACCATGTACTTACACATACACACACTCACTCTAACACCATGTACTTACACACACACACACTCACTAACACCATGTACTTACACATACACACACTCACTCTAACACCATGTACTTACACACACACACTCACTAACACCATGTACTTACACACACACACTCACTAACACCATGTACTTACACATACACACACTCACTCTAACACCATGTACTTACACTCACACACACTCACTAACACCATGTACTTACACATACACACACTCACTCTAACACCATGTACTTACACACACACACTCACTAACACCATGTACTTACACACACACACTCACTAACACCATGTACTTACACATACACACACTCACTCTAACACCATGTACTTACACATACACACACTCACTAACACCATGTACTTACACATACACACACTCACTCTAACACCATGTACTTACACACACACACACTCACTAACACCATGTACTTACACATACACACACTCACTCTAACACCATGTACTTACACACACACACTCACTAACACCATGTACTTACACATACACACACTCACTCTAACACCATGTACTTACACATACACACACTCACTAACACCATGTACTTACACATACACACACTCACTCTAACACCATGTACTTACACATACACACACTCACTCTAACACCATGTACTTACACACACACACACTCACTAACACCATGTACTTACACATACACACACTCACTCTAACACCATGTACTTACACACACACACTCACTAACACCATGTACTTACACATACACACACTCACTCTAACACCATGTACTTACACATACACACACTCACTCTAACACCATGTACTTACACACACACACTCACTAACACCATGTACTTACACATACACACACTCACTCTAACACCATGTACTTACACACACACTCACTCTAACACCATATACTTACACGTACACACTCACTCAAACACCATGTACTTACACATACACACACTTACTCTAACACCATGTACTTACAAAATACATACACTCAAGTCACTCTCGTTCTCTCCTTTCAGCTCTCCCTCTCTCTCAGCCCTCACACTCACTATCTCTCTACCCTCTCACAGCACTCATTCTCCGTATTTCCCTTTCTCACAGCCCTCACTCTCTTTCCTTTTTTTTTTTTCCTTCTATATCTCTCCCCGTTTCTCCCTGCCTCCCCCCCTATTCTCCCTGTTTCTCCCCCCTATTCTCCCTGTTTCTCTACCCCTCTCTCTCCCCTGTGTCTCTCTCTTTCTCTCTCCCTCTCCCCTGTTTCTCTCCCTCTCTCTATTACTCAGTAGGCTGGGGAAATGGCAGGATGCGAGGTCATTCACTTTCCAGATGATGTCATTATTGTTTAACAAATGACTCAAAATAACCCATTTCCTCCAGTTACCTTGTGAAGGTCGAACACACAAGACAGGGGTCCCAGCACTCCCTGCACAGAGACATAACATGTTACATACTTGCCAAGTGTCCTAGTTCAGGGGAGGCAGTAATTTGATTCCCAAATCCCTGATGCCCCCTCTCTCCTCCCCTGATGCCCCCTCTCTCCTCCCCTGATGCCCCTCTACTCAGAATGTTTGCTGGGTAGGAGGGTATCACCGAGTTCTACAGCCCCAGCCACACCTCTAACGCAACCCTAATACAAAAGTGCCCCCCCATTGCCATTTGATATGTTGGGGGGTATGAGATTAACCCTTGCATTCCCCTGCTGTATTGAAACCTGGCTGCCTTTCCTGGGAGGCGGTGCACTCCATCTACTATTCTTTCTGTGTCACGCTGACAAACCGTGCGTGTTTTAAACGGCATTTCCTTAACACATGGAACGGAAGACGTCTGAAGCCCGAATTCCTCCAAACGCCGGGGAGTCCGGCACTGGTGTCCGGGGCAAATTCATGGGAATCACTAGCTGCCCTTAATGTGGCCCCGGACCTCCCTCGCCTGTCCAGCCTCTCTCACCTCTGTGAGTTTAAGCCTCCACTCACCTGTCCAGCCTCCACTCACCTGTCTGTTTACTCTGTTACCGTGGAGGGGACAGGTAGTCCTGCTCTGGAGCCGGGGGCCACATACCTGTAGTCGGGGCCGCATATTGTTACACCCGGGGCCGCTTTAGTGACACCCGGGGCCGCGTATTGTGACACCCGGGGCTGCGTATTGTTAGCCCGGGGCCGATTTAAATCCGCAGCAAGCGCGGAGAAGCAGAATACATGGAGCAGGCGGGTAACGGGATTTCTGTCCCCGGCAGGCCGAGTCCTGGATCCGCGGGAAGCTCCGCAGCCTGAAGGACCGCTGTGACGCGGGGCCCCCCCAGGACTGGGAGCCAGGGCCGCACCCCATACACTCAGAAATCAAGGGCTTCGAGGCCACCGTAATGAAACTCAACCAGGTAAGGGGGGGCCGGGGGGTTCGGAGGCAGATTGTAGGCCTGGGGGGGGGCAAGAGTACAGTCTGAGATGAAGGAGAGAGAAAAGACGGGGAGACAAGAGAGAGATGGGGAGAGGTAGAGGAGAGAGACGGGGAGAGACATTTAAATCCATAAAGGGATAAAGGACGGGAGGGAAATTATTCCACAGGAGGAGAAAAAGAGCCCGGAATCTAACACTAGAGAGTCAGAGAGGGGGGTAGATAAGTTGAGCAGCCTCCCAGCAGAAGTGGTAGAGGGTAATACAGTGAGGGGATTTAAACATGCATGGGATAGACATACGGCTCCTGAATCAAAGACTGAGAGGGTGGTAGATAAATGGAACATGCTCCCAGCAGAGGTGGTAGAGTTTCTTCGTCTACTATCTACCACCTTTGCTGGGAGACAGCTCCACTTATCTACCACCCTCTTAGTAAAGTAAAAGTTGAGCTGTAACGGGCTGCTGTGCTCCGTAATGCGGTCATGTGACGTGTCACGGGTTGGTAGTTGCAGGATACGGGTAGTTAGTGGATGGGTTACTCGTTCAGTCTGTTGGGGATTAGGAGGCATTTATAGAAACCCGTTGGATTATATCCTTTCCACAGATTGGAGAACATCTCTCGCGGAGCCAGACCCCTTACACCGCGGCCCTGCGCGCTCAGCTCCAGTCACTCACCGGCCAATGGCAGCTGCTGAAACAAACTGCAGCCAATCAGAGCAACACAATGGGTGGAGCTAAGGTCCTGCAGGAATTTAATAAGAAGGCGGATGAGCTGGAGATATGGATGAGAGAGAAGGTGAGGAGGACGATCACGGGGTTAATGGGACCGAGAATGATATTAACCGGTTACAAAGTGAGGATCGAAACGCATTTACAGATTCAAATCCCCCCCCCCCCCGTTATATGGTGTGGGAGCGGCCGTCTTACCCTCCTGGTCTCTGGATCTGCAGGATTATTCCTCCCCATTGATAGTAAATGAATTGAATTCAGGCAGTCGGAGCTTCGCTTCCCCTTCGATAATTCTGCGTCTTCTGGCGCATTTCGCAGTTTCTTACCCTTTTCCATCGGAATCGTCACTTAGTTCTCTCCGCTTTCCACTTTCTTCCTGTACATTCTTTTTTAATTCCTTGACCCCCCTCAGGTTCCCGGTTGCCCTCCGTTATTGCCCCCCGTTACCTGCCCCCGTTACCGGTACGTTTCTCGTTGTAGGAAGAGAAGCCGTCGCTCCCGCTCCTTTTGGATGAAAACCTGGACAAGATGCGATTAACGCGGCAAATCCTGGACCTGAAGCAGGTGAAGACTTTTCTCTCACGTTTCTAAACGTCTCGGATCAGCCGGAATCGCAGCCTCGATGTCTCCTAAACCTTCAGATGACGACCACGGGACGATGGGACCTGGGGGGAGAGTAGAGGATCATCGGGGTGGAGGGTAGAGGTAGAAGTAGAGGTTAGTGGTAGAGATGGAGGTTGGGGGTAGAGGTAGAGGATAGGGATAGAGGTAGAGATGGTAATAATTTAGGGCCCCTGTTGGCGATATGCAGCGTCCTCTCTGATATCACGAATATAACTGTACAGCGCCGCAGAGTATGATGGTGCTATATAATAATAAATAATACGATTACAGGAACAGCTCCGTTACCGGAACCTCCAGGAGGACATCAACAGTTTGGCCCAAAAGCTGGAGAAACAAGGAAGGGTGGAGAGCAGAGGACCGTCCACCCGGCGCAAGCAGCTCAACAAGATGTAAGGGGGGGCCCAGGGGACGGTGCCGGGGGCCACACAAAAATGGATATTGCCTCTGAGGTGATACAGAACCAAGACCCTGAGACAGGCAGATGGTGGGACCGGCAGACGTTGGGCTTCACTCGTTAGCGGGCTCAGGGTTCACCTCGCCCCCCCTTTGCACGTTGGTTTAGCCCTCGTGTCCCTCTTCCAGGTGGCTCCGGCTCCAGGACTCACTGCAGGAGCATCAGAAAGGTCTGCAGCTGGCACTGGAGGCGGCAACGTTGTGGCAGCAAATGGACACCATCCTCAAAGCCATGGACGAGAAGGTGACCAGAAGGGGCAAAGAGCTAACCCATCCAACCCGTATAATCTGCTCATGTTTCCAGCCCCTCTAAGAGCGTGAGCCTTACTTGATCTTGTCTCCTGCTGGGAGGCTGTTCCATTTATCTACTACCCTCTCAGTAAAGTAAAACTTCCTTCCGTTCCATCTCAGTCTCTGACTCTCTAGTGTTAGATTCCGGGCTCTTGTAATTTTTCTCCTCCTTTGAAATAAATTCCCTCACGTCCTTTATGAACCCTTTATGGATTTAAATGTCTCCCCCCCATCTCTCTTCTCTCCCATTCCTTCTCTCTCTCTCTCTCTCTCTCCCTCCTTCTCTCTCTCCCCTGTCCCCTCTCTTTTCTCTCCCATTCCTTCTCTCTCTCTCCTCTCTTCCAATAATACTTTTCCTTCTATGCCAGAGACATTCTGTTGCTGTGAGGAAGGAAGGCGACTCCGAGGGACGCGGAGATCAAGAGATGAGAGACATTGCCAGCCAAATCCTGGTAAGAGATCACGGGATTTGGGGATCGAGCCTCCCGGGGGGGATTCTCCGGGGTCTGGCTGTATCTGCCCGGGGGGGGATTCTCCGGGGTCTGGCTGTATCTGCCCGGGGGGGGATTCTCCGGGGTCTGGCTGTATCTGCCTGGGGGATTCTCCGGGGTCTGGCTGTATCTGCCTGGGGGGTTCTCCGGGGTCTGGCTGTATCTGCCCGGGGGGTTTCTCCGGGGTCTGGCTGTATCTGCCCGGGGGGGGTTCTCCGGGGTCTGGCTGTATCTGCCCGGGGGGGATTCTCCGGGGTCTGGCTGTATCTGCCCGGGGGTGGGGGGGGGTTCTCCGTGCAGTCCTGGGGAACCAAGCAATAAACATTTACCCCTCCGCCTAATGTCTTCTTACCCCATCTCCCCCCGGTGTGGCAGCTGCTGGATATCACCGTGTCTCAGATTTCCGGTCTTCATCCTACGCTGGCGTCCCGAGCGGCTCAGAAGCAGCGCCAGGTGAAAGAGAGCTGGGCCCAGCTCCAGCACGCACTCAGGTACCGAGCTCACTCACGTTACACTCACACTCATCTCAATGGTATCAGCCACTCAGAACAGAAGTGCGTGGTGCGCAGGCTCACAGCTCGGCCCAATGAACACACCTTCGGCCCGCTCCGTCTCCCGCCACGTAGTAAACGCGCCCCGCGGTTCCCACACTCACTATATTTACCCCCGAGACGTTCTCAGACCCCTCTCTGTTCCTCAGGCGAGACAAGTCGATGAGACCGATGCCGACCTCCACGTTCACCAGAGAACCCAGCGACCCTGTGACCCCGAGCGCCGTGGGAAACCAGGCCACGGAGACGCCGGTCAGTGTAAAGGGTTAACGTTTAGGGACCGAGGTCCAAGTCGCTGCAAATAGAGCCCTAATAATTCTCCATGAACCCTGCAGGGAGACGGCAAGAAGAGAGCGGCGGCGAAACCCAGGACTGGAGACGAGGTCATCGCCTTACATCATAACGACCAGACGAGGTATCATCAAAGGACACGCCCCTCTCCTAATACACAGACACCGGGACACGCCCCTCTCCTAATACACAGACACCGGGACACGCCCCTCTCCTAATACACAGACACCGGGACACGCGCCCCCTCCTAATACACAGACACCGGGACACTGACTCCCTCTTAATACACAGACACCGGGACACGCGCCACCTCCTAATACACAGACACCGGGACACGCGCCCCCTCATAATACACAGACACCGGGACACGCGCCCCCCTCCTAATACACAGACACCGGGACACGCGCCCCCTCCTAATACACAGACACCGGGGCACGCACCCCCTCCTAATACACAGACCCCGGGACACGCGCCCCCTCCTAATACACAGACACCGGGACACGGACCCCCTCCTAATACACAGACACCGGGACACGGACTCCCTCCTAATACACAGACACCGGGACACGGACCCCCTCCTAATACACAGACACCGGGGCACGCACCCCCTCCTAATACACAGACACCGGGGCACGGACCCCCTCCTAATACACAGACACCGGGACACGGACTCCCTCCTAATACACAGACCCCAGGACACGGACCCCCTCCTAATACACAGACACCGGGACACGGATCCCTCCTAATACACAGACACCGGGACACGGACCCCTCCTAATACACAGACACCGGGACACGGATCCCTCCTAATACACAGACACCGGGACACGGACCCCCTCCTAATACACAGACACCGGGACACGGACCCCCTTCTAATGCACAGACACCGGGACACGGACCTCTCACCCCTCCTAATACACAGACACCAGGACACGGACCCCCTCCTAATACACAGACAACGGGACACGGACCCCCTCCTAATACACAGACACCGGGACACGCACCCCCTCCTAATACACAGACCCCTCCTAATACACAGACACCGGGACACGGACCCCCTTCTAATACACAGACCCCTCCTAATACACAGACACCGGGACACGGACCTCTCACCCCTCCTAATACACAGACACCGGGACACGGACCCCCTCCTAATACACAGACACCGGGACACGGACCCCTCCTAATACACAGACACCGGGACACGGATCCCTCCTAATACACAGACACCGGGACACGGACCCCCTCCTAATACACAGACACCGGGACACGGACCCCCTTCTAATGCACAGACACCGGGACACGGACCCCCTCCTAATACACAGACACCGGAACACGGACCCCCTCCTAATACACAGACACCGGGACACTGACCTCTCATCCCTCCTAATACACAGACACCGGGACACGGACCCCCTCCTAATACACAGACAACGGGACACGGACCCCCTCCTAATACACAGACACCGGGACACGCACCCCCTCCTAATACACAGACACCTGGACACGGACCCCCTCCTAATACACAGACACCGGGACACGGACCCCTCCTAATACACAGACACCGGGACACGGACCCCCTCCTAATACACAGACAGCGGGACACGGACCCCTCCTAATACACAGACACCGGGACACGGACCCCCTCCTAATACACAGACACCGGGAAACGGACCCCCTCCTAATACACAGACACCGGGACACGGACCCCTCCTAATACACAGACACCGGGACACGGACCCCCTCCTAATACACAGACACCAGGACACACGCCCCCTCCTAATACACAGACACCGGGACACGGACCCCTCCTAATACACAGACACCGGGACACGGACCCCTCCTAATACACAGACACCGGGACACGGACCCCCTCCTAATACACAGACACCGGGACACACGCCCCCTCCTAATACACAGACACCGGGACACGGACCCCCTCCTAATACACAGACACCGGGACATGGACCCCTCCTAATACACAGACACCGGGACATGGACCCCTCCTAATACACAGACACCGGGACACGGACCCCCTCCTAATACACAGACACCGGGACACGCACCCCCTCCTAATACACAGACACCGGGACACGGACCCCCTCCTAATACACAGACACCGGGACACGGACCCCTCCTAATACACAGACACCGGGACACGGACCCCCTCCTAATACACAGACACCGGGACACGGACCCCCTCCTAATACACAGACACCGGGACACGGACCCCCTCCTGGCCCTTCACAGATATTATTATGGAATATTATCGGATAAGGGGGGGGTAATTGGTGCAAAGGACTCTGATTTGATAAATATTAATGTTGTTTCAGGAGGCAGACGTCGCTGGCGGACAGAGGGAGGCAGATCGGAGGCTCAGAGTATAATGTGCCGAATCGGCCCCTCACTGAGAGCTCGGGGGTAAGGGAGCGGCCACAGAACTCTTTGAGGACGCGCCGTGTTACAGAATATCCCGTTCCCCATCTCTCTATAATACATGCGCTGATCTCAGTACCACCTCTTCTGGCAGGTCAATCAGCTGATGAAGGATTTGAGCTCCACCGAGCAGTGGCTGCAGGACCTTGAAGTCCTCCTTTCAGAGCCGGCAGCCATGCGCAGCCCGGAGGTCATCCGCAGGAACCTGCGCGAAGTGTCTATCTTGGAAAGAGAGGTGAAATCCCGCGGTCTGGTTCTGCATGGGATGGATTCTAAAGCGAGACAACCAGGAGCCCCGGAGTGGAGGCTAAGTGAGGAGACCAGAGGGAAGATGCAGGAGGTGAAGGAGAGGTGAGTGCAGGGAGGGTCAGACGTGGACCATTATTTAGAAAGGTTTTTGGGTCTGAGCAGCTGTTGGCAATCTGGACAGTGATCTTCTGCTCCTGTATCAGAATTCAGATGGTCTTGGATGCCCTGCGGAGACGGGCCTCTGACCTGAGGGACACGTTGGTACTTTCTGAATTCATGAAGATCGTACAGATGGAGGAGGAGAGGAGAAGCAGAGAGATGGTGAGGAAAACAAATGGAAATAATCAAGGCTGATGGGAGAAGCTGGTGTTTGGAGGTCTCGGGGTTGGCCACTGTTTGGAGGTCTCGGGGTTGACCACTGTTTGGAGGTCTTGATGTTGACCACTTTTTGGAGGTCTTGATGTTGACCACTGTTTGGAGGTCTCGGGGTTGACCACTGTTTGGAGGTCTCGGGGTTGACCACTGTTTGGAGGTCTCGGGGTTGACCACTGTTTGGAGGTCTCGGGGTTGGCCACTGTTTGGAGGTCTCGGGGTCGACCACTGTTTGGAGGTCTCGGGGTTGACCACTGTTTGGAGGTCTCAGGGTTGACCACTGTTTGGAGGTCTCGGGGTTGGCCACTGTTTGGAGGTCTCGGGGTTGGCCACTGTTTGGAGGTCTCGGGGTTGGCCACTGTTTGGAGGTCTCGGGGTTGACCACTGTTTGGAGGTCTCGGGGTTGGCCACTGTTTGGAGGTCTCGGGGTTGGCCACTGTTTGGAGGTCTCGGGGTTGGCCACTGTTTGGAGGTCTCGGGGTTGGCCACTGTTTGGAGGTCTCGGGGTTGGTGACTGTTTGGAGGTCTCGGGGTTGGTGACTGGAGGTCTGGAGGCAGCCGTCTCTGTGTTGAGGTTCCATGGTTGGGGTCAGGGAGAAGTTGAGAGTTGAGGTTGGACATCTTGCTGTGGAGGATGGAGAAATCGCTGTGCTGTTGTTTGCATGTTGTAGTCTCCAGGCGCACAGTTGGAGGTGGTAGTGACATCGGAGGTGGGAGTCTGTGGAGGTTTGTCTTCTGTGTCAGGTTTTGAGGTGGGAGCCTTGGTTTCGTGGAGGCCGGACACGTCTGACCTTTCTATCACAGTCTAGGAGCGGAGGAGCCGTCAGAGAGGGGCCCTGTGACCTGGGGACGGAGAGCGAACGCAGAGAGGTCTTCACCCCGCTGGAGGAGCTCCAGGAAGCTGTGGAGATGCTGAATGACGCAGCCAAGGAGCGGGAGAGGGCAGTGGCCATTACCAAAGAAACTGAGAACCTGGAGATCAAGGTGAGGGAGCTCCGAGTGCCTCTCCCCGGAGGGTCTGCGTATTCATGTATAATAGATTAGCTGGGGCCTGGCATTGGGCTTCACTTCCCATAACTCTCAGCCAGGCTCTGCATTATGGCAACGACTGATATTTGAAGACCCAGATCCTATAAGGACAGCAATGGTGTGACAGATTCCAGCTCCGGCCTGCAGAGCATCTGGGCTCCGGCCTGCAGAGTATCTCTGCTCCTGTGACTGCAGAGTATCTCGGCTCCGGCCTGCAGAGCATCTCGGCTCCGGCCTGCAGAGCATCTCGGCTCCCGCCTGCAGAGTATTTTAGCTCCCGCCTGCAGAGTATCTCTGCTCCTGTGACTACAGCATGCTGGCAGGGATCCTGACACCCTATCTCTGAGCCTTTTCCTTACATGAGCCAAGCAGCTTCCACGCTCACTGACTGCAGCATGTGACTGTAAAAGGAGCTTCTTACTGGCTGACGTATAGTTATATATCACCCCTAAATCCTTCCGCCGCTAACTCCCCTCCAGTCTCACTCCAGTTAGCGGCACGTGTCTTTACTATCCAAATGCGTTACATTACATTCATCAATGTTGAGTTTTGACAGGTCAGAGAGCAGGAAGCGGTGTCTCTCATTGGCCACGTGTCGTGGCCACCTTGTTCCTCATTAAATGGCTTTTGCCCCCTTTTCCCAGCTATCGGAGCTGTCCCAGCGGATCTGTGCCGCTCAGACCTGGCTGGATGACATACGGCGGCAGACGGAGGTCGCCGAGCAGGACTTCGCTCTGGTGAAGAGTCAGACAGACCTGAAAGACCTGGAGGAACTTTTCATTCTTCAGCAGGAGCTCGAGGTGAGTCGGCCGATCCCACCGCAGGACAGCGGTAACCGTGTTGGAAAGCGGGATCCTTTGCAGTCCCGTCACATTAACGTCATTACCCCACCTGCTGCAGGCCCACGTACTCGGCTCTCTCCGCCTGGACGTCAGGAGGCTGGAGGACCAGCAGGACCGCCTGCGCGACCTGTGCCCACAGAGGAGCCACGAAGTGGCCAGGAGTATCAGGGAAGCCCTCCAGGCCTGGGCCCAGCTGCAGGAGAAGGTCCAGGAGACGAAAGCCCAACTGGAGAAGACAGATGAGCTCCGCCGGTTCTTTCTGAGTTACCTGGAGATGATGTGAGTGCCAGCAGCGTGACCCTTACAGGGGTATTGTGTGTTAATGGCGGGGGAGGGGTACTTTGTACCGAGAAGATCTGGCCTCATTGGGCCAAACGCCACTTCCAATACCCGTCAACAAACTCGGAACACCTGTGTTGGGGGTGTGATGAGGGCCAGGGTGGGGTGGGAGGCTTGGCCATGTGGTTACGTTAGCGGAATTGCCCCATAGCATAGAAAGGAGGGCAAAAGGGGGAACGAGGGGCAACTTTTATCTGCTGCGACAAACCCGCAGTTTAGTGAATAGACCCCGCTGTGGGGGGGGCTCGCTGTTCCCATTAATAATATTTCATCTGCTTTTCCCAGATCGTGGACAGAAGACACGAGAGCGCAGATCTTCTCAGAGAGCCCCTGCCAGCGACCGGCCGGGTCCCGCGGCGAGGAGCTGGAGAGGAGAATCGAGGGGAAGCTGAAAGAGTTCGAGTTGCTGGCGAGTATCGGGTGGAAGTTTATCGGAGAGGAGCATTTCCTCACGCAGACGGTATGACCGCCGGAATTCCCATACATTCCAAGGGCTCACCCAGTCTTATACGGCACCGCCATATACTGTAATGCTGTACAAACCAGGGCTGGTTTCCTAAAACAGAAGGCACCAGGGCACTCAACTTGGGCCATTTAGAAAGCGTGGGCCAGTCCCTCACCCCAGCTGTCTCGCTGATGCCCCCTCTCCCCTCCTCTGATGCCCCTCTTTCCTCCCCTAATACCCTTCTTTCCTCCCCTGATGCCCACTTCACTCCTTTCTCTGCTGATTTCCCCTCTGATGCCCCACTTTGGTGAGTCCTGCACCAGTCAAGGAGCAAATCAGGAATATTACTTTGTACCCCAATGCTGCAGCCAATCAGGTCGCGGCGGATTGGTGCATGCGGGGAACTATTAGGGGGTTATTTACTAAACGTGCTTTTCCTGCAGATAAAGGAGCGCATGGAGGAGCTGCAGGGCATGCTGAGCTGGGTGCTGATGCGGTGGCGCTGTCAAAAGCAGCAGAGGATCATGGGAAACAAAATGGAAAAAAAGAGGCCAAAGGAGGTCCTGGAGCCCCGCCACGAGCTCAAGGTCAGTCAGATGCCCGGGGGGGGGGGTATTTTATTAACCCGGAGATTTGGGGGTCTGATCACAAATCAATAAACAATAGAAAACGTGGAAAAAACGTGGTCATTCCGGAGAACAATCGGTTCTTTGCTGCGTTACAGATATTGCCGGTTTAAAGAGACTGGAATCTAAAACTAGAGGATCAGAGGCTGAGATGGAATAAACTTTTCTTTACTGAGAGGGTGGTAGATAAGTGGAACAGCTCCCCAGCAGAGGTGGTAGAGGGTAATACAGTGAGGGCATTAAACATGCATGGGATAGACATACGGCTCCTGAATCTAAGACGAGACCAACGACTGATTAAGGTTTGAGTTGTTACAGCGGGAGAGATGGGTGACTGGATGGGGGCCGGCGGGGGCCGACCTCACGGCAGGTTCTGTGTTTCATTGGAACGCTCTTCTGCAGCCACGGCGAGATCCTGGCCCTTGATCTGGCTGCGGATGTTATTAGTAGTATTAATTATTATTATTATTTATACGGCACCTTCAGTTCACGCGGCGATTCTTACAATAAATATATTTAGACTAAAACCGACCGAGACAAACCGATACATTATTATTATTATTATTATTAAACTGATACATTCGTATTATTATAAGTGTTATTAGTAGTAGTATTAGTATTAGTAGTAGTATTAGTATCATTAGCAGTAGTATTATTAGTAGTATTATTAGTATTAGTATTATTAGTATTAGTGTTATAATTTTTAGTGTTATTAGTATTAACAGTCTATCCTAAATGCCGCTGCTAGGCTCATCTTCCTTGCACGTCGCTCCTCTTCTGCTTCCCCCCTCTGTGAAACCCTCCACTGGCTCCCAATTACCTTTAGAATTAAATTTAAGATCCTGGTACTGACATATAAGGCCATCCATAATACTGCCCCCATACATAACACTGCCCCCATACATAACACTGCCCCCCAATAATACTGCCCCCATACATAACACTGCCCCCATACATAACACTGCCCCCCAATAATACTGCCCCCATACATAACACTGCCCCCCCATACATAACACTGCCCCCCCATAATACTGCTCCTCCGTACATTTCTGACCTCATTAGCAAATACTCTCCTACTCGATCCCTACGTTCCTCCCATGGGCTAAGGCTCTCCTCCTCACTCATCACCTCTTCCTTTTCCCGTCTACAAGATTTCACTCGAGCTGCCCCATATCTCTGGAATCTACTCCCAAGGAACCTTCAGCATTCTCCCTCCCTCCCAACTTTCAAGAAACATCTAAAAACCCACTTCTTCAGAGAAGCCGCGCCATCTTAGCTGCTAGAACTTCCTTGTCATCGATACAACCCCCACAATACCTCTCACCCTTTCTCTATGCCTTATGTTTGTCACCCCATTTCCCTCTAGATTGTAAGCTTGCGAGCCGAGTCTCTCCACCTAATGTATTGGTTTGTCTTAGTCTGTCAATTCTTGTCTTGTCATACCCCTTGAATTTATGTATTGTATTAAGCGCTGCGTAAACTGTTGGCGCTATATAAATAAAGGATAATAATAATAATAATAATAATATTAGTATTATTATTATTAGTAGTAGTGTTATTAGTATTAGTGTTATAATTAGTAGTAGTATTATTATTAGTAGTATTATTAGTATTAGTGTTATTAGCATTGGTGTTATTAGTATTATTATTATTATTAGTAGTAGTAGTAGTATTAGTATTATTATTATTAGTAGTAGTAGTAGTATTATTAGTATTATTATTAGTAGTATTAGTATTATTAGTAGTATTAGTATTATTAGTAGTAGTAGTATTAGTGTTATTAGTATTATTAGTAGCATTATTAGTATTATAAGTAGTATTATTATTATTAGTATTATTAGTAGTAGTAGTATTAGTAGTATTAGTAGTATTATTAGTAGTATTATTATTAGTAGTATTAGTAGTATTAGTAGTATTAGTATTATTAGTAGTATTATTATTACTAGTAGTATTAGTATTATTAGTAGTAGTATTAGTATGATTAGTAGTATTATTAGTATTAGTGTTATTAGTATTATTAGTAGTATTAGTATTAGTGTTATTAGTATTATTAGTAGTATTAGGATTATTAGTAGTATTAGTGTTATTAGTATTATTAGTAGTATTAGTATTAGTATTATTAGTAGTATTATTAGTATTAGTGTTATTAGTATGAGACAAACCGATCCATCAGTCATCAGCTTGGAGTCTTCTCTCCATGTTTTCTCAGCAGGATCTGCCCTCCGGGGAAGTTCACCAGGCGAGCGGCATCCCAGCAGAGAGCGCAGACAGCGAGTCTCCCCGGCCCCGGGGGCCGACGCTCCGCCGGTACAGCAGGAAGGCTCACAGCCCCATGTCGTTACACAGTGCCGGCTATGAGGTGGACATCCAGCAGGGGCCAGAGCCGCAGGAACAAAAGACTTTGGAGGGGCCTGTGTGGCTCCAACCCAAACAGATGCCCCTGAGAGCCGAGCGAGGAGCGGAGGACGAAGCTTTCTGCGCGGTAAGGACCCCGGGGCCACCCCCCTCAAACCGTCCCTGGAAGGGAGTGCGAGGTCGCGGGGCGGAGGTGGGACGCGTACCCCTCAGACAGCCTGCGGCCGGGGCCTCTTTCTCCGGGTTCCCTGCTTGCTTTCTGGTGTCCTGCGCGCTCTCGGGTCTGACGCTGAGGTGGGCTCGGGAGTCTCCGGCTGGGTTACCGGGACAGACACTGCAACCTCGCTGAATGGAGCCGGGTTATCAGCCTTGAGCCGGCGCCTCAGTAAATCTGCCATGCCTCTGACTCGTTGTCTTGGGAGTTGTAGTCCACAGCAGCTACAGTACGGCGGGAGGATGACGAGCGCCGTAGTCACATAATACCCCTGGATTCACGGGTGGCTGCTCGTAGGATGTTGGGATTGCATTTGTCTGGGATGATGGGAGTTGTAGTCGCGTGTCCTAGCGTGTCTGGCTGAGGGTTCTGTGGGTTTAACTATCTGTCTGGCTGAGGGTTCTGTGGGTTTAACTATCGCGTGTCTCCTCTTCCTGCGTGTCCTTTCCAGCCTCCTCTCCCCAGACACCCCGCCACGTTTTGGAGACGCTGTCAGGGGCTGTTGGGGAGCACGTTCTCTAGCTTAACGAGAAAGAAAAGGGTCTCCTTCCCCGCCGCGGACGAGGTAACTGCCCCCCCGCTCTGCATGGTGGATCGCATGGTGTGCCGTGGCCCTGCCGTGGGGTGGGCAGGTGGTGCTCAGGAAATGAAGGGTTAATGTCCTCATCTGAACAGAAAGCTTTGGGGTTTTTATTTGTTTTTCTAACCTCAGGCCGGCTCGGTGTGATGGGAGTTGCATTGTAAATTGATACATCTAAAAGGGTAACGATGCTGCCACCTACTGGCGCCACATTGTTAAACAGCGATGAAAACCGCTGGTTTCACCCCAAAACACCAATAGCGATTAAATAATAATTAGTGTTAACCCTTTTCGCACACACGGCCCCCGTTTGCGGCACGGATTTTCCATGGGCCGTGGGGTATTAGTAGGGCCGCTCCATACCTGTACGGGGCAGACGCTCAGCTGGAGGGTGGACTTTCTGAAACAAGCCCCAGCGTGAGGGTCTCCTGGAGATAGAGACCCCGGCCGTGTAAAAAATAGTTCATCGGGGCAGTTGGGCACTTTTCACCCCCCCAAAATAAAGTGCATGGAGTGTCTCACCCCACGTTTTCTCTCTTGCCCTGCCCAGGTAAGCGTGTGTTTGCATGTGAAGCCCCCGGGACAAAGCGCATGCCACAGTCTGACCGCGCCACGGCCTTCTAAACAATCCCAGGTCCTGGACCAGTACTCTCCGCAGTGCGCCCCGGTTACCGGGGACCCCACAATCTCCTCCACCAAAATCCGATCCCACTTGCTTTTCAGCGGCCCCAACAGGAAGCAGAAGGCGCAATGGCGCACCATGCAAGGGATCATGGGAACGAGTTCAGGCGAAGTTACCCGCCGTCCTGAGGAAGCCAGTCCGTACCAAACCCTCACCTGGCCACCAAAGCAGAAGAAGGTCCCAGCCGCGGGAGTCTCTTCAAGCCGTAGACGCCTCACCTTGGGTTCTGTTTTGAGTCTTCAGATCCCGGAAGAAGGTGGGTTTCTGGGCAATGTGCAAGAGACAGCCACGGAGAGTGCTAAGGAATCAGGTGATGAGACCGTTCCCGTTAGTGTCTCTGACAACTCAATGAACAACAGAGAGCCCCCTGAAAGCGGCCTGATGTCCAGCATGGGCTCGGATCCGTCGGCCGGCAGAAGCTGGATAGAAGCTCTGAGTCGCAGCGCCGGTTACTGCAGGCTAAACCTACATGGATACGGCAGCTCGGCGGGCGGCCCGACGGCTCGCTGGCTGCCCGCTTCACACGAAGACCTCTTTAACTTTGAGATAGACAGACTCTCACCCATTGGTGTCCTTCACAAAGATGAGGAGCCCAAAGTTGCAGAAGATACGGCGCGTGAGGACAGCTGCCCTCCGCCAGTCCTCGGCAGGCCATGGCGTAAAGCTAGTCCTCCTGCCTTGCCTGAGGTTCTCCATCCTGACCAGGACTTCCTGGAGCATGATGATGAGGAGCTGGAGGGCATATGGAATAACGCCAGAAGAGGCCTCGTGGGGTTCCCTACGTTCACGTCTGAACCCAAACTCATAAAAGCAGCAGAGCGACCACGGCCGACAAAGACTCCAGAAGTGGACATTTCAAAAGCACCAGCTGGCCAGGTTGTAACGTTGACCAAACCAAACATGCTGGTGGCCACGTTTAGCTTGCCCGCATCAGCTCAAGTAGTCAAGGACTTAGTGAGGGAACAAGGCGCCTCAGAATCCACCGAAAGTGAGAGAAGTCTTAGCCGAGGCCAAGATGGAGCCCTTAATCGTATGGATTCCCATCAGCAGAAGGTTCTTGGGAATGGTCCGGCGCGAGCAAGCAGCTGCGGAGAAGAGATGGAGACGACCCCGGAGACGGCCACCGGGACAGAAAGGGTAGGTGAATCTTGTGGTTCTCCTATGATGTTGTTGGGCGTCTGACAGTCACCCCGTGGTCCCACATACGACCCCAGCCTCACCCGTCCCAGGTCCTCTCTCACCAGCCCGACTCCACTGACCATCAGACCGAGGTGCGAGGTTACTACCCGTTGGCGGTTCAGGGGTTTGAGGTGTGATGGCGTTCTGCGAGCTCCGAGGCGATAATATTTCATTCAGTGGCTGCCACGTTGGATCTGGAAACGCTTGTTTTTAGTGTTGGTTTCTGAATCATTTAAAGCCAGTTCCGTGTTCTAAACAGGACGTGGCTCCTTGGGGCCGCCGTGGCCCCCTGGATGCAGGGGGAGTGCTCCTGGGACTGCTTTGATTTTAATTTCTGAACCTTTTGTTTGTTATAGTTGTGATGCCACATGCAGCCACGGGGGGGTCTTTAGGCAGCACTTACCTCATGACTGGATCCTTGCTGCTGTCTTTTCGTGTATGAATATATATATATGTGTTTGGACGGGGCCGGCCGGACGCTTCGGGCACGTTGTCTACCAGAGTGCCTTCTTCTGCTTTATTACTGCCCCGCTGGGGTGACTCCCTGCCCTCCCCTGGGTGGCTGTGGCTCCTGGTGGCCCTCAGCGCTGATTGGCCCTGCGTTGGGATCGTTCTGCCCGTCCGGTATTCTGAGACTGAAGCTGCTGTGGACTGTGTGACGTGGTGATGGGAGTTGTGTTCCGGAGGGCAGGAGGCAGCAGGGTGCGCATACTGTGGCTTTTCCCAGACGCAGAGGACAAGCAGCTACAACTCCCATGACCTTCAGCCAGCGATGGGGTGGACTGAGGGCCGCTGGGATTTTAGCTTAATGAGAGCTGGAGAGTTCCTTGTTGGTCCTCCCCTGGATTAACCCCTTCCACTCTCTCCTATAACTGAAGGCCAAATGGATGTGCTGCACTGCTTATTAACCCCTTGTTTCCTTCCCTTGTCTGCGGGGAATGCACAGATTAACCCCTCGCTGTGTCTCCTTGCTCTGCAGCTGCCTCGGAAATTGGACTTCCAGCTGATGGAGGGTCCTCTGGAGAAAAAGCACACCCTGCAGCCCGGGGGCAAAAAGGTGAGTGACCGGGGGCAGGAGGAAGGATTGTAAGAAACTGGGGCAGGAGGGAGGGTGTGAGGGTAAGAGGGGGCAGCTATAGGTACAGTGAGAGAGTGATTAGGACAGGGGGTGATAGGGGGCAGGATTGTTTGTAGGTGGTGTGATCGGGGGCCATAGGGAGAGTGACTGGGGTAGGGGGCAGAAAGTAATTGGCAGGGGGGCAGAAGGTTTTCGGGAAGGGGGCAGTAGGTTATCAGGAGGGGGCAGAAAGTTATAGGAGGGGGCAGTACGATGAGTAAAAGGGGTGCAGTGGTACACTGGGGCTGGATCCTTGAGATGATGATGAATGTGGAGTCGGGGTGCCGGGGCAGTTCTGTCGGGGTAACGAGGCAGCGCATGTTCCTCTGTCTCCCGCAGGCCACCAGCCGTACCTGGAGCTGGTATCACGCGGTGCTGGTGAGACGGACCCTCTGCTTCTACGTGGACCGCAAGCACCCGACCAAGGCGAGTTCTGCCCCCTCCGTGCGCTGGGAATGGGGGATGGAGCGCAGCACCGGGGACATAGTGGGGTCCGCGCTGTACAGCACCGCGTACACTGTCACCCGGCCTGCGCTGCATTCTGTGGCCCCGCAGTAACCGCTGTTCTGTATTCTCCCTGCAGAGCTCCGTGTCTGCCTTCTCCTTACACCTCACAGGGGCCGTGTGTGCCCCGAGCGCCGAGTACACCAAGAGAGACAACTGCTTCTGCCTGCGGTGCGTATTACCCCACACGGGCCATCCCATCCCCCTTCCCTGGTTTCATGTTCCATCCTCTGGAGGTCCCTGATGACGCGTGTAACAGCACACGGAGAATGTGTTAGACGTGTAATAGAAACCAGGAGCACTGAACGTAATTCCTCCCCGGTTCCTTGCCGCTCCGTGCCTCATTCTCCCGTTATTGTCCCTGCAGGTTGTCGGATGGTTCCGAGTACCTGCTCCGGGCCCCGTCGGACTCCCTCGTCCATGAGTGGATATCCAAGCTCCAACACAACTCAGGTGCGTCCTCCTTCTGGGACCGTAACGGGGCCACTGAGTTTATTTGCCCCGTACCGGGGTTTGGGTGAAGCGTCTGTTTAAGATCATTGTAAACGTTTCGTTTCAATGGGAACGATGAGGCGCCTGGAGGCTGCAGACGGCGCGGGTGGCCCTTTTGGGTGACTGTTGGCCCCGTTGGCCCCGTGTCTGTTCAGAGGCCGTAGGCTGAGTTCCCAGGAGTCCACGTGGAGGCGAGTCTCGGCCAGACCTGCTCGGGCAGCACGCAGTTTAGAGAAACCTCTGTTCAGGTTTTACGCTCCTGCGCCGAGATGGAAAGGAGACCCGCCGGGGGCAGCCGAGGGATAACCAGACGTGGCCCTCGCCTGCTAAAACTCACCAAACCGCTCACACAATCCCTAATCTGTGCATGCGAGTGCCTGTGCCATGCTGCGATTTACAGGTGAGGGCATGCAAGGTCAACATGAGTGCACAGGTCCTCGCCTATAACTTACAAAATCAGCACCCAACCCCCCCCATATACATAAAATATACATTACCAAATAATCATTATTATTCTGTAAACGACAATGATGGGATTACCATATAAAAATGCCCCTTGGCCCTTTGGTCGACAACCTTGTTGCTGGTAGACGGACCTCATCTACCAGGAATTCATTTAATCTCACAGGATGGGGGGTGGAGGGGTTGTATTTAATGGACAGAGGGTGGGCAAAGATGTCCCACAAGGGGTATCTTGATATATTAGCCCCATCCCAGTTCAGTGCCAGTTTTGACCCCTTTGTGCCCGTCGCCCAGTTCTGGTCGCATCGCCGATTCTATGGGTTTTTGTTTATCTTCAGGGATTGAAGACGGGGACCTGCTGGGCGAGACGGCGCTGGGCTTACAGACGTCTCCCAGCTGCACCCGCAGGTGAGTCCGCGTCACCGGGCCGGGAGGGCCACGTCCAGCCGTGGGCTCCAGTCTCTCCCCAGCGGCACCCGCAGCAAATGGGGAACGGTCTGCAGAATAAAAATGGTCCTGGATTGAGGGGAGAAAGACAGGGAAGAGAAGAGGGAGGGAGAGAGAGAGAGACTGGGAGAAAAGAGATGGGATGAGAAGAGAGAGAGAAGAGAGAAAGGGGATGGGAGAGAGACATTTAAATCCATAAAGGGATAAAGTACGGGAGGGAATTTATTCCAAAGGAGGAGAGAAGTTACAACAAGAGAGCGGAATCTAACACTAGAGAGTCAGAGACTGAGATGGAACGGAAGGTTCCACTGTTTTACTGTGGTAGATAAGTGGAACGGCCTCCCAGTAGAAGTGGTAGAGGCTAATACAGTGAGACAAGACCGACGACTGATTACGGTTTGAGTCTTTACAGCAGACGGGGGCCGATCTGCCGGCAGGTTCTGAGTTTCTATGTAACTGGTGCTCATGCGCAGCCTACTGGTGAAATAGAGTATTACAGCCACATGTCCCGCTCCCTCCCGGCTCTGCTCACAGGGCTCGTGTCTTCAGATCCTGGATGCCAGAGGTGGTCCAACCCACGGCAGCACCGGACCCGGAGACCGTAGAGAGGTCACCACAGCCGCACCGCGACCACAAAGAGGGCACCGAAGAGCCGAGTAAGCGCGGGAATCAGATTCCGGGCGATTGCTGGGAGGACGGTTAACCCATAAAATAAAAGACCCCAAAGTGCACACCTTATAGTCGCAGGACGCTAATCCTGTTTCCTCTTTTCCCGCGCAGACGGTAGCCGGCCGCCCGCTCTCTCTGCCGTATCCCAAGCCCGGTACCGAATCCCAGCAGAATCCGACGAGGCGTCTGACGGCTCTTTTTTTGAGGATGACAGAGCGCTGGCGGCAAACCGGAGACGATCGCAGTCCTTCAGCTCTGGTAAGACCCCAACGGTTAGAGACCGGCGCTAGAGACAGTCCAGAGCCGGGCAGAGACCGCACGTTAGAGACAGTCCACAGCTGGGCAGAGACCGCACGTTAGAGACAGTCCACAGCTGGGCAGAGACCGGTGCTAGAGACAAATAAAGTCGCTCAGCACTCCAGTAGTTCAGTGAGGTATATTTAATGGTCTTTATCGAGCCATGGCCAGTGAATTAAATACACCTTACCGGAGCGCTAGAGACAGTCTGGAGCTGGGCAGAGACTGGCGCTAGAGACAGTCTGGAGCTGGGCAGAGACTGGCGCTAGAGACAGTCTGGAGCTGGGCAGAGACTGGCGCTAGAGACAGTCTGGAGCTGGGCAGAGACTGGCGCAAGAGACAGTCTGGAGCTGGGCAGAGACTGGCGCAAGAGACAGTCTGGAGCTGGGCAGAGACCTGCATTAGAGAGTTGATCCCAGCCCTGCAGACGCTCCTTGTTTCACCATTTTAGAGGGCGACATGGTTTCAGGGACGGGAATATGGCCGCCTCGCGTGTTTTCTGCGCGGGTGTCGCATGTTATTCTGGGTGGATTTACCCCGGAAGCTGTTTATGCCATGGGGCAGCAGGACCCCGGAGTCCCTTTTCTGCCCCCTTTGACATGAAATTTACCTCTTACAGTCTCGTACCAGAAGATGCCCAACAGCCCGTCAAGCCAGGAAAACTCTCCAAGCTACTCAGTCACACTATATATTGGGGACTCGCCAGCACCCCGTGGGCGCTGCCACTCGTTTGCCACTAGCATTGAAGAATCACAGTTAAGATGGGGCAGGGAGGGAGGTCATAACCCCACCGCCAGACCCCGCAACATGTCCGTCTTCAAGAAATTCTTCCGCAAGAAAGACTAGACTCTAATCTCCCAACATGCCAGCCGTGTCAGGATTTATTCCGTCCCGGGACTATGGCCGCACTGTCCACGGTTATGACGCCTAATGACGACATCGCAATGAGGCAAGCGCCGATGACGTGATGGACATCATGCTCCTGAGCGGAGGACGCAGAGGCACTGGGAACCACTGTGTCCTCTGTGGCCTACATTGGCTTCCCGCAGCCAGACGGATCAGACGAGTCTTCATGTGAGGTCGCGGATTGTCTATGTCACCGGCCCTTACTGCCCCGTACAAGAAGGGCTGCTTCTTACCTAAAATGCCACGTGTCTGTAAAGAACGATGAACTCGACGTGCCCAAAAACTCCAGAACTCACACTGGGGAGACGTCTCCGTTCACCGGCCGGTTCCCCCGTTCACCGGCAGCTTGGATCGCACTTATTTTAGCCAATATTTTATAATCGAAGAAGCAGATAAAAGCGGGTTTATTTATAGATATCAGGACGGCGGGGCCACAGCGCCCCCCGTTTTTACCCCAAAGACCGGCCTGCCGGGGGATCTTTTTTATACAATAAACGGCTCGCCTGCCGCTTTGTCGCATATTCCACATTTTGCCGGATTTGTATAATAAAACACTTTGGTTTCACGCTTCCGTTTATTTATTGGCTGCGGCGGCGGCGGCTGCGCATTACTTAGCGGGCGGGGGCTTTACGCAGACGCAGACTCCGTTGGTGGGATATGATCAGTAGTGGTAGAAGGAGCTTCTCACGCTGAGAGCCCCCAACAGACGTTCTTCAACCAGATACACCTACGAGGGGCCGAGGATGATCCTAACAGTGCGGGATATACTGTGATGTATATAGATATAGACAGATGGAGAGAGTAGAGGTTGTAGCCGTATTAGTCCAGCGGTGTGAATATCAGATAACAGATGGAATAAGTATCTTGCGATAAAACCTTTTTTATTGGACTAACAGAGTTTCGGAATGAGAAGCTTTCGGGATCTCCTCTCCCTTTCTCAAGTCTAAAACATTTCTGAGCAAAACGACACAGAATTCAATGGGGGGGGGGGGTTACTGCCCAGACCTGATAAGGGAGGGTGAGATGTTGTAAAAGTACGTGTCCCCCCAGAGGGTCATACATGTTCTGAGCTGGGAGTTTTGGGGGGGTTCAGCCCTGCTGAAGATAAACTGACACAGAAAAAGAAAGCTGCTGGTGCTCACATACCGGGAATAGAATACAGTACATATAGCGGGAGGGGGGGAATACAGTACATATAGCGGGAGGGGGGGGAATACAGTACATATAGCGGGAGGGGGGGGAATACAGTACATATAGCGGGAGGGCGGGAATACAGTACATATAGCGGGAGGGGGGGGAATACAGTACATATAGCGGGAGGGGGGGGAATACAGTACATATAGCGGGAGGGCGGGAATACAGTACATATAGCGGGAGGGCGGGAATACAGTACATATAGCGGGAGGGCGGGAATACAGTACATATAGCGGGAGGGGGGGGAATACAGTACATATAGCGGGAGGGGGGGGAATACAGTACATATAGCGGGAGGGCGGGAATACAGTACATATAGCGGGAGGGGGGGGAATACAGTACATATAGCGGGAGGGCGGGAAATACAGTACATATAGCGGGAGGGCGGGAAATACAGTACATATAGCAGGGGGAATACGGTACATATAGCGGGAGGGGGGGGATACAGTACATATAGCGGGAATACAGTACATATAGCAGGGGGGAATACAGTACATATAGCCGGAGGGGGGGGGGATACAGTACATATAGCAGGGGGGGGGATACAGTACATATAGCAGGGGGGGAATACAGTACATATAGCGGGGAGGGGGGGATACAATACATATAGCGGGGGGGGGCGTTATGTAAAACCTGTGTAGTGGGACAGAAACCCAATTCGGCATTGAGTTCTGTATTCTTGCTGTTGAATCATTCTGACTTAAGAAGTTTGTCTTTCTTTGGTGTTACTGAAGTCCCCTTTGATTTTTAGGTCCTTGATTTAGTGGTCATGTTGGGTGAAATGGGGTCCCCGGGGGTGCAATAGGAATTCTCCTTGTGTTTAATGGAATGTCTGCGCATGTTCATTCTGCCATTTAATTGCTGGCTGGTTTCTCCAATGTAGCATCCTAGGTCACATTTAGTGCATTGTATCATATACACTACATATATATACACATATATATATATACATATACATACATATATACATATATATATATATACATGAACAAAGCACTCTATATATACACACTAAGGTACAATTAAGGGAGTCACAGATCGGCACAGGAGATACACAGTATGCAGATTAGTTGCAGTTTAAATGTACGAGTTGTTACAACACTTCAGAGATCAGATTGCAGATCTATGATAATATATTGTTAATTCACATATATATAATCATAATATATACACACATTCACACATTTATGCATTAATTTTACAATACAGATATCCACTATTCTTTACAACATTGTCTAATCATTATAACTTTGTCCTTTTATGTATATTTATTCACAAATTTATCACTGCTGATCCTGTATACAGGAGTACAGCATTATATACACAAATATAAAGGCACAAATAAGAGGTTTACTTACCGGCATAGGAGACACGTATTTTGCAGAGTAAATTTAAACGTTGCCATGACGATCCGGATCTCACACAGTGTGTCTGAGACCCGGAAGCACTGCTGATATTATGCACATGCGTATCCGGGAATGGTACACGCCGGGTCTGAATACCTCGAGCACTACAGGTGTCGTAGGTCTTGTTGATGATATTTCTTGCTATAAATATGATTGACACTGCTTTTCTGACATGTCCTGATGAAAGTCTAATAAATAGACTGAAACGTTGATTAGAAAACTGCAGTTTCTTGAGTGATTATTTAAAGAAGTCCCTGGAGTGCCGGTAACTATTTTTGGATGTTTTATGATTTGCTGTTGCAGCTACTTGGCACCGGGCTAAAAAGGTGGTGATTGGTGTGCAATTGTTAATTTTGGAAATTATATATATATATATATATATATATATATATATATACACACCAGGGGCGTACCTAGAGTATTTGGCACCTGGGGCGGATCCTGTATGTGGCACCCCCCCACACACACACTTTAAAACTGCATAGCTTCTACCGTTATATACCGGCGGAGACACTGAAGGTGGTACAGCATAACGCTTACTGTTATCATTATATACTGAGGCAGACATTGACGGTGGTACCGCATAACACTTATCACTATATACTGAGGCAGAAATTGACGGTGGTACAGCATAACACCTATCACTATATACTGAGGCAGACATTGACTGTTGTACAGCATAACACCTACCACTATATACTGAGGCAGACAATGACGGTGGTACAACATAACACCTATCACTATATACTGAGGCACACATTGACGGTGGTACAGCGTAATCACTATCACTATACATTGAGCCAGACATTGACAATAGTGCAGCATAACTCCTATCACTATATACTAAGTCAAACATTGATGTGGTGTAGGCCTACCACTTCATTAGTAGTAGGGATGCACCGAAACGAATTCTGGACTGAAACCGAAAATGCAGCATTTACCTGGCCGAAACCGAATATGGCCCCCCCAACACCATAAAAAAAAATCTAACACTTTTATTTCAAGTAAGTAACACACCAAAATAGGACAAAACAATTAAATAACAATATTAATATATATATATATATATATATATATATATGATTGTTAACAGCAATCACATTTCTATCATGCCCAGGCATACCCAGATTCCAGGATGTACTCGCAGACTTGGCATGATAGGAGTATGATTCCCCTATCTACCCCTTCTCACTCCCTTTTGTCCTACCTACCCCTTCTCACTCCCTTCTCCCTATCTACCCCCTATCCCCCCGTCTCACTCCCTTCTCCCTATCTACCCCCTCCTAACTATCTACCCTCTCCCACTTTGAAGTTCACTTACCTTTCAGGAGTCCTGCGGTGGGGGTGCAAGGCCTCTGTCTCCCAGCTCTGCCACTGTATGGAACAATATAGAGTGATGGGAGTTATGATGTACTAGAGCATAATTATATAATGAAAAATACATTGGAAATGGTACAGCATAACACCCATCACTCTCACACACTTACCAATCCGCACATATACCAATCCACATATATACCAATCCGCACACATACCAATCCACACACACACCAATCCGCACACATACCAATCCACACACACACCAATCCACACACACACCAATCCACACACCAATCCACACACACACACCAATCCACACACACACACCAATCCACACACACACACCAATCCACACACACACACCAATCCACACATATACCAATCCACACATATACCAATCAACTCTCACTCACTGAATGCTTTCCTACCTTTCCTCTTTTCTCCTTACAGCTTCTTTTCCTCCTCTTCGCTCTTCTTCTTCAGTTCTTCTGTCTTCTTCCGGGTCAGAGGGCACGGACGGCAGTGGGCGCGGCTTCAGTGTTGTGCGCCGGGATCTGACAACAAATCCCGGCGCACAGCAGCTGTTGCCGCGCGGATCGCAAGGGAGCGGTATCGGAGGTCTTTAACAGAGGGAGATCCTTGAACCGGCTTAAAATCACTCAAGGGAGCCGGAGGTCTGTTAAAGACCTCCGATACCGCTCCCTTGCGAGCCTGCTCCTCCAGCGGCAGACATTGCTGTCCGTCTCTGGAGGGGTGCCGGGAGCCGGCAAGTTGGCACCCCCCTGATGAGCGGCACCCGGTGCGGACCGCCCCCCGCTAGGTACGCTTCTGATACACACACACACACTATATATATACACGGTGAGATAGGTCTGGGATCGCCCCTCGCTGAGGTCAAGGGACAAGTGCCCGTCTTCATTCAAACCAGGCAAACAGCAGTAAGTTTGTGCAATCTGACACAGGGTCAGGTTTATTAGAAAGGTTGCAAAGACAAAAGAAATAAAACAACACAGCAACAAAATAAATACCTTGCCTGTCCGGCACTTACTACACAAGAGATGCCCCTCACTACCAGCTGGAGAGCTTCTCTCTGCCAACTTAACACAATACGTCCAGCAACCTTTACTCACTTTACTCACTTTACTCACTTTACTCACTTTACTCACTTTACTCACTTTACTCAAATGTCTCTCCCACAGACAGGCTTTCTGTGTCCTCAGCCAGTGAGCTACCTGCGCTCCTGGCTTCCCTTTTATATCCGCCCTCTCATTCACCTAAATTAATCACCTCGCAGGTGGAAGACTCTGGGGTTACTTCACATAGGAAAGGAATCTAGGAGAAACATACCTCCCTTCCACCACCAATCCTACATGAATGTCACAATATATATATATACACTATATATACGCTATATATACATTACATCGCTAGATGTGCAGGTATATGATCTTTTAATACTGTAGGTCTTGCTGTTGTGGGTGGCTATGTTGTCTGTGCGTATGTGTTGGCACAGTTTGCAGCCCCCCCCCCGGTTTGCCTGACCCTGTCTGCCCTGTCCGAGGGCTCCCTGCCCTGTGCCATTGGCTCGCTAACGCATTGCGTACATAGAATGTATACATGCGTAACATGTTTTGCCCCGGACCCATACGTCATACGAGCCAGGCTCGCGCAGGCTGTGGAGAGTACCGGTTACAGGCGGAAGAGGTTAATACCCCGTGCAGCCATGACTCATACGTTGCGGGTCACGTGCCGGTAGCTTTCCCCGCTCTTACACATAATGGGCGACTTGCCTGCTCACCGAGTCATCGGCTTACAAATAGTTAATGAGGTTATGGGGCAGCCGCTTAAATCTCCAGCAGTCACCCTAAGGGTTAATTTATTATTTCTCTGCCGGCCAATCAACCCTTACAGGACCGGCGTGCCCTGATGCCCCCCCAACAAATGAACGCACATTAACCCTCCGGGGGCACTTTAATACACTTTCCTCAAAAAGGCCAAATGCCCGTGTAGAAGCTGCAGCTTCCTGCAGCCAGTCAGCGGCAGGGAAGCGATGGGGGCACTTCCTGCGCATGCGGGTCTGAGCGCACCCGAGTCCCCTCCAGGCCGGGAATCTGCACTTGGTGTCCCCTTGCACAATACCCCCTCCATGGGTTTTTGCTCCTTTGCCCCCCCCCAAGCAGGAGGTGTGTTCAGGGCGATGCAGACACCACCAGTCAGCACATAGCCCCCCCACGGGTGCAAGGCGGGGAGCTACAGCTTCTCCCTAAGGTAACCGCTTTAGTCATTTAAATGTCTGAAGAACGCAGAGCAGCCCCTCGCGGGATAATTGAATGCATGTTCTTCTATAGGAGGGGTATCAGGAGCAGGGAACCGGCCTTAACGGAGTCACGGACACACCTTGTACCCCCGCTGGGTACGCCTGTCGGTTCTGCGATGCTTCCTGCTGGGATTGAAATGGTTACCCGGTCTCTGTGGGGGGGGGGAGTAGGGGTTTGGGGGGGTGGTCCGGGCGACAAGGGCCGAAGTCCGTGGGCAGGTGATACATGGTGGGGTCGGATTGGAGGGGTACGGGGTACAGACAATAAACAGCTCATACGGCATTATTTAACCCCGGATGGTCATAATAACTGCTACGGGCGGCACTCATTAACCCCGAGCTGTCACATTGACTCCTTACTAGCCATATGAACCAATTATTGTATCACTACGCCCCCCCCCCCCCCCCGCTGGGGAAATGCTTTTTCTTCCTCATTTAAGAACATTGCAGGGGCCCAAAACTGATGCCACCAACCCCAAGCACCCCCCCCCCCGCACCGCTGGGGCAGATACTCGCTCCCTACCCCCCCACGCTGACAGAGGAGCCAGAGGGAGCAGAAGAGCCAACAAAACTACACGGGTGAGTGTGTCATTATGATAGTGTGTGTGTAAGCGTGTGAGTGTGTGTCAGTATGATAGCGTGTGTGTAAGCGTGTGAGTGTGTGTCAGTATGATAGCGTGTGTGTAAGCGTGTGAGTGTGTCAGTATGATAGTTAGTGTGTGTGTAAGCGTGAGTGTGTCTGTCATAATGATAGTGTGTGTAATGTTAGGGATATTAATGAGACAAAATAGGCAAAACCAATATTTCGTCACACACAAAATAACGACGCTACCAAATATTGTAGGACCACATCCACAATATTCATTTAAGGAGATACCCTATATTTTATCTCCGATCCTAAATTCTTACAGATCGCCGAAAATTATAATTCAAATTAGATATATATCATCGCGATAGTCAATAAAAATATTATTTATTGTAAATCCAATTTATAAAATATATATATGAGTCACACAGTGCATAATATAAAACACAAAATTCTTAAAACATGTAAAAAATAAATCAATTCAAATACAGTATATTATCGATAGTTATCAATATGAATTATTACTTTATGAGTCTAAAACACAATTAATTTCCAGTCCACTCAGCAACCAACAATGATAATAATCAGGGCAGTAATAAAGATATCACTATCTCTCTAATATTAGTTTAACTAATATGACAAATTATAATAATTTAATTGTGTCTAAGAGTATTAGTGAAGTTCCTAATAGATGCAAATAATGTCAAACTTCATCTATAGGTAAAAATACCTTTTCATTATTGTTATTATCACGGGTTATAAGCTGCAGTCTCACAAGCCGTCATATACAATAATGCAATATATTATTTCCCAGAAACAGGGAATTCTATACGAAGAAGACACAATTCATCTCTATTCAGAATAAAACAATTATATTTACCACCACTTGTTGCTGTTGTCCAACTGGTCCTTGTAGAAATTAATCCAGATTCATTGTCAAGAAATTAAGTGGGCAAGAATATAACTTTCTACAAATTATATAGGTTAGGACTCCAAGTAACTCTAAGAGTGAAATATGGTGCCAGGATCTTAAGATTCCAATTCTCTGGGGTAAATTTGGTGAATAAGTCCGTCAGGGTCTGTCCATTTCAGGGTGCGATCTTTAAGCTTTTAAAGACAGGGCTCATTATCATAGCCTCCACCTTTTGATTGGAATTCTCCAATCATAACGGTGGGTTTTACCCATTATAATTAGGATTTTTACTCATATTTACACCGTTGTAATTTCTTAATTTACCTGTGAGAGACGCTCTGGTCTAAGAATTAACTTAAAACCATTACATATGTGTTTGGAATTTATCCTTGGTCACCCTAATCGCCAAATGTTACTTCCTAGATAGTAACTCAGGTCTTGGTAGTCTTCCCATGTATCCCCCATTCCAAGTTCCATTTCTAAAGATATGCAGTGTCTTCTCCTTAACTTTCTCATGGGAGATAACATTAATTGTATCATATATACACTGCAACATCATTATACATGAATACTCCTTTGTTCTCAATTATAGAGGGAACAAAGACAAAAATAAATAATCACTATATGATTAAATAAAATAAAATGGCTCTAACTCCATTTTGTGTAAAATCACAGAATATAGAAATACATGCTTTCTGTGATAAAATATCTGACAGTAAGCGTGTGAGAGTGTGTCATTATGATAGTGTGTGTAAGCGTGTGAGTGTGTCAGTATGATAGTGTGTTTGTAAGCGTGTGAGCGTGTGTCATTATAGTGTGTGTGTAAGCGTGTCAGTATGATAGCGTGTTTGTAAGCGTGTGAGTGTGTCAGTATGATAGTGTGTGAGTGAGCGTGTAAGTGTGTGTCAGTATGATAGTGTGTGTAAGCGTGTGAGTATGTGTCAGTATGATAGTGTGTGTCTAAGCGTGTGAGTGTGTGTCAGTATGATAGTGTGTGTGTAAGCGTGTGAGTATGTGTCAGTATGATAGTGTGTGTCTAAGCGTGTGAGTGTGTGTCAGTATGATAGTGTGTGTGTAAGCGTGTGAGTGTGTGTCATTATGATGAATACTCCTTTGTTCTCAATTATAGAGAGAACAAGGACAAAAAGAAATAATCACTATATGATTAAATAAAATAAAATGGCTCTAACTCCATTTTGTGTAAAATCACAGAATATAGAAATACATGTTTTCTGTGATAAAATATCTGACATAATCCCCCCTTTAGATTATGACAAAGCAAAATCCAGTTTGCTTTAGAATGATCTCAACAAGTGTCAGATGGCATATTAACGACTTCAAATCATGTTGTCCGACCTGGTACTTGCAGGGGTATAATGCACGGATTGGAACACTTTTGCTCCTGTAAGAGAAGTCATTAATGAAAACTTTCTTTATCGACATCCATTTTAGTAATCATTTTATGAACGATGTCTCTGAAACAAAATATAAAGGAATGTGTCCTCTGGTTAAATCAGTCATTCCAGATTGCACTTCTTCCAAAAATGAAAGTGTGTGGAATAATATCGGGTCGTGCACAAACAAAAGTTCACGTTTGAATTGTTCATGACTTTGGTGCATATTAATGGAGTGAGAGATTAATTTGGAATGCATATTCGTGGTTACAATGGTATCATTCACCATAACCATTAAGTCTACTAGATACTCTCTTTGTCGTTCCATTTCCCGATGAATAGCATTGATTTCTCCTTTTAAGCCTCGAATTTCGTTCTCCAAAGTTTGAACAGAAACAGAGTTTGCGGCAGACATACCGGTTGCAACGACTGCACCTATGGCTGTACATACCAAGGCAACAATTAAGGCAACAAGGAATCTTTTAGCTCGATGATTCATTGTAATGGAGCTCGATACAAACGGCTTCCTGGCTTGTTCCAAAATTTCTTGAACGCGTCTTTGTGCTCTTTCAAGATGCATCTGGTACCAGGCCTTTAACTCAGGGAGCTGCATCGATGAAACATTGTACTGTTTTTCGATGGAGATCTTCGGGTCTAAGCTGACAAACACACGTTGTGTTAGGATCCTCTTTTCTGTACGGATGAATCCAGGAGTCTCTTGGATCATAATGCCAGAGGATGGTCCAGGCTCTGCGATCGGTTCCATCCGCATCTCGTGACACAGTAGTAGTACGATCCAGACGCTCGCCACATCCTTCTTAGACATCTTTCAGAACTTGAATCCTTGCCTTAATATTCAAAAAGAAGAATAATATGAGAATACGCACTTGTAATATCACTTGACATTAAGACATATCTATCCAAGCTACCTATCAATATTAATATAGTTGCTGGATGGTATGGAAATTAATGATATGAATATACATGATTGCATAACATAACACACATTTCAAGTTGTATACGATACCACATTGTTGATTTGGATCTTCTGATTTCACACCGATGTTCAGTCTTCTAACTCAGAATCATTATCTATAATTCTTAACTGAGATCTAGGATGACAAGCACGCAATTGGTTAATATGAACCCATTTTTCAACAAAATCACCATCTTTAGGAATCTTGATCTTATAAGCTACTGGTGAAATCTTGTCAATTATGACATATGGACCCTTCCAAGAAGGTAGAAACTTCTTTTCCTTCACTTGGTTTCGTGCAAAGTTATACAGATAAACTTGGTCGGAGATTTCATATTCTTTCTTAGTAGTCTTCAGATCATAATAGGTTTTAGCACTGATCTCTGCTTTTTCTAGATTCATTTGTGCAAAAGCAAATGCATGTTGAAGATGTTTACGTATATTTTCAACATACTGATGGGTTGTTGCAGCATTGATCAAATTATGATCAGATGTGCGATATAGCAAATGTTGTGGTAAAACCATTTTTCTGCCTGTCATCAATTCAAAAGGTGACATCTTAGTGGCGGTACTAGGTGTAGCTCTAATAGCCATTAGAACCAAGGGCAATTTAACATCCCAGTCCTTGCCAGATTCTTTCATATACTTTTTGAGTATATTTACTATGGACTGGTTATAACGCTCTACCCCTCCGCTAGAGGCTGCACGGTAGGCGATATGTAACTTGCGTTTCACACCTAGGATTTTCCACATTTTTGTCATCACTTCGCTTGTGAAATGACTTCCACGATCTGACTCGATTCTCTGAGGAAGGCCAAATCTGGAAAATACATGATTAATTAGTAATGCTGCACACACAGAACTAGTGTTCTCTCTGCATGGAATACATTCTACCCATTTGGTGAACATGCATGTAACAGTTAACATATACTTGTTACCTCTTGAGGATCTAGTTACAGGTCCTATGAAATCGATTTGTATGTCAGACCAAGGTAGAGACATTCCTCGTTTCTGAAGTGGTGCACGATGAGTTGGAGCATGAGGTTGGAATTGCGGACAAATCAAACATCCTCGACAATAAGTTTGCACATCTCTTAGCATATGTGGCCAATAGGCATAATCACGCAGTATTTCGTAGGTGATCTTATCCCCACGATGACCAGATGTAGGTGCATCATGTGCGTGTTGCAACATTAAACCTCTAAAGGTGGTAGGAACTACCTGTCACGGAGCTGGTTAGTCCGACCGACTACCTCCGCTGTCTTGTGCTCCCTTAGCCTGGGACAACACACACTTTCCCCGGTTTCCCAGTCGCTAGCCGAGACTCAGTGTAGGGTATAACATTCAGAACACTTTATTGTACACAGGCACAGGTATATATATCCATATAAACACATCAACACACAGAATGAGACGTCTGAGTAACATAACCGCCCCCTTTAGCTGGGGGATTCAGGTCTCCCAGGAACAATATGGGAGATAACGGGATTAGCCTCTGATATCTTCCACCGATAGTCAGGCAGGAGCCCTGGCTGGGCACCCTGTGGAGATAATCCAGTCTGGTACACATAGTGGGGCAGGAGGCTATTCTAGCTGCCCAGCAGTTCCAAAAGTAAAACCTGTATGTCCTGGTACTGGGCCTGGCGGTGTGGGGTAAACATAGAAACTGGGTTCCAGGGGAACGGGTGGTTGGGCTGTATAATATCCACAGCGGTGTGCCTGAAGGGACGAGTCCGTCACACTACCCATTGTTGTATGCCATGTTTGGATGTTCTGATCAGCAATCCATCAAGTTGAATTGGACTTTATAGCTCATTAAGATTCGCAAGTCTTCATTATCCTTACAATCATCATCAGTGATAGGATTGGCAATGGGATCTTTAATATACTCATAAAATCGACCAATAACGGAATTGTTCTTTTGATTAGTGATTAGATCCTCATTAGGAAATTCTTGACTCCATTGTGCAATATTAACATCCACTAGCTTGCTGTCTAGTTATGGCTTCAATTTGAATTGATCCCGTAAGATCATCAATGTTAAAAAGTTCTCCATTGATGGCTGCCTGTTTTGCTAATGAATCAGCCAAATCATTACCGTCTTTATCGATACTTTGTATCTTAGAATGGCCTTTGGTTTTCTTCCAATAAATGGTCAAATCATGTTTGATTACCAATTCATCAATCTTACAAAACAGCTTACCATGCTTCACGGGTTTATTGTTACTTCTCAGCATTTGGTTACGTTTCCAGCTAGGCAGATATTCGACAAAACTGTTGCGCACGTAGTTAGAATCGGTTATGATAACAAATTCTTTAACACCATATTCAATTGCCATTTGAATGGTTTTATATACGGCACAAAGTTCAGCTATCGGACTGCTTTTAGGACCAAGGCTGTAGCCTACAGATATATTTGGATAATCACCTGTCCAGGTGATTCCAATACCTCCAATTTCCGTTCATTATCAATGGTAATATGATATGAACAACCATCTATGTATACAGATGATAGTGGTCGACAATATTCCTTGTCATAAGCTTTATACGGAGAAAGTAATTGTTCCTCTAGGAAATCATCTCCGGTAGAGTTATCATCCAGAGGTAGAGTAGCACAATCATGTAGATCTGCTAGTCCCTGGGCAACTACGTTCTTCTTATTTTGATTATAACGGACTTCTAACGGCCATCCCTGGCCATGCAGTAATTCTACTGTTAGAAAGATTACCGTCTCGTATCCTGTCGCTCTGCAAATATTGTAGAGGTTGGTGAGCAGTTTCTACAATGTTCTCGCCGTGGATATAGCTCCGAAAATTCTGCAATGCCCATACTGTAGACAATAAAGCTTTCTCACAGTTGTTTAATTTCATTTCAACCGGTGACAAGGTTTTGCTTCCATATGCGATGACCTTGTTCAGATTGTCCTGTTTTTGATACAAAACCGCACTTATGCTTAAGTTAGTAAATCCTGTTTCCAGATAGAAAGGCTTACCTCCCTCCGGATATGCCAAACAGGGTGCTTGAGTGAGTTTTCTCCTCAGCTCGTCTATGGCTTTGTTCTGGGCTTCCCCCCAGTTCCATCTTACATCTTTCTTAAGCAGCTGTAAAAGAGGTTTTGTTATTTCTGCATAGTTATCAATAAACTTACGGGAATAATTAATCATTCCTAGAAATGATCTTAATTCTTTGACATTGGTAGGAGTTTTGGCATTCAGAACGGCTTCAACTTTCTTCTTCTGTGGACTTAATCCTTCAGAAGTTACCTCGTGTCCAAGGAAGTTGACTTTGGTACGACACCATTGGGCTTTCTGTAATGAGAGTTTAACTCCTGCCTCTCTTAATTGATTAAGAACATGAAGGATCTCCAGAATATGTTTATCAAAAGATGTACTTTTGAGTAAAATATCATCCACGTAGGCCAAGGTTCCCCTTTCAAATGCGTCAGGCATAACTTTATGCATGAATACAGCAAATTCATGACCAGAATTTATGTAACCAAAAGGCATCCGGGTCCAAGTATACTGCTGTTTTCCAAATGTAAAGGCCAACTTGTATTGGTCCTCTTTGTGTACCGGAATAGTCCAGTATCCCAGGGCACAATGTAGGGCAGTAAATATTTTGGATCCTTGCATTTGTACCAAATATTGGTCTATGTAGGGTACAGGCCATCCAGACATATACACACGTTTATTTAGCTGTCTTAAATCAGCACACAAACGCCATTGACCATTAGGCTTCAGAATTCCTAGGATGGGGTTATTATACGAACTGTGCACCGAACGGATAATGCCACGGTCCTTTAAATTCCGAATTATATCCTGTAGCGCATCATAGGGCGCTAAAGGTAATCTATATTGCTTGATACATACGGGTGGTAGATCGGGATCAGTCTGGATTCTAGCAACATGGAAGTTAGTAAAACCACAATCATAAGAATCTTTGGCAAAGATCTCTTGGAACTCCCTTAGCTGTTGACGTTCACTGTCATTAGAGCAAGCATCAGCCATGGATATCTGTTCTTCCACCCTTTCCTGAAATCCAGGAAAAACTTCAGGTTGACCTATTTCAAAGGATTCCTCAAGTTTAGAGGTTAGATCCTCTCCAGGTGGATTAATTTTCTTTTGGTCATAATATTCTTGTTCATCAATTAGGTGGTCAAAGACAATGGAGGATTCTTCAATCCTGCAGGAACCTTCACCTATACTGAAAGGATAAACAGATTGGATAGTGAATAAACCTTCTGGAATAGAATTAAACGTTTGTTCCACTATTTGTTCTTCTGTCAGGTATTCCTCAGGAATGAGACCTATTACATGATTTTGGAATCCAAAAGTATAATATTCTGAATCCAATGCCAAACCTACAACAGTGCCTTTGGATAAGGTAATATTACGAGGTGTAATGTTGTTTATAACAACATAAATAGTGTTTCCATGAATATTTACCATTGGTGTGGGTGTTACCATGATACCTAGCTGTTGCATCCGGTTGGATAAGCAGATAAATGCATTGGGATTTCTCAATCTCTGGCCTTTCTTAACCTGTATGGGTAGAAGAAAGTTACTACTCCCTTGTGGAATGGTTACATCTTCAGGTACTTGAACACTGACTGCATATGGCAATAACTGTGCCGATTTCAGTGCTTCATCTTCATCCTGAAATTCACAAGGATCGCTTTTTAATCTGGTCCAAAGATTAGAATTAATCAAATCCAGATGGATAGCAAAGCGACGTATGACATCATTGCCCACATAAATCTGGTAACGAGGTTCGTCCAACACCAGAAACAAATGTTTGGCTGTTTTATTTCCGATAGAAATGGATAATAAACATTTTGCAATAATATTATGGCTATCCGATTCGCCGTCCAGATTATGGATCCACCTGTCATGGGGAGAAAGATACCGGATCATTTTAGGATTAGCGATCTGTTTTAACAGACTTTTGCTGATATAGCTGTTTTCGATCTCCAAGTTTAGCTTGGCATTCTTACTTCTCCTTAGATCATTCACTTGAACAGGAAAAAATAAATTGTATTAAACCCTTTCAATTTTATCAAGGAATTGAACATGACCTGCTGATTCCACAGATTCCACATAATTCCTGTGAAGAGAAATGGTTAAAACATCGCCTTCCAGAGATACATTTCGGATCCTCTCCGGTTGAACTTTTATGGAATGATCATCTGCAGGGGAAATAAAATCATTAACCTGCAAAACAGTAACATCAGATGACTGACTATTCCTAAAATGAATTTCAATCGAATCCGGCCTTTCCTCAATCACATGGCAATTACGCCTGGATTGCTGATGAGACTTATCATATGGAATGGGTACTTTGGTTTGTGACCATACAATCCCATTCACACAATCTATGATTACATTAAGTCTTCTGAGTAGATCTATACCCAAAATCAATCGGTCATAGGGGAGATTTACCACTATTACCGGGTGTCTCAAGGTCTTATTACCTATGGTAATCTTTAACCAGGTTGAACCTATGACATGAAGGGAATTGCCTCCAACACTCAGTAGAGTATTTGGAAAGTCTCTTAGCTTCGGCTTTTCTGCTGCTAAGTCCGTTACCTTCTGAAAGTACACATTTGACAATATAGTTGCCTGTGACCCAGTGTCAATTAACCCCATGAAGGGTTGTGGTAATGAATCCTGTACCTTTACAGAGACATAATATCTTCCTTCATATTCTTCTAGTTCACATAAAAACTTAGAATGTGTCAGCATATCACTTGTCTTCCATACGTTACCTGTCACGGCCGTAGTTCCAACCTGTACTGATGCGTGCACATCCTTACCCACTAGTTCTTCCTTCTCATGAATGTCTTGAGCATTCAAGCTGTTACTAGCGGTTGGTATCTCATCGGTTAACTCCTTCAGAGCCGGTTCCTGGGAACTAGATGCTTTTAAAGACAAGTTAGCTTGCGGATTCATTTGGTCTGGCTGCAATATAGAAGAAAAAGTTACAGACACGTCCCCCCTAGCCAAAATGGAGGGACCACATAGGTTTTACCATCATTATTAACACAATCATTTGATAGATGATGAGGATCTGGAAGTAAAACAGGGTTAGGAATTATATCATTTGATAACCATCCCTGTGTTGCCACATCGGCTTTAACTTCCCTATGATCTATTGCGGGGGAGCTGGCATTGTAGCAGGACCTGCCTCTAAAAAAGGATTGGTGGTCGCTGTAGCCATAGTTTGACTTAATTTAGTCATTTGCTCCGTTAACAATTTGATTTGGTCACTCATTTGATTTACATGATGACGTAAATTATTTTTCTCATTCCTGTACTGCCTATTAGGTTTGGAGTTATTTGGCTGAGACTGTTGGGAGTTATCAGACTCAGATTGGCTGGATCTGTCCCTATTAGTCCTGTAAAATTTCCTCCTTGCCATAGGGTTTTTTTTCCATTGGGAATTACCCTTCCTCCACTGTGGATTCTTTTTGGCAGTCGGACTTTTTCCTTTGTTATCCTGGGATTCCACATTAAGAGTTTTAGGCTTGACAGCAGGTGAGGCTGTAGCCGATTCCTGTTTCTGAGGTTTTGGGGATTTAACCACCTCAGCATAGCTTCTCTTTTTCTGTGATTCTAATCCCAGATGGGCTTGGGTTTCTGCCACCTCTTGTCCATTAAATTTCTGACTCTTTTTATCAGGCAAGTCATCATTGGCATGCAGTACTGTATACAGCGTCATGCATTCATTAACAAGCCAATCTAATGAACAATCGCTATCATAATCTCTGGCAAGATTTGTCCGAATTGGAGAAGGCATTGCATAGAAGAAAAGATCACGGAATTCTCGAGAATCATATCTGGGCTTACGTTCTATAAAAGAATAAGCGTTCTTTAGAACAGTTAAAAACTCTCTAGGACTTTGGTGAGGTCTACATTTCAGATTATACACAGCCTTCTTAGCAGCGGACACAGTTTTATACTGTCCAAACTCAATCTTAATCTCATATTTCATTTTAGACCAAGATAGGGTTCGCATACTTTGTAAACCTTCAAAGTAATGTCTGTGATGACTTGAAAAAGTCCACGACACATAGTGGTTCTTATGGATATCATCATCCATTCCCAAAAACTGCATTGCCCTTTCAAATGATTCTAAATGATCAGCAATATTAGCTGTGTTTTTTTTTAGAAAATTCAGCAACAGTCTCCTTAAGGAATTTAATTACCTTAGGGCATCATAGACAGGTACGGGTAATTTCTTAGTACCCTTTATCACTCCTTTAAAGTTACAGGAGCGCCCGTCTGATCTGTGTGTTCTGGCCGTATTGGCACCTTGTAACATCACAGAGGGTTCACCTGAAACATGACCTTCTGAATAAACGGAAGATTCACCATCACTTTTATCACTCTCCTGATTTTCATCAGAATCAGAGGAACCACGTGTATCAGACAATTTAACCTTATGATTCCGCTGTGATTGGACAGAAGCCACCTGATTAACTTGTTCTTGTAGAGTTTGTAATTGCTTACTTAAACTCAGAACAGCAGACTCTGTTACGGTGGTGTGGGTTTTAACCCCTTCATCACCTTCACCATACAAAGATAACTTAGGCATTTGTACACTATCCTGTTTAGACAATTGGGCTTGGAGTTCTCGTATCTCCCTACGACAATTCTCCAGATCATAGCGACAATCCGTTTCCCTGCTCTTAGCATCAAAGTATTGGCCATGAAGTGCCAAATGCTTATCAGTCAAATCATCAAACTTTAGTCTCAACTGTTTGTACTCTGCCTGGGTATCATTTAACTGATCCAGGGCTGTTTTAGAATCTTGCAATTATTTTTGGAGACTAGACACTTCTTTTTCTCTAGTTTCACGATCTCGCAACAACCGAGAAGCCAATACAAAAAAGTAGGGCCAGGATGAAAAGATTAACCCTTCTCGCTCCTTCAAATCTAATGTTTGAACAATAGCATTCAAATGTCCAACCAAAGGTGATCCGTCAGACCATTCGTTTGTTAGGCTAGGTTTCCACTTGGGTTTTTTTTGCTAAAAACGCCCATAAAAACGCCAATAGCGCCACCTGGCGTTTTTTTTGTGAAAAAATGCAGCAGCCAGATGTTAGCTGTTCTTCAATAGGAAATCGCAGAATGCCATATCCACTTGGCGTTTTTTTGTTTGGCGTTTTTTCAGTCCTCTTTGGCGTTTTTCTGCTTTTTTGGGCTCTGTGGCAGTTTTTCAAAATCGCAGCATGTTGACACTCTGGCGTTTTTTGCAAGGAAATCTTGGCGTTTTTCTCCAATAGAAGTCTATGGGAGAGAAAAAACGCCATGAAAAAGCCATGTGGGTTTATTGCCTTGGCGTTTTTTATGGCGTTTTTTCCACAGTTACAATGCAGAGGATGGACCCAGTATCTGTGTGTCCTACGAGAAATAGGCTGGAAACAAACAGTTTCACACAAAACAAAGTTCATATTGAATTCTACACCATTTGGAACAAACATGCCATTACAAACAAACATACGCGACGCATCAACTGGATCCTGCGTGCCAAAAGCAACAGCAAACAATTTGCACCATCATTTGGGGCCAATCTTCCTAGAGGAGCAGACATTCGGAATAAAGCATGCCTTACAAACCACAGAAAAGTGACAAAAGGGTCCGCTGGGGCGTTTAAGTAGAACTCTACCAAGTAAATGACATCAGGGGGCAGATACTTGCCATTTATCCTAATCCCTTTTAGCTGGGTGAAACTTCTAACTTGAAAAACTGCCTAAGGTCAAAAAAAGCAATTTCCACAGAAAGGCTAAAACGCCAGAAAAAACTCCAGAAAAAAACGCCAAAACGCAGAAAAATGCAGTGGCAGTTTTCTTGGCGTTTTTCATCAAGAAAAAAAACGCAGGACAAAAACCCAAGTGGAAACCTAGCCTTAGGGTCATTTGTACTTCATCCTTAAGGGATTGGAGCCACTCTCCATAATTCTCTTTGATTTTCATATTTTTATGATAACCTCTCATAATATCATGTTTAATGTTATTAACATGTACTAGCACTTGTGCTTTAGATATCAAAACATCTTCACCAGAAGTAGCACTCGATTTGCTGGACACAGACATGTTTTATGCACTGATCAGGATACGATACACAGTACCAAAAATATACTATATGAAACAACAGAAAATGACAACAACTACCGTATATCAATAATTAGAACTATTATTTTACGTGAAATATCTCAGCAGTGCCTCCAATTATGTTAGGGATATTAATGAGACAAAATAGGCAAAACCAATATTTCGTCACACACAAAAAATAACGACGCTACCAAATATTGTAGTACCACATCCACAATATTAATTTAAGGAGATACCCTATATTTTATCTCCGATCCTAAATTCTTTCAGATCGCCGAAAATTATAATTCAAATTAGACAGATATCATCGCGATAGTCAATAAAAATATTATTTATTGTAAATCCAATTTATAAAATATATATATGAGTCACACAGTGCATGATATAAAACACAAAATTCTTAAAACATGTCAAAAATAAATCAATTCAAATACAGTATATTATCGATAGTTATCAATATGAATTGTTATTTTATGAGTCTAACACACAATTAATTTCCAGTCCACTCAGCAACCAAAAATTGATGATAATCAGGGCAGTAATAAAGATATCACTATCTCTCTAATATTAGTTAAACTAATATGACAAATTAAAAATAATTTGTTTGTGTCTAAGAGTATTAGTGAAGTTCCTAATACATGCAAATAATGTCAAACTTCGTCTATAGGTAAAAATACCTTTTCATTATTGTTATTATCACGGGTTATAAACTGCAGTCTCACAAGCCGTCATATACAATAATGCAATATATTATTTCCCGGAAACAGGGAATTCTATACGAAGAAGACACAATTCACCTCTATTCAGAATAATAAAACAATTATATTTACCACCACTTGTTGCTGTTGTCCAACTGGTCCTTGTAGAAATTAATCCAGATTCATTGTCAAGAAATTAAGTGGGCAAGAATATAACTTTCTACAAATTATATAGGTTAGGACTCCAAGTAACTCTAAGAGTGAAATATGGTGCCAGGATCTTAAGATTCCAATTCTCTGGGGTAAATTTGGTGAATAAGTCCGTCAGGGTCTGTCCATTTCAGGGTGCGATCTTTAAGCTTTTAAAGACAGGGCTCATTATCATAGCCTCCACCTTTTGATTGGAATTCTCCAATCATAACGGTGGGTTTTACCCATTATAATTAGGATTTTTACTCATATTTACACCGTTGTAATTTCTTAATTTACCTGTGAGAGACGCTCTGGTCTAAGAATTAACTTAAAACCATTACATATGTGTTTGGAATTTATCCTTGGTCACCCTAATCGCCAAATGTTACTTCCTAGATAGTAACTCAGGTCTTGGTAGTCTTCCCATGGATCCCCCATTCCAAGTTCCATTTCTAAAGATATGCAGTGTCTTCTCCTTAACTTTCTCATGGAAGATAACATTAATTGTATCATATATACGCTGAAACATCATTATACATGAATACTCCTTTGTTCTCAATTATAGAGGGAACAAAGACAAAAAGAAATAATCACTATATGATTAAATAAAATAAAATGGCTCTAACTCCATTTTGTGTAAAATCACAGAATATAGAAATACATGCTTTCTGTGATAAAATATCTGACAGTAAGCATGTGAGTGTGTCATTATGATAGTGTGTGTGTGTAAGCGTGTGAGTGTGTCAGTATGATAGTGTGTGTGTAAGCGTGTCAGTATGATAGCGTTTGTAAGCGTGTGAGTGTGTCAGTATGATAGTGTGTGTGTAAGCGTGTAAGTGTGTGTCAGTATGATAGTGTGTGTAAGCGTGTGAGTATGTGTCAGTATGATAGCATGTGTGTAAGCGTGTGAGTGTGTCAGTATGATAGTGTGTGTGTAAGCGTGTGTGTGTCAGTATTATAGCGTGTGTGTAAGCGTGTGAGTGTGTGTCAGTATGATAGTGTGTGTAAGCATGTGAGTGTGTGTCAGTATGATAGCGTGTGTGTAAGCGTGTGAGTCAGTATGATAGTGTGTGAAAACGTGAGTGTGTGTCAGTATGATAGCGTGTAAGCGTGTGAGTGTTTGTCAGTATGATAGTGTTTGTGTAAGCGTGTGTGTGTGTCAGTATGATAGCGTGTAAGCGTGTGAGTGTGTGTCAGTATTTTAACGTGTGTTTTAGTGTGTGCGTCAGTGTGTAATTATGTTAGTATGTTATGTATGTCTGTAAGTATATTAGTATGTATATATATATATATATATATGTAACTCTGGGGGAGAGGTATATATGTGTGTATATATATATATGTTACGGGGAGGCGGGGTCTAGCTGTGTGTGTAACTGTGGGGGAGAGGTATATATGTTAGTATGTATATATATATATGTAACTGTGGGGGAGAGGTATATATGTTAGTATGTATATATATGTAACTGTGGGGGAGAGGTATATATGTTAGTATGTATATATATATATATATATGTAACTGTGTGGGAGAGGTATATATGTTAGTATGTATATATGTAACTGTGGGGGAGAGGTATATATGTTAGTATGTGTATATATATATGTAACTATGGCGGAGAGATATATGTGTGTATATATCTATGTTACGGGGAGGCGGGGTCTAGGTGAGTGTATATATATTTATGTATGGGAGGAGCTTGAGGGCCCCGAGTCCGTGACATGACCCCACGCGTGTCAGAGCCGAGAGACCGGATTCGCTCTCCGCGTATTTAGCGGCAGCGGGTTCTGTTAGTCAGGCCGCCTGTGATTGGCCGGCGTTACGCACCGGGCAGTATTCCGGCCGCTGATTGGCGCCAGTCCGGGAACTTCCCTGACAGGACAGCTTCTGGAACGGAGGGCGAAGGACGGAACCGGGGGAAGAGAGCCAGTGCCGGGTGTGCGGCGGAGCACATGGGGCTATTTACCACAATGTGCGGGGTATGAGGGATTAACTGCCCTTAGCTGGGTCCCTGGGTAAGTACGGAACCCTTTGCCTTCCCCCCCGGCGATTGCCCCTCTATGTTTACCCGTGCTCCCCAGTCACCTATTACCCCCTCCCTTCATGTTTACCCCAGTCGCCTATTACCCCCTCCTTCCATGTCTGCCCCCTGCTCCCCAGTCATTTATTGCCCCCCCCTCCACGTCTGCCCCCCAGTCACTTATTGCCCCCCCTCCACGTCTGCCCCCTGCTCCCCAGTCACTTATTACCCCCCCTCCATGTCTGCCCCCTGCTCCCCAGTCACTTATTATCCCCCTCCATCCATTTCTGCCCCCTGCTCCCCAGTTGCTTATTACCCCCTCCCTCAATGTTTGCTTCTGGGTCTCCCCCCCCCCCCCCCCCCCTGTGATTGCCCCACTTCTTGATTAGGAGCCACTGTGTGCATGGAGTCGGGGATCAGAGACAAAACACCATGGGGGCATTAAGCGGAAGGCTCAGTATCCAGAACTGCCCCCTCGGCCTCAGGCCTTGTTACCGCGTTTTTAGCTGCCCCATCTCCTCGTGGAGGATGCTTTCGATGATGTCATGTAAGGGGTTAATGTCTCCTGCTGGGCCAGGGGGGGGGACTCGCCTTGTTCGTATTGCCGTTACGGTGTATTCTTGTGTTTTCTAGGTGTCCGCGAAGCAGCTGAGCTCTTCCTCCAGACGTATTTTTGCCGGGGTATCTTCCAGCTCTGGGGCAATTATTGCTGACCTTGCCATGTCGGAGGAGTGGGGCCAGAAGAAGCTGCCCCCGGAGGAGGGGCGCTATGACTCTGGGATAGCAGACTCAGTCCAGTCCTTGTCTGAATTCGGAGCCTCCAGGTTCCCCTCCCTGCCGGAGGCAGAAGAGCCGAAGCTTCAGGATCCATCCACGCGGGGGGCAGATTCCGCCAAGCCCGGGGTGTTCGAGGCCCACGAGCTGGACAGGACGGACTCTGTGTATGGCTCGTCTTCAATAACGGAGTCGCTGCGCGCCACGTGCGTGCTGTCTATTGCCCCCCAGGGGGGTAAAACTGATGCTGAGGGGGTGAGAAGAGAGGAGCCCCAGGAGCTGGAAGGCCTGAGCTACCTGTCTGAGGAGGGAGACACGTGAGTTTCCCATTCTCCCCCCAACCCCCCCCCCCCCGCGACTTGCGCCCGTGACTTGCGCCCGTGACCGTCTCTGGGGGCCGGCGGCTCTTCGCGCATGCTTATTGGGAAATCCCCACCGGCCCTCGGTGTCCGTAGCCCTCCATTCCCCTGACGCAGGCTGTCGCTAGGTGTTATTAGCCACGCTGTTTAACCCCTGGGGTATTTTTCTTGGATTAACGCAGGTGATTACAGTCCAGTGAGTCTCCTCAGTGTTATAACAGATTGCAGGTTCTGCCTTTTGTTTAATTGTTACTATAGAAACCCAGAAGCCGCCGGCACATAGGCCCCCGTTGGCCCATCTAGTCTGTAAGGAATTAATCAGTTGTTGGTCTCGTCTTAGATTCAGGAGCCGTATGTCTATCCCATGCATGTTTTAATACCCTCACTGTATTACCCTCTACCACCTCTGCTGGGAGGCTGTTAAAACTTCCTTTCATTACATAGCCTCTGACCTCGTACTGGTGGAAGGATCAGGCAATCAGAGGAGGCCCTCACTCCGCGGGAATAGCTGCTGATCATTTATTCGTACCCCAGGGGACCCCGTGCAGAGGAGTCACTGGGGGGTCCCAGGAAATTGGAGGAGGAGGGGATTCCCTCCTGTCACCTTCACTGTTTGTCATGGAGAGAGAGTGCAACGGTGACACTCACACCCCCCAGCACGTGGCAGAATCCGACCCACAGGGGCACAACTGCTAACGGCGCATCACCTCCGAGCGTTAACCCTTTACTGTCACAAAGCTTCCACGGCTCGGCACACGGGGAACAGCCTTTATTCTTAGGGCCTGGTGTACTGAATGGGGTTTAGGCAGCCAATGACCCCAGCTGCAGTTTAGAAGAATGGGGGAGAGTGCGGCGGCTGCAGTTTAATGTTAGAGGAATGGGGAGAGTACGACGGCTGCAGTTTAATGTTAGAGGAATGGGGAGAGAGCGGCGGCTGCAGTTTAATGTTATTTCCTGTGGCGCTCGGGTAGTAACGCTGCATCTTCCGTGGCGTGTTTTGGGTACAATGTGGCGTTTCGTGTAAATGGGGAACAGGAAGTGGATTCTCAGAACGGGCATCCAGAATAGGAATGACCGGACTCTGATCCTGCCGGGATTCTCGCTTTTCCTCCTCTGCCTGGGTGTCTGATCAGAGCAGGGGGGAGGTTTCTTTTCTTATACATAGAAAAGTTCTCCCGGCAGGAAGTGCAAGAAAAACTCCTTCCCCCGCAGCTCGCGTGTCCCGGGATGTTTACAGATCAGTAGATCTATTAGAATCCCCTCTTATTGTGTATACAATGGGAGCGGCCGCCCCAACTTCCTGTTCTCAGGATCTGCAGGATTATTCCTCCCCATTCGGTTATCTCTCCCCTATTCTATTTTTATAAAATCTGTGTTCTGCTACCAGGGGGTCTTTCAACCCCCAGGTCTAAAAAGCAAAAGGGCTCCCCCGGCAGAGTTTGGGGGGCTCCCCTGTGCTGTTACTCCCCCGGCAGGGCACGGGGCCCCGCGCTGTTTACTTCCTAAACCGGTCTGGCAGAAAGTGAAAGTTCCCCAGGAAGCGGTCGGAGTTATTTTGAAATCTCGGTGGAAATCCCCTGCTGTCTGCAGCGTGAGTCACGTGTCCGGCTGGCAGCGGCGGCCGTCTCTCTCATTCCGGCCCGGGGCGTCTCTCTCATGCCGGGCGATAAAAGTATCGCGTCGTGACTGTTGTGTTCTGGCTTTTGAGTCCTTGTAGCAAGAGATAGAATGCCTCTGTCTTAATCACCCAGAGAGATTTTCACTTATTAAAGCAGGGGGGGGGGGTGCTGTGGCTGTTGTGACCACGTTAAGAAAATGGCCAACGGCTGAATAAAGTGCACCTCCTTCCAGCGGAGGCCGCCGAGCGCCTGGGTCGCAGTGACACGAATACGCTCTGTCTGCGCATGTGGAGCCCTCGTCGGATTGGTGGGAGTATACCATGTGGGTGCAGGTGTTCAGCCATACATTAGCCATACGGTACGGAACAAGAGGCCCCCTGCTGGCCACAAGTCCTGTTACCGTGAGTAATGTGATGCGTTTCTCCCGCAGGATCTTGCACCTCGCTGTCATTCACTCCATGCAGGAGCTGGCGCTCTATTTCATCGCCGTGGCCCCCAAGGACGTCCTGGATATCCAGAATGATCTGTACCAGGTATGTGGCCCCAGCCTTAACCGTTTGAGCAGCAGAACGCTTTAAAATGCCCCGCGGTCACGTTACAGGGTCACCGGCCGTGGGGCGAAACGCTCTGCCAGGAGCCACGGCCTTTTATTAATTCTGCGCAGGAAGCGCATTTAGGAGGCGGGCGCCGTTTAACTCTCTAATTATCAGATGGTGGAAACTCCCGTCTGTGTCACCCCGCAGTGGGAGGGGCAGACGCCGTGTCCCGTAGCTCTCTCCTGTCTGTCACCCCGCAGTGGGAGGGGTGGACGCCGTGTTGCAGTGCTGGCGTGTGATGTACCTGATCTGTAAGTCTTTTCCCCCCGATTTCTCTCAACCTGCCCCCCCCCCCCGCAGACGCCCCTGCACCTGGCTGTTTACCTGGATCAGGTGAAGGTGGTGGAGTCTCTGGTGGAGAAAGGAGTCAACCTGGAACTGCAGGACAGGAAGGGCAACACAGCTCTGCACGTGGCCTGCGAGAACCAGCACTTGGATAGTGCCAGGATCCTGCTCCAGGGGCCACGGGGCCCCCAGAACCTTCACCTGCAGAACTGGAATGGTAAGAGGCGCCTCATTTGTGTAAAATTGTTGTAGAAAACACATTTCTGCCGAAAGAGGAGCGCGGGCCGGCCGATTTCACTTATACTCCGCGTCCCACAGTATACGGGGCCCGCAGGGTAACAGCGCTGCAGAGAACGGGAGGCGCTGCGCTCTCTAGTGCTGCTGCAGAGATCAGTCTGTCTCTGTCACCCGGGGGGGGGGTCTGCACTCTCAGGATGTGTTGCTACCGGTCGGTTCCTTTGGGCTCATGGGTCTGCACTGAGACGTTTTGGAACCTGCGCCGCTCTCCTTTCTCGTGAAGAGCCTTCTCCTGCAGCTGCGAGGTAAATAGTACCTCAATGTCTCTTTCTGATTCTCGTTATCTCCTCAGGTCTGGCCTGTCTGCATATCGCCACCATGAAGAGAGACCTCTCCCTCACCTCTCTTTTACTGGAGCACGGAGCCGACATCAACGACCAGGTGACGGTCTAGTTCTGCACTAACCCCCGAGGTCTCTCTGACCCTCTCCTCCCCGTCTCTTGTTGGGCTCCTTTGCTAAGTTTGTGTCCTTTTGAATGCAGGAGGGCACCAGCGGGAAGACCCCCCTGCATCTGGCGGTGGAGATGCTGGACTCCGCTCTGCTCGCCCAGTTATTACAGCATCGCCCCCAAGTGGACGCTCTCATGTATAACGGCTGTACCCCTCTGCATCTGGCAGTGGGCCGGAAGGACGCCGGTTTGGCCCGGCTGCTTTGCCAAGCGGGGGCCGATACCCTGCAGAGGAACCGCGAGGGGGACACCCCCCAGGATCTGGCAGAAGGAAATAATCAGGTGGGGGGCCGCAAGCACTTTACATACACCAGTGGTAACCCTTTGCCTGCCGGATGTTCAGGGCATCTGATGGCGGTCAGGTTCCCGGTATTCGGTGATCATGCTCAACATTGAGTGGTGACCCCCGATGTAGCCCATTGGGAGGCGGGGCCCAGTGCGAAAAGTCTGTTGTAATTTCATGTGGAATTAGAATATAACGGGTTGGTGCCGAGGGCCGAGCGGCTGCCTCGTTGTGTTCCAGCCGCATTATACCCAACCTTCTCTCCCTCCATACAGACTTATTAAAAAGTAAAACGGTCTCCGTGTCTTTTCCCCGCAGCTCCTGGCTCTTCTGCCGTTCGATGACTTGAAGATCTCCGGGAAGCCGGTTGTGACATCGGCGTGAGCCGTTGCTGGCTGGGGGGAGCTCACTGCGCAGGTTCCCCGACACTCTCTGACTATAGACGCTTTGGATCAGGACACAAATAAATTAGACGGTGAGGAGGGAACCATTAATCACGGGGGGACCGGTGTGCTCTTGGCTCCCCGTTTGGCAGCACTCATAGCATGGATGAGCGTACCCCCTCTGCTCTGCTTCTTGGAGGCATCCGGCTGCGGAGTTCTGCTGACCAGCACTGGAGGATGTCGCGGCGGGGATTTACTCTGAGACGCTCTGTTAACCTGCTTCCCCGGCCTCTCCCAGATTCTGATCACCCAGTTAAAGATTCTAACGTTGGAGTTCTGGGCTGTGAACCCGGCGCAAGGGATTTCCGCTTTAACTCATTTAGTTAATCTGTTCTCCACGAGGGACCGCGTTGCAGCCAGTCCCTACATCAGCAGGATTTCTGAACCTCCCCGCAGGAGGGCCAGTGCCACTCTGCACCCCATACTTGATAAGGCCAACGGGGGGGGGGCACCTTACTGCAGCACAGACGTGGAGCCTGGATTTGTTGCCCCACTGCCCTTCTCCTGCGTGTCTGGGAATCACTTGTCAGGATGTACTTTAGCTGCCATGTTTGTTCCTGAGGCTTTGTTATGCTGCTGTGTCTGCCCCATATCCGCCGCCAGTATACTCACCAGACGCTGTGTCCCCCATAATCGGCTCTTGTGGCTCTGTGACCCCTCCGGTATTCTAATGTATTTACCATAAAGGACATTATTTATCAAGGAAAAGAGCAATTCTTGGACAAACTCAATACGGCGGAATCACATTCCACTGGTTTTTATGGCAACTACACCAAGTAGCACTTTACCCAAACCTCGCCTCTCCTTAACCATTCGGTTTCTTTCTTAAAGATTCCACTTATGTTACAATAAAAATAAACGCTGCGGACAAATAAACCTAAAGCTTTGTGTAACTGCCCATTTTCTGGTGTTTTTCCTGTGGGTGACTGCGTATAGAACCGGCTGTGTATAATGTATAGGTAAATTAGCGAGCCGGCCCCCTGTATAATGTATAGGTAAATCAGCGAGCCGGGGCGCCTGTATAATGTATAGATAAATCAGCGTCCAGGGGTCCCTATTCAATGGCATCTCCAGCCTTGCGTTAGACATGCATTTTTAACTACATAATCTGTACTTATCTCTTTGAAGTAAAGACTGTGATTGAAATCTGATTAAAAACTAAACTGGCAGTTATTTTTCATTATTTAACCCCTTCAGTCCCCTATGGACGTACTGGTACATCCAAAAAACACATCCCAAGAATCCCCTATGGACGTACCAGTACGTCCTGTCCTTCATGCAGTGGCGTTGCCGGCTTTCTACCGTCTGATCTGATGTAACGGCTTCTGGCACGAACGCCGTAAAACTGTTACATCTTTAAACACCCATCGTGCGATCGGGCATTCCCTCGGAGGACAGGATATCCCTGCAGGGGATGAGAGTGTCCTCTCATGCTGAAAAACGAAAAGGAGAAAAGAAATGGTAAGTGATTTAAAAAAATAAATTCACTAAAATACGATAAATAATTAAAAAACCAAACACATCACTGGCATCAATAACATTCAAGAGGACCTCTAACCATCAAAACAATATATATATATAAAAAAACCTTACATCCCACTGCCCTAACACAACCCCCAAACCCCTTAAGCCATAAGCATAAAAATTCTACGAATAATGTACACTTTATAGTATGCTCCCTATAAGTGCCGGGAAAGTCTGGAAAATCTATATAAATGAGGTATTTCTGAAATCAGGAATTGATAAACTTGGAGGGGATTTTCTGTCGCTTTACCTAATTCTGTGAGGTAAAAAAGTGTTTTTTTCTTTTCTAATTTTCGCAAGTTTTTAGCTGAAAATTTAGAATGAGAAATGTAGTAATCATGTAACTATGGCATATCTCTCCTTGAAACAACGATATATAGTTTACACGGATGCACTATTCACAGGAAAAGAGAATAATCGCTGAACCGACAAAAATGGCAAAATTGCTCCGGGACTTGAGGTACCAAAAACCCCTGGGATTGAAGAGGTTAATATGGACCATGCAGCCGATATATATATAAATATTAGCCCCTGCTGCCTATATATATTTGCACCTGCTGCCAATTATATATATAAATATTAGCCCATGCTGCCAATATATTTTATAGTGAAAAAATTGGACCCTACCCAAGCATTTCCTTGAGCCCCGCTCCACGCTCCCTAGCATGCAATCCCTCCCTCCGCTACCACACCAAAAAAAAAATATTTGCCACACTGACTGCAGATCAGGGGAAGTGAGAGTCGGTGCCGTCTTCCCTCCTTCTGACAGCAAGGCGCTCCGTCTTGCTGTTTGTTGGTGCAGTGAGTCCTCCCCGCGGACAGAGGGCGCTACGGTGACGCTCCGCGAGGCGCTCTGTCCCCCAGTAGCTGTTTGTTGGTGCAGTGAGTCCTCCCCGCGGACAGAGGGCGCTGCGGTGACGCTCCGCGAGGCGCTCTGTCCCCCAGTAGCTGTTTGTTGGTGCAGTGAGTCCTCCCCGCGGACAGAGGGCGCTGCGGTGACGCTCCGCGAGGCGCTCTGTCCCCCGGTAGCTGCTTGTTGGTGCAGTGAGGGCTCCAGCTCCGCTCTCCGGTCAGAGTCCCGGATCCTTAGCCATGGGGGGCAGGTAGGTGTCGGGCTGTGGGGTGATGTCACTGATGCAGGCGGCTCCTGGTGTGCGGGGGTCGGGTGTGTACGGACTGTGGAACGGCGCCGGGTAGTTTATAGCCAGTCTCGGGGTAAATGGGCAGACTATCTGAGTTAATGATATCTGAGCGTCCCGATTGGTTCTTTTCTCCCCGCTTTATCACAGCTGGAATCCCTGCTTGAATTCAGGTGACTTAATTCAGAATATATTTACCTCCCGACAAGTCACGGTTTCCATGACAACAGTTATCAGGACCATTTGGTGCCTCCATTAGTGAGTCCCTGCGATAGGCTTTGTTGGGCTATTAAAGGGTTAACGAGGGGCAAATAATTTAGACGGTTACCTGGAGGCAGAAAGGCTCTTCTTAAAGTGGCGGCGGCGGCGGGGGGGGGTTCAGTAACAACTGCGGCCCCCGTCAGTCTGTATGTCTGTCTGTCCATGCGTGTGTGCCCTGTCTGTGCGCACGTGTGTTATGTCTGTGTACGTGCCGTGTGTCCTCCCATGTGTTATGTCTGTGTTGCGTATGTTTTGTGTGTATACGTGCGTGTTATGTCTGTGTTCCGTGTGTACGTGCCGTGTGTCCCTGCTCCGTGTTTTTATTGCCGCCGCTCCCCGCTTTATGGTTCGGGAGTTCTCACTTTATGCAATTCCTTTACTCTGCCTGGACTGCTTCCACTGGGAGTCCATTCCTGGTATCAACTTCCCTCTCTGGGGGGTCCGCTTCCCGTTACCCGTCTGTCTACCACTAACCGTTTAGTTAACATGCTCCGGTCTCATATGCCTGATGTATGTTTTGTTATTGGGGCCACATGCCGTGTTAGGGGCCTCTATGCCTGATACCCATTGGGGCCCTTGAGGGGTATTTCCCAGGCTGGGCGCAGGCATGTGGCATGACACGTTAACCCTTACACACGTTAGTGACACGTAACCTCACTGCCTCCCTCCCCCGCCCTGTCGCCCGCACTCAATCCTCTCTTTATCCCCCCACCCTTGGCAGCCTGCAGACAGACCGGGCATTGTGTGCGCGGAGTCTGAACCCCAGCGGCCACCAAATGGTTAAACCGGATTCTGATCTCTGTTAATTCAGATTAAAAAACAGGGGGGGCGATGGAGAGAGAGGGGGGGGGGGAGAGAGAAGAGGAAAAGGCGAGAAAGAGAGAGATGGGGGGAGACATTTAAATCAATAAAGGGTTAATAAAGGACGGGAGGGAATTTATTTCAGAGGAGGAGAAAAATTACAACAAGAGGGCGGAATCTAACACTAGAGAGTCAGAGACTGAGATGGAGGGGAGTTTTACTTTACTGAGAGGGTGGGAGATAAGTGGAGCAGCCTCCCAGCAGAGGTGGTAGAGGGTAATACATGCATGGGATAGTCATATGACTAGAAGGGCCAGATGGGGCCGATGTGCCGGCGAGTTCCGGGTGCGGCCAGTACGGGGTGCGTTATTCTTACTGGTTTCCACAGCTGCTGCCTCCTCTGTTGGATAAGAGATGCCCCCCCATCCCCACTTATATAAAAGTTTTGGGGACATGAGCAGCCGGGGTTAGGAAGCAGCGGTAATGGCACAGGAAGTGGGGAGCGCGAGGCACAAAGGCTTCCCCTGTTGTTTGGAAGCATTTCTACCTCTATCGGTTCCGCAGAATAATCGCCCGCTATTGGAAGTGGCGCAGACGCGTTAATCCCTTCAGCCCACGATGTACCGCGCTGTCATGTAACCCTTTAATTTTTGCCCCTCTAACATACAAGACCAGGCCCCGCCTCTCACAGCCGTGCAGCAGGACCCACGGATACACGCCTTGTAACCGCTGATGCCATGTGATTGCTGCGCAGCGATTAGATGTTTCTGGATGGCATTTTATCTCCAAACCCCCCCCCCCATCTCCACAAACTGCCAGACTGCACTGAGTAACGCTCATTAACCCATTGGGTGCCATGTGCTGCCCCATCTGCTCACTGCAGGGGCTACAGACTCACCTGACCCAAAATACCCCCCAAATATAACGCTTTGTCTCTCCCCAGCTCGCTGCCCCCCCTCTGCGTTCTGGGGGTGCTGCGTTTATTGGGGTGCGGGGCCGGTGTAACGATTTGTCTCCCCCCAGCTCGCTGCCGCTGCTGCTCCTCTGTGTTTTGGGGGTCTGCGCCGAGGACCCCCCGCCTGCGGTTCCTGCGTCGGATCCATGGGGGGAGTTCTGGCTGGTGCGCTTCGTGGTGAACATTGCCGGTTATGGCACCATCCTGGTTCCCGGCTTCCTGCTCATCAAGTACTTCAAGCGCAGGAACTATCTGGAGACAGGTAAGGGCCCCTCTGTGGCCCCAGGATTTTGCCCCAGTACACGGCCCAGACCCCGTCATGCCCTCCCAAGACCCCCACAGCTTGGTGTCCTGTGAGTGTCACGTGTCTCATGTCGGCCGCCGGGCTGGAAGGGGTTCTGCCGCCCGTTGTGAGTCTCTTTCGATGCGTTTCTGCCCCTCTCTGCTGCAGGCCGCGGCCTCTGTTACCCCGCGGTGAAATCCTGTGTTTTTGGGAATGAGTCCAAGTCTGCTGCCCCCGAGGAGCCTTCATCCGCCACCAGGACGGACGCGGACCCTTCGACCACCCAGCAAGCCTTCAGACTGCTCTTCTGTGCAGCGGGACTGCAGGTGAGACCTCGGGGGTGTTGGTAGTGAGACGGACCGTGTATATGCGTAGCGTCTCTGCGTTCCCGCGTTGCTCACCCTCTTTTGTCGCTTCCGTTCGTTCAGATTTCCTACCTGACGTGGGGCGTCCTGCAGGAGCGGGTCATGACGCGCACGTACGGCTCGGAGGAGGGTGGCCGCGGCGAGCGCTTCCGGGACTCCCAGTTCCTGGTTTTCATGAACCGGATCCTGGCACTGACCGTGGCCGGAATGTACTGTGCCTTCACCAAGCAGCCCCGCCACGGCGCCCCCATGTACAAATACTCCTTCGCCTCGCTCTCCAACATCCTGAGCAGCTGGTGCCAGTACGAGGCCCTCAAGTTCATCAGCTTCCCCACCCAGGTCCTGGCCAAGGCGTCCAAGGTCATCCCGGTCATGCTGATGGGTAAACTGGTGTCTCACAAGACCTACGAGTACTGGGAGTACCTGACGGCCGTCCTCATCTCCGTCGGGGTCAGCATGTTCTTGCTGTCCAACGGCGGAGGTGCTCGGGCTTCCGGAGTCACCACCTTCTCCGGCGTCGTCATCCTGTCCGGCTACATCATCTTCGACAGCTTCACGTCCAACTGGCAGGACTCCCTGTTTAAGTACAAGATGTCCTCGGTGCAGATGATGTTTGGGGTGAACCTCTTCTCCTGCCTGTTCACGGTGGGCTCTCTGCTGGAGCAGGGGGCCTTGGTGGAAGCCGCTCGCTTCATGATCCGCCACCCGGATTTTGCGTTCCACGCCTCGCTGCTCTCCGTCTGCTCGGCCTTCGGTCAGCTCTTCATCTTCTACACCATCAACAAGTTCGGGGCGGCCGTTTTCACCATCATCATGACTCTGCGTCAGGCCCTGGCCATCCTCCTGTCCTGTCTGATCTACGGCCACCCGGTCACCGCGGTGGGAGCGGTGGGCTTGGCCGTGGTCTTCCTTGCGTTGTTCTTGCGGGTCTACGCCCGGGGGAGGATGAGGAGGAAGGGGAAGAAGGCCGCGGACCCCCCGGCCGTGCAGAAGGTGTGAGAGGGACCCGGTGGCCAGGAGGACCCTTGTATTTGGCGTTAATGGAGCCTTTGCCGGTAGTCGGCGGAAACGCAAAGCGCTCGCCTTGGACTTTTTTTTCCTTTCTTCTTTTTAATTATTACTCTTTTTAGCGTTTGTCGCTTTGAGTCCCGCAGAGTCACAGACTGAGAGGGAGACTAACGTGACCTCAGCTGCACCGGCTCGGGGAGGACGTTGGCCACGCGGCCCCCGCTGGCTTTGTGTAATTAGGAAGGAGGAGGGCGTTAACCTCGTGACTTGTTATTTTTATTCATTCCTGTGCCGGGCTCTTCTATTAAATGGTCCATTTCCTTATTGTGCCTCCTCTTGTCGTATCTGCCCCTATTGTGAGTCGGGACACCGGGGGCAGCTTCCTGGGGCTGTTGGGCAGATGAATGAATTCAGTTATATGAATTTTTAGTGATGGTTCCGGGTTTCACTCTCCAGGAAGGAGACCCCGTAGGAGCTTTCACGCTCTGGGGGCCGGGGGGCTTATGTATGACTAGCCTGACGGAGCTCTCAGGGTTAATATATATATATATATATATATGTATATGTATATATATATATATATATGATGTGTAGGGGTTGGCCCCGCTCTTACCGTGTATTATATGGCCTGGGTGACCAGGGGCCACCTAACCACCCCCTCCCCAGCAGGGGCCCTCAAACTGTGGGGCTCAGCACGAGTATGGGAGATCAGCAGACGCAGAGAAGTCACAGCAGTCTCCCTTTCAATCGGCGATTGAAATCGGCGATTCAATCGGCGATTTTCAACGCGTTTCTGCCCCCCCGGGGGTTCATTTCTCTCTCTCTCTCTCTGCCGAGATCCTCGTTAATTCTCGTTCTGACTCAATCTGTGATCCACTGACCGGGAACCGCCGGCCGACGCTCCGGGGCATTTATTAAAGAGACAGGGGCTTTACACACACGCTGCGTCCACACAGCCACTTCCCTGTAAATAGACTTTGTGCCCTACTGTGGGGTATTTGTGTAACTGAGCGGGGCATTTAGGAGAATAATGGGGGTTATTAACCCTGTTTAATTTATAAATTCGTTTTCCTGTGCTATACACATTATCGGGGCTTTTAGGGCTGTAGAACCCTGCGATCCCCTCATACCCGGCAAACATTCTGACCTCCTAGAGAAGAGGGTCTTTGGGGGTGTGGGGCCCAGAGAGGGACTGGACAAACTGAACAGGGACAGTGGGTAGGTATGCATGACATGTCGGGAATTCCCCCACCTTAAGGAAGTGGCTGACTTGTTGCGTGATGAATTGCGTGTTTATCAGTTAATTGCCCCTGCAGACACTCCCTGCCCTGGGGGGGGGTTCTAAGGATTTAAACCGGCAAATAATTGCCAGTAATAATAATAATAATAAAACACGTCAGCTGATAACGTAACTTAAACCGGGGGGGATCATCCTCGCTGCATTGTTTTTTTTTTCTCTTTTCTTGGTGTCCCCATCAGAATCACGAGAGACCTTTAATCAGTTACTGCCCGGCTATGAGTAGGCGCTGTACTTCCCAAAATGGGATGGGGTAAAATTTGGGGAGAATGGTAGGGAGGGTATATGTATTTCTTATGTTTCAGTTCATGTGGGGTTTAGCTTTTTCTTGCTTATACAGTTTTCATTTCTCTATGGGGGTTCGGAGAGGGTGAGAAAGCCTTTAAGTTGTGATACGCACAGGGTGTCAACTCCCCACCAAAGCGATATATTTTGGACTTCCTTAAGAGATAAAACTTTACGCTTTCACCCGGGGTCGATCCACTGCTCATGAACCTTTTATTTAATCCTTTTAAATTCTCAGCCAATGGGTGTGTGAGGAGCACGGCTGCAGCGCCACCTGGTGGGCATCTCTAGGAAGTACCTTTAGTGATTCAGCCACCTGTATACTGCCCACCCCCATGCAGATCCGGGGCAGGGGTATCAGAGGGGCATTTTTAACCTTATCATCGGACACACACAGCCTATAAATATATATATATATACTCACACCGTCCCTACACACTCGCCCTATAAATATATATATACTCACACCGTCCCTACACACTCACCCTATAAATATATATATACTCACACCGTTCCTACACACTCACTCACCCTATAAATATATATATATATATATACTCACACCGTTCCTACACACTCGCCCTATAAATTATATATATATATAAATATATATATATACTCGCACACAGGACGGGGCTGTACATGAAACCAGCCACGTCGGTGAATCCCGAACATCGATCGGCTGCATAAACCGGCGACGGGCGCATCCCCCTTACTGGAGCGCAGAAACCCAGAACCTGCCGGCAGCTCAGAACCATTTGGCATTCAGGAGCCGTATGTCTATCCCAATGCGTGTTTACATTTCCTCACTCGATTACCCTCTACCACCTCTGTTGGGACACTGTTCCACTTATCTACTACTCTGTAAAGTTGAACTTCTTTACATGACATCCAACGAGACGCCCACACACGGCAGAAACCCGCGGCCCCCACGGGGAGGCACATCTCAGAGGCTCCAGCAGCTCTCCTCCGAGCCTGTGGCTTATACACCAGAGCGCTGCCTTCCAAAACTCTCTCCCTCGGCAGACCAATTACTTCGGCCCCCGCCGGACACCGAGGAGTTTATCCGGATCAGTCGAGCTTCAGGTCTTCCTTACGGAGGGCATCTGGAGACTGAGACCCGCATCGCCAAAACATAATCAGGAAGACCGCAAACGGTTAGGCCCCTCCCTGCGACAAGTTATTTCACAGACCAGAGACGGAGCCAGAAATCCACCAATCAGCGCATCGCGTTTATTTCCAATAAACCCCCCGTATCCGCAGACCGGGAAGCAGACGCTTTATGGCGATGCTAAGGAAGTCCGTTCCTCTAGACTTTCGTTAATCAAGCCTGTGGACGTGAATAAGACCGAGCCATTCTATTTCTCCCCACAGTCTGTATGAATAACTCATATAGCGGATGAGACGTTCGCGCACTTCATCCTCAGCATCCGAGCATAGACTTCTCCCCAATCAGTTTCTGAAGGGGATCCGCGGACCTCCAACCCAGCCGATAATTAACCATAAATCTCTCAGACTCCAACTTCAGTGTAAAAAGAACTTTATTTGCATTTTTTTTTTTTAATTTTACAACAAAAAAAAAAACCAGAACAAAAACACAGAACACGGACTCTCGGGAGACTGCAGGGCATTCGAGACGCCGAGGGACGTTTCATCCTAATCCACCCAAAGCCAGAGCTCCAGCTCCCCGTGGGGGGGTTTTACGTGGGGGGGGGCTCACAGCAGTGTGTACGGTGCAGAGGGACCCACTCAGCCTGGTGACCGACCGGCAACGCAGCAGCGATACAACCGAGGAGCGCAGGGGGGGGGGGGGGGGCAGCAGCCATTTCCATCGCTAAGCTTACGCTCCTTCTGGGTATAAATTAGGGGGAAGAGGGGACGGCGCCCCCAGAAGTGACATTTCCAGTCTATAGAAAGGATGCATTTTCCAGCCAGATACCCCCAGGGGACGCGGTGCCGACACAGAACTTGGGTTTTAAAAAAGAGGGCGAGGAGACAGCCGGGGTAAATTCACAGCTCGGGGAGAGACGATTAATCCACTTCCTCCATGCGAGACGCATCCTCTTCTCCTTCAAGAGGTGGGATGTCATCCGGGACGGCCGGGGTCGTCTCCTCCACGGCGGCTTCATCGTCATCAATACCTGGGGAGGAAAAGGACATTTAATCCGCGGCCACCATTCTGCCAAACCCAACCTGCATGCCAGCAGCTCCTTCTACAGCCACCCGCCGAACACCAGGGGCAGATCTGCTATAACCAGGGCATCTGCCCTCCGTGCAGTGGAACTCCGGCCCCTCCCCCAAACGTTATAATCTCAGACAGGGCAGCTGCCGACACCACCGACCAGCAGGAGGCGCTCTGTACTGGGAAGTTCCCCAATCTAGGGAGTAACGGGCTCCTGCTCACCAGTTAGACAGCCCGTGAGCAGCCGCTCCGGTCTCACTCACCCAAGCCCAGCTTGATCATCCTGTATATTCTGTTTGAGTGAGTCTGAGGATCCTCCAGAGAGAAGCCAGATGACAGCAGCGCTGTCTCGTACAGCAGAACCACCAGGTCCTTCACGGCTTTGTCGTTCTTGTCGGACTCGGCTTTCTGCCGCAGAGTCTCCACGATCGGGTGCTCCGGGTTAATCTCCAGGTGCTTCTTGGCCATCATGTAGCCCATGGTGGAATTATCCCGCAGAGCCTGGGCCTTCATGATGCGCTCCATGTTGGCGGTCCAGCCGTATGTACTGGTGACGATGCAGCACGGAGAGGACACCAGGCGGTTGGACACTGTCACCTGCAGGGGAAAGACGATGAGATGGGCAGCCAACAAACGGGTCCCGGAGGGGCTGTTAGGAATTGCCACCAGGCAGGACATGGCCTCCCCTCCCCCATATATGCGTGGCCAAGGGGGCCTCGCCTCACCTTCTCAACCTTCTTGTCCAGGATTTCCTTCATCAGCTTGCACAGGCTCTCGAACTTGGCCTTGTTCTCTTCCATTTTCTTTTTCTCGTCCTCGTCTTCCGGCAGCTCCAGACCCTCCTTGGTGACGGAGACCAGAGTCTTCCCGTCAAACTCCTTCAGCTGCTGCACGCAGTACTCGTCGATGGGCTCTGTCATGTAGACCACCTCAAAGCCGCGCTTCCTCACCCGCTCCACGAAGGCAGAGTTGGCCACCTGATCCTTGCTCTCACCTGAGAGAAAAGTTAGCAAATTAGCGACGGCTAGAAGCCCTAAATTAATGGCAAGGACCTTAAACGCAAGACGTTCAATCAATGCTGTAACACTCTGCAGCAAAGCAGATCAGGGAACCACCTACTGCTAAAAATTACACGAAGATAAGTCTGGAAACATAAATGCAGCAGAACATTTAATCAGGGGTCAGAGGCCGAAATGGAAAGTTTTACTTTACTGAGGGGGTGCCTCCCGGCAGAAGTGGTAGAGGGCAACAGTGAGAATTTAAACATGCATGGGATGAGACCAATGACCGATTAAGTTCTCTACCGTGGGCAAGGTGCTTACCGGTGATGTAATAGATGCTCTTCTGGTTCTCCTTCATGCGGGACACGTACTCTGTCAGAGAGGCCATCTCATCCCCGGTCTGGGATGTGTGGTAGCGCAGGAGCTCGGACAGCCTCTTACGGTTTGAGGAATCCTCATGGATGCCAAGCTGTAAGGAGAGGGAGCGGGTCAGACAGCGGTCCACAAGGAGCCTGATCCCCAGGAAATAAAAAAAAAAAAAAAAAAAAAAAAAAAAAAAAGGCCCCCCGCATTCTTCCCCCAAACGGCGCTCACCTTGAGGTTCTTGGAGAAGGCCTCGTAGAACTTCTTGTAGTTGTCCTTGTCCTCGGCCAGCTCGGTGAAGAGCTCCAGACATTTCTTCACGATGTTTTTGCGGATCACCTTAAGGATCTTGCTTTGCTGCAGCATCTCTCTGGAGATGTTCAGAGGCAAGTCCTCAGAATCCACCACGCCGCGGATAAAGTCTGCGAGGAGGAGAGGACACTTAATACAAGACGCCGCATGAACACCAGAGTTACTTCATGGGGGACACTAGACCCTGCGAAGCCCTGGGAGGGCAATGGTTACCCCAGAACAGAGAGAAAAGGGGGCCACATGTCACTTACTCAGATACTCTGGGATCAGCTCGTCGCAGCTGTCCATGATGAACACTCTGCGCACGTACAGCTTGATGTTATTCTTCTTCTTCTTGTTCTCAAACAGGTCAAAGGGGGCCCGGCGGGGAATGAAGAGCAGGGCCCGGAACTCCAACTGGCCCTCCACAGAGAAGTGCTGCGGGAAGAAGGGTGATTAAAACCCCTTCTCTCACATAAAGGAGCAGCGAGCGGCCGCGCAGGTAGTGGGCAGGTTACCTTGACAGCCAGGTGGTCCTCCCAGTCGTTGGTAAGGCTCTTGTAGAACTCGCCATACTCCTCCTGGCTGATGTCGTCGGGGTTGCGGGTCCAGAGGGGTTTGGTCTTGTTCAGCTCCTCTTGGTCAATGTATTTCTCTTTGATCTTCTTTGTCTTTTTCTTCTTGTCCTTTCCCTCCTCTTCCTCATCTGAACCAACATCCTCTATCTTGGGTTTATCTTCACCCTCCTCCCCCTCCTCTTTCTCCTTCTCCTCTTCTGCCTCGTCGTCACTGATCTCCTTCTCTCGCTCTTTCTCAAGCTGTGGGGAAAGCGCATTCGTTAAGCATATCAATAGCTGCAGAGGTCTCTAGACGGCCGCCAGACCTCGCTATACGAGCTCTGAACGCCGCGCATGTCCCCAGCGACACCATTCGCTGCCCCACATGGTCTTTGTTAAGCAATTTACACCTTTACTCATGACCTGGCAGTATTAACCCCGTCCGTAAACCTCTAGTCAATAATTTTGAAGACCTTGCGGATGAAGTCTGCCCCCCCCCCCCATATGCGATATTAGAACTGCCCTGCCAGGTACTCACATAGAGGGTGATGGGGTAACCGATGAACTGAGAGTGCTTCTTCACCACTTCCTTCACACGCTTCTCCTCCAAGTACTCCGTCTGGTCCTCCTTGAGGTGCAGGACAACCCTGGTGCCACGGCCGATGGGTTCCCCTACAGAGAAAAGCAATCGTTAAGTTTCACCGATTCCCACAATGAATGTGAAGCCACGACAGTATCCGGACAGACATGGAAACACGCTCGAGTCCAACACCAGAGGTGGTGTGGTAAAGAAAAGCCCACATACTCTAAGATCTCTGCTGGTGAGCAGATCCAGGCAAAGTCTGGCAGGAGGACAGTCTATGGTCCAGCCAGTAGATTGTGAGGAACCCGTACTATAGCCACTCACCATGATCAACTTTAACGGTGAAGGAGCCCCCGGCAGAAGACTCCCAGATGTACTGCTCGTCATCATTGTGCTTGGTAACCACGGAAACCTTCTCTGCCACCAGGTAAGCAGAGTAGAAACCCACACCAAACTGACCAATCATGGAGATGTCTGCACCAGCCTGCGGGAAGAGAAGAGACCGTCACGGCATTGAACAGCCAATAAGAGCCACCGTGGGCTGCGGCCAGCTGCTGATCAACCAGGGCGCCAAACACGGTCTAGGCTGCCCATCCAAAGCGGGGACTTCGCCTTACCTGCAGGGCTTCCATAAAGGCTTTGGTGCCAGACTTGGCGATGGTTCCCAGGTTATTGATCAGGTCAGCCTTGGTCATGCCGATGCCGGTGTCCACCAAGGTAAGAGTGCGTTCATGGCGGTTTGGGATGATGTCAATCTTCAAATCTTTACCGCTGTCCAGCTTGGATGGATCCGTCAGACTCTCGTATCTGATCTTATCCAGGGCCTGAAACCCAAACACTGACAGTGAGACACCCCGACACCACAAACAAAGCCCAACGGCCCCTCACGGACCGGCTCACAAACCAAATGCAGCCGCCGAGAGCTCAGAGTCTGACGTGTAACAGCAGCACCCACCCCACCAACCACAATATTAGAGAAAGAGGCCCCCCATAAGGACCTCCACAGATAGTGTCGGGAAACGGGCCCCCAGCCGCGTCGATCGCGTTCGGGCCGACTCCAGCAGGAACACTTACATCGGAGGCGTTGGAGATCAACTCGCGCAGGAATATCTCCTTGTTGGAGTAGAAGGTGTTGATGATAAGAGACATGAGCTGTGCGATCTCAGCCTGGAAGGCGAAGGTCTCCACCTCCTCCTCGCCATGATGGACTTCTTCTGGCATCTGTAAGAAAGCCCAACGTCAGCCACCACTCAGCTATACATTATACAGGGGGCCGACTCAGCTATACATTATACAGGGGGCCGGCTCGCCGATTCAGCTATACATTATACAGGGGGCCGGCTCGCCGATTCGTCTATACAGCTGTTTTCACCTCACACACCGCAGGGGGCAGCACTATGTGGGCGAGGGGCTTTTCAGGAACCAGGGCTAATGGGGGTCACCCCCGGGGCACATTACACTCGGGTAACCCCGACCCCCCCGCCCCGTTATTTACCCCGGACAGCTCCAGGTCACCCTGACACAAGAAATGGTGCGTTTCCAAGATGGCGTCGCACTTGTTGCCGGCTCCTGAGCACGTGCACTGACCCCTCCCTCTAGGCAACCAGTCTAGAAGGTTCCAAAGGAGGGGCCTGTGGGGAATGGGCGGAGCCTGAAAGCTCACCACAAAGCGCTCTGCGGCTTATAGTGCGACGCCCCCACCTGCTGTGCCCCCCCGTCCCCTATACACAAAACAGCGTACCCCTATACACCGCCCCATCCCGTACATATAACGCTTACCCCTACACACCGCCCCATCCCGTACATATAACGCGTACCCCCTATACATACCGGAAGCTCCCCACCTCTATATACTGCCTCATCCCCTATATACCGCCTCACCCCCATAGATATAGCTCCAGCCCCTATAGCCAGCAGCACGCCCGGTATACCACCCGATGCCCTATAACCAGCCTCAAAAAAAAAAACCACAACAAGAGCCCCGGCACCACCAACACCCCGATAACAGCCCCAATACTGTATCACCCCCATAACCAAATAATTGCCCGGTATTATCCTCCCTTGTAAGCCCGGATTTGCCCGCTGTTACCCCATCCCCGGTACCTTGCTGTACGTCCGTGTCTTGTTCTTATGAATGAAGAAGGAACGAAACGGCAACCGGCGAGTTTATATAGCGGGACGGAGCGCGAGCCGGATCCCTCCGCCACCAACTGACAGCCGGAACTATATACTGACTCAGCCGGCTGTCCCTGCAGTAAACTGCGTGCCCGGCGCTATATGCCCCGTATATACCCCTTATATATCAAGTATATACCCCCTATATACCCCGTGTAACACCACCCCTATATACCCCTTACATATCCAGTATATACCCCTTTTATATCCCGTATATACCCCTTACATATCCAGTATAACGCACCCCATATATACCCCTTACGTATCCAGTATATACCCCGTATAACACCCCCCGTATATACCCCTTACATATCCAGTATAACACACCCCCTATATACCCCTTATATATCCAGGATATACCCCGTGTAACACACCCCGTATATACCCCTTACATATCCAGTATATGCCCCGTATAACGCACAGCACCCCGTATACACCCCTTACATATCCAGTATATACCCCGTATAACACACAGCCCACCCCGTATATACCCCTTATAACGTGCAGCACACCTCGTATATACCCCTTACATATCCAGTATCTACCCCGTATAACACACAGCCCACCCCCTATATATACCCTTTACATATCCCATATACACCCCATAGAATACACAGCCCACTAAGTATATACCCTGTATATATGCCCCTTATAACACACAGCCCACCCCGTATATAGCCTATACATATCCCGTATCACACACAGCACCCCGTACAACACACAGACTGCTCCCTGTACAACACACACTGGCTGTAATATTTATAAGAGTAATAAAATTAGATTGTAAGCTCTTGCGGTCTCTCTGTAAGGGGTTAACGCTCTATAGGTTGTTTATTATTATTGGATGGGTACGCAGGGCACTGGCTTTTACTGACAGTCCGTACGGTGAGCGGCCGCGGTTTCCAAGGTAACCAGGCCGGCGTCCCCTCCAAGCCGCATCCGCAGAGCCCAGAATTGATATAATCTGCGGGACTTTTTTTCTGGTGGAAGGACATTTGGCTGTTGGAGGTGCTGTGACTTTCTAGTAGTTTCTCTGTGAGTCCCGCCCCTATCAATCTAGAACCTACCTTATCCCCACCCATCTCATTATTATGCAGTTTCCCAGGCGGTGATGCTGGGAATTAACCCTTCGAGGCTTGTGCTGCTCAGTTCAGGCCGTGTGACGTAAACCGCGTGTATCAGATCACGCGTGGGATCTGCTGCATGATGCGGCCAACCGATTAGTAACGTAACCACAAGCTGCAGGGGCGTACCCGCTGTATCTGGCACCCGGGGCAGATTCGGTTTGTGCCACCCCCCCAACTTTAAGATGTAACCCCCCCCCAAAAAAAAAGAATGGCGAAAATATTTATTGTAATCTGCCGAAAAAACGAGAAATCTGAAAAAAAAAAAATTAATTAAAGCGTAACTTCCGTCACTATACACTGAGACGTACATCTACGTGATCGGCCTCTGAGCCCCCTCCGCCCCTGAAACAGCCTGCCTGTGCCTGCTCTGCCCCTGAAACAGCCTGCCTGTGCCTGCTCTGCCCCTGAAACAGTCTGCCTGTGCCTGCTCTGCCCCTGAAACAGTCTGCCTGTGCCTGCTCTGCCCCTAAACATTTTTGGCATTCACTCACTTTTTCATTCACCCATTCACTCTCCTGCACCTCCTCACCTCTCACATTTCACTGGTCGGGGGCCGGCCGACCAGCACTGGGGCCGCGCAGACGTCAGCCGACAGCCTCCTAACGCTGGCCGCCACGGTGAGCTACGACCTGTGTTATACCGCTCTATGAGACTGGCGGGAGTAACGCGTGGACGCTCTATGAGACTGGCGGGAGTAACGCGCGGACGCTCTATGAGACGGGCGGGAGTAACGCGCGGACGCTCTATGAGACGGGGCGGGAGTAACGCGCGGACGCTCTATGAGACGGGGCGGGAGTAACGCGCGGACGCTCTATGAGACGGGGCGGGAGTAACGCGCGGACGCTCTATGAGACGGGGCGGGAGTAACGCGCGGACGCTCTATGAGACGGGGCGGGAGTAACGCGGGGACGCTCTATGAGACGGCGCGGGAGTAACGCGGGGACGCTCTATGAGACGGCGCAGGAGTAACGCGCGGACGCTCTATGAGATGGCGCTGGAGTAACGCGGGGACGCTCTATGAGACGGGCGGGAGTAACGCGGGGACGCTCTATGAGACGGGCGGGAGTAACGCGGGGACGCTCTATGAGACGGGCGGGAGTAACGCGGGGACGCTCTATGAGACGGGCGGGAGTAACGCGGGGACGCTCTATGAGACGGGCGGGAGTAACGCGGGGACGCTCTATGAGACGGGCGGGAGTAACGCGGGGACGCTCTATGAGACGGGCGGGAGTAACGCGGGGACGCTCTATGAGACGGGGCGGGAGTAACGCGCGGACGCTCTATGAGACGGGGCAGGAGTAACGCGGGGACGCTCTATGAGATGCCGCAGGAGTAACGCGCGGACGCTCTATGAGATGCCGCAGGAGTAACGCGGGGACGCTCTATGAGATGCCGCAGGAGTAACGCGGGGACGCTCTATGAGATGCCGCAGGAGTAACACGGGGACGCTCTATGAGACGGGCGGGAGTAACGCGGGAACGCTCTATGAGATGCCGCAGCAGTAACGCAGGGACGCTCTATGAGACGGTGCGGGAGTAACGCGCAGACGCTCTATGAGACGGTGCGGGAGTAACGCGCGGACGCTCTATGAGACGGTGCGGGAGTAACGCGCGGACGCTCTATGAGCCGGTGTGGGAGAATACTTGTTTTTATTACTTTTTTTTGCGTTTTTAAAGGATTTCATCATTTATGTGAATGTACGTTTTCTGTGTGTATGGAGTTTATCGCCCCAAATGCATCATCCCCTCCCCCTCCCCACCCCGGGGGTCAGTGCGAGATAAAAAACCAAACAAACACTAAAGAATGGGCAGACACGATGAAAATAATAAAAAACTTATTTCAGCCGCACTAATAACGTGTTACATTTTCTGAAAAAACTCCGTTTCCTTTGTATGCAGGAAGCCCTTTAAATAAAGTTACAACCTTCTATAAAAAAAAAAGAAAAACAATTCACGATGCCAATTTTTGAAATTTTTCCAATAATAAAAAACTGTAAACTCTTAGAACTGTCAGTGAATGAATAATACGTGGGAATAGAAGACGTGGCCCGTGGCCCCCGGGATCCACAAACGCTGCAGAAACGGCATCGGAAGAGTAATGGAGTCTCTTGTGGACCCTGGCAGTGAAGGGTTAAAGTGGGTAGGCAGGATGCAGGCCCCTTTACTATTAGGGTTGAAGCCCCCCGTCTGTTTGGGGCGTCCGTTACAGCAAGACCCGCCCCTGCGGACCCCAATGAACGTGCCGCGTATATATGGGGCAGCTCGGCCCGAGCCTTCAGAGCGGACAGCGCGTGGGGTTTACTTGGCTTACGGGTGGGATTTGCCTGGGCCTGGGGTTTGCTGATTGTGTCCCGCAGTGGGTGGGAGAGAGGTAGCACCGGCTAGACGTGGTCAGGCTTCGGTACGTCCCGATCACACCAGGATCCGCAGAATGAAGGAGAAAGCGGCTCCCAAGGCCAAGCCCAGCGACAGGAAGAAAGCCATGATGGCGCCGGCCGTCTCCGCCTCCTGTACGTCCACTTTCCTGCGGGTGACAGAGAGACTTGAGAGACCTGTCCCGCAGGCACTGAGAGTGAGACAGGGGCAGGCCCTGCGCGGCTCCTCAGATTACTTACTTGGGCCCGAAGCACATGCACAGACTGGCCAAGTAGCCGTTGGACAGGGCAAAGATGACTATGATGCAGATGTACCAGGCGTCGTGGGCAAACAGGACGGGGAGGTAACTCCGGGGGGTGACATTGCACAGCATGAAGAGCGGCAGGAACACCACGCGGGCAAACACCAGCATCGGGAGGAGCTTACTGCCCGGCCCAGGCTAGGAACAAAAACAGCTGGGTGAGCAGGGCAAAGCAAACCCCTCCCACTGGCATCAAAACCCCTCCCACTGCTCAATGTAACTCCTCCTGTTCTTTTGGCCCTAACATTTCTCCTCTACCACATGGACAGCAGATCACCTGCCCCTCAGGGGAGGGCCTTATTACTCACCCACACACAGACAGCCGTGATGCTCCGCCCCACCCAGTCAAACGCGTTGAACAGCAGGAAGCAGGAGACAGGGATGAAGTACATACCTGGAGACGGGACACTATGTATTAACCCCGTGCAACCTCAGGCTGACCACGCGCCCAGCGCACACCCTGATCCCATCTTCATCACTACACCACCTCCACTTAATGCCCCAGCAAATCTCCCCCATCCAGGAATCGTCCAGTTCAGTGAACTCAGAATCCCACAAAAACTGCCCCCACCCCATGAATTGTCCCAATAAGTCTCCACCATGAATGTCGCTCCTCTAGAACTGCCCCTCTATGAATGGACCCTTACACTTGCTTAGCTGTCCCTATAGTTCCTGCCCTGAATATCCCCTCTGGCCCCACTTCTTACCCCCCCCCCCCTCCTTCTGAGTTGCACCCTACTTGGGGTGAGCTGTCGTCACGTTTGGTCGATGTATGGCGAGTCAAGTGCTTGTGGTAGCAAAATGCAGGGGTTACTGAGTATACTGTGGGTCCTTCCCGTCAAATTTCAGCGATGTCTGCCATGGCCCCTGCACCCCAACTGCCCCTCGTATATCACACGGTCACCCAGCCTGGGGTACCTGGGGCAATTCAGGATTCAGTCTCCTTGACCTGGTGACCATTCTCAGAATACAATCATTTAATGGCTGCTCCAAGAGGCCACGCGTGGCCCACGTACCACGTCCTGACCCGGCTCCTGTGATAAGGGCTTTTACCCTTTCTCCTAATCCCTGGGGCAGCTCGACTTACCCCACTGCGTGTCTCCGGCGATGGTGGATTTCACGTCCGCGGTGACTGATGGGAAGATCCCGATGGTGACGGTAAACACCAGGCAGACAGACATAGCCGTGACCCACATCTGCAAACACATGATAAACATGTAAAGAGTGGGCGTGGAGCGGTCTATAACCCCGTGGGGGGAAGGCCAGGGATTACTATTAATTTACAGGTGAAAGGGTGTGATTAAGGAAGTTTTTGGGGAGCCGTAGCCCCAGGAGGTGGTGGCAGGAGAGGGCGGGAGGAGAAGAAGGTAGCAGTAGATGGTAGGGGGAGGCGATGGGAGGAGACGGTGGGAAGAGAAGGTGGGAGGAAAAGGTAGCAGTAGACGGCAGGAGAAGATGGTGGGGGAGACACGGCGGGAGGAGAAGGTACCAGTAAATGGCGGTAGGAGATGGTGAGAGGAGGGGGCGAGGAGAAGGTAGCAGGAGACGGTGGGAGGAGGCGGGGGGAGAACGTTGCAGGAGATGGTGGGGGGAGACGGTGGGAGGAGATGGTGGGGGGAGACGGCGGTGGGAGTAGAAGGTAGCAGTATACGGTGGGAGGGGATGGTGAGAGGAGGGGGTGAGGGGAAGGTTGCAGGAGATGGAGGGAGGAGGCAGGGGGGGAGAAGGTTGCAGGAGATGGTGGGAGGAGGCAGGGGGGAGAAGGTTGCAGGAGACGGTGGGAGAAGATGGTGGGGGGAGACGGCGGTGGGAGGAGAAGGCAGCAGTATACGGTGGGAGGGGATGGTGAGAGAAGGGGGTGAGGGGAAGGTTGCAGGAGATGGTGGGAGGAGGCAGGGGGGGAGAAGGTTGCAGGAGATGGTGGGAGGAGGCAGGGGGGGAGAAGGTTGCAGGAAACAGTGGGAGAAGATGGTGGGGGGAGACGGCGGTGGGAGGAGAAGGCAGCAGTATACGGTGGGAGGGGATGGTGAGAGGAGGGGGCGAGGAGAAGGTTGCAGGAGATGGTGGGAGGAGGCGGGGGGGAGGTTGCAGGAGACGGTGGGAGGAGAAGGTAGCAGTAGACGGCGGGGGGGGAGAAGGCGAGGCGTTACAAACCTTCTTCAAGATACGGAGGATGGACTGTATTCCGGTTTCCGATTCTTTAGCCCCCCCGTCTGCTGCGTCTGTGGGGTACGGAGAGAAGTTACCACGAGACCAGCAGCCACCAACCGCCAATTCCCCCACCACACCCCAGCGCTCTCCCTCTATCCTCCCTCATTAGGTCACCTGGCATGCTATTCACCAATCATGTGGCATACTATTCCGCCAGTCACTCAGTGCTCTATTCCCCCAGTCACTCAGCGCTCGATTTCCCCAGTCACTCAGCGCTCTATTCCCCCAGTCGCTCGGCGCTCTATTCCCCCAGTCACTTGGCGCTCTATTCCCCCAGTCACTCGGCGCTCTATTCCCCCAGTCACTCGGCGCTCTATTCCCCCAGTCACTCGGCGCTCTATTCCCCCAGTTGCTCGGCGCTCTATTCCCCCAGTAGCTTGGAGCTCTATTCCCCCAGTAGCTCGGAGCTCTATTCCCCCAGTCACTCGGCGCTCTATTCCCCCAGTCACTCGGCGCTCTATTCCCCCAGTCACTCGGCGCTCGATTTCCCCAGTCACTCGGTGCTCTATTCCCCCAGTCACTCGGCGCTCGATTTCCCCAGTCGCTTGGCGCTCTATTCCCCCAGTTGCTCGGAGCTCTATTTCCCCAGTTGCTCGGCACTCTATTCCCCCAGTCGCTCGGCACTCTATTCCTTAGTCACGCTGCACTCTATTGCCCAGAGATTGACGTGGCGCTCTATGTCACGTGGTGCCCCTGCAGTCTCACCTTTGTGCAGGAGATCTTTCTTCATCTCCAGCGAGGTGTTGTTGTCTTTCAGGTTCTCCACCGTGTAATATCGGTAAAACTCCTGACACCAGAGAACAGGGAGAATCACACCGTGTCCCCACCCACCGTGGCCCCGCTCACCACGTTCCCTCGAACCTCCTCCCCGCCCACCATGTCCCTGCAAACAGCTGGCAGAAGAAGAGACCCGCGAGGCTTTAAGCTCAGCTCAGACCCCGGGATATATATCGGCACGTGGCTCACTGGGTACTCACCAGTTTGTTGAGCATTAGGTATGACAGGAGAGCTACGAAGATGACCGCGCAGGCTGTGATGAAATAGCCAAAAGCGCTGTCCTCCAATTTCGAGCCACCTGTGGAGACACATACTGGGATCACTGGGAGCCGGGGGGGGGCTTACTGGTGACAAAAGGTAAATGAGTGGGCTTACTGGGAGACAAAGGCGAAGCGGGTGGAGTTACTGGGAGACAAAACAAAAATGGGCGGGGTTACTGGGAGACAAAGGGGAAACGGTGGGGTGACTGGGAGACAGAAGGGAAATGGGTGGGGTGACTGGGAGACAAAGGGGATATGAGCTGAGTTACTGGGAGAGAAAGGGGATATGAGTGGGGTTACTGGGAGAGAAAGGGGATATGGGTGGGGTTACTGGGAGAGAAAGGAGATATGAGTGGGGTTACTGGGAGAGAAAGGCTCATACTCACTGGCCAGAGCACAGATCATGGAGAAAGCCGCAAACGTCCCCGCCAGACCCTGGCCGCTCATGATGGGAGTCGTATAACTGGTCGGAAAGAGAGCCGCCAATCCAAACAGACTGCCCTGCAAGAGAGCGCCGAACGCTGCCGGCGGCAGAGAGTCCAACAGCACCAGTGAGCGAGACACAATGACAGACAGACAGTGACCGACACACAGAGACAGCCAGTGATAATGACCGACACACAGAGACAGCCAGTGATAGTGACCGACACACAGAGACAGCCAGTGATAGTGACCGACACACAGAGACAGCCAGTGATAGTGACCGACACACAGATAGACAGTGCTGCACAGAGACACACAATGACACAGGCACGTGGTGACACACACACACACACCGTGCCACAACCCTTTACTCACAGTTGATGAAGACGATTTTCACCATGGTGAGAGTGAAGAACGTGGCTGGAGAGAAAGGGACGTTCACAAAGATGGCCGTTATCAGAAAGACCAGGAATATGGCGGCCAAGCTGCCCCCGATTCGGATCTTCTGGGAGATCCTGAGGAAGGGACAAGGTGAGTCTGGAGCATCGAGCTCGCCCACTGGTGGCCCGGCACCCCTCTCGCCGCAGCTCACCTGTTGTGCAGGAAGGAGTTGAGACACGTGAAGAGCAGCAGGGGCAGCATGGCGCACAGGGTCATCACATTGTTGAACTTGCTCTGCAGGTAGGTCTGCTGTGGGGGGGCTTCGGAGGACACGTTGCCGGCCCAGACTGCCGTCCAGGGTGTGACGCCATCAGGGCCCGGGATGCCGGTGGGATTTGTGGTCACAATGCCCAAGTCATTGTGGCGCTGGGAATGAGTGTCGTTCCCTACATCCACGTCAGCGAGACGGCTCTTGAAATACTAACAAGGGAAATGGTGTAGATTAGAGCATCAGAGACCACCACGGAACCCAAACCCAGAGACCACCACGGAACCCAAACCCAGAGACCACCACGGAACCCCAACCCAGAGACCACGATGGAACACAAATTCAGAGACCACTGAGGAACCCACACAAAGAGACCACTGTGGAATCCAAACCCAGGGAACACCATGGAACCCAAACCCAGGGACTACCACGGAACCAAATCCCAGAGACCACCGTGAGACCCAAATCCAGAGACCACCACGGAGCCCAAACCCAGAGACCACTGCAGAACCCAAACCCAGACACCACTGAGGAACCCAAACAAAGAGACCACCGTGGAATCCAAACCTAGGGACCACCATGGAACCCAAACCCAAAGACCACCACGGAACCAAATCCCAGAGACCACCACGGAACCCAAACCCAGAGACCACTGCAGAACCCAAATCCAGAGACTACGATGGAACACACATTCAGAGACCACTGAGGAACCCAAACAAAGAGACCACCGTAAAATCCAAACCCAGGGACCACCATGGAACACAAACTCAGAGACCACCGCGGAACCCACACCTAGAAACGACCACGGTGAGGCCACGGCTGATTTATTAGGGATTCTTACCATGGTAGCCGTCATGAAAAAGTTCCATGGCAGCAGCGTCCCGAGACCCAGCATGAAGAATATTAACCAGACGGCGTTGTACCTGCGCGGAAGAGAGGAGCTGACGTGAGCACCTGGTCTCACCATCAACAGAAGATGGACACCAAGAAACACGGCAAATACCGCGTCCCTCCCCACCACTGCCGGGTGCCGGCCGGACGCAGGCGCACAGCGCACCGATCCTCAGGGGAGCTTTATGCTCCTCACAAGCTTTCTGGAATTCCTGCACTGGGAGTCTGTTCCTGGTACCCACTGCCTTTTCTGTAAAGAGGAATTTTCTCCTGTTACCCCAGCCTTCCACCCTCTCAATCCCGCAGTCTAGCTCTGGGTCCCTCTTTTCATGTTCTTTAACCCTTTGTATGTGTCTCGTGTCTCCCTTATTGAGGCTTTTTAGACTTTCCTCGTACGTTTTGTTACTAAGACCCCCCAGAACCAGTCACAGGATTCTAGACGAGGGACATCTTTTCTCCCAAAAAGGAGGCGTAAATTTATTGGAACCAGGCTGTCCTAATAATATAAAAATCCTTTACTCTACAGACCCCTGTGTATCGGGGGAGGGTCGGTCCCCTGTGTATGGGGGGTCTATCATCTGTGTATCGGGGGAGGGTCGGTCCCCTGTGTATGGGGGGTCTATCATCTGTGTATCGGGGGAGGGTCTGTCCCCTGTGTATGGGGGGTCTATCATCTGTGTATCGGGGGAGGGTCTGTCCCAAGTGTCTCGGGGGAGGGTCTATCCCCTGTGTCTCGGGGGAGGGTCTGTCCCCTGTGTATCGGGGGTCTATCCCCTGTGTATCGGGGGAGGGTCTGTCCCCTGTGTATCGGGGGTCTATCCCCTGTGTATCGGGGGGTCTATCACCTGTGTATCGGGGGAGGGTCGGTCCCCAGTGTATCGGGGGAGGGTCTATCCCCTGTGTATCGGGGTCTATCCTCTGTGTATCGGGGGAGGGTCGGTCCCCTGTGTATGGGGGGTCTATCCCCTGTTTATCAGGGGGGTCTATCACCTGTGTATCGGGGGAGGGTCGGTCCCCAGTGTGTCGGGGGAGGGTCTGTCCTTTGTGTATCAGTGGAGGGTCTATCCCCTGTGTATCGGGGGAGGGTCGGTCCCCTGTGTATTGGTGGTCTATCCCCTGTTTATCAGGGGGGTCTATCACCTGTGTATCGGGGGAGGGTCGGTCCCCAGTGTGTCGGGGGAGGGTCTATCCCCTGTGTATCGGGGGAGGGTCGGTCCCCTGTGTATGGGGATCTATCCCCTGTGTATCGGGGGGATCTATCACCTGTGTATCAGAGGAGGGTCGGTCCCCAGTGTATCGGGGGAGGGTCGGTCCCCTGTGTGTCGGGGGAGGGTCGGTCCCCTGTGTGTCGGGGGAGGGTCTATCCCCTGTGTATTGGGGGAGGGTCGGTCCCCTGTGTATTGGGGGTCTATCCCCTGTTTATCAGGGGGGTCTATCCCCTGTGTATCAGAGGAGGGTCGGTCCCCAGTGTATCGGGGGAGGGTCGGTCCCCTGTGTATGGGGGGTCTATCCCCTGTGTATCAGAGGAGGGTCGGTCCCCAGTGTATCGGGGGAGGGTCGGTCCCCTGTGTATGGGGGGTCTATCCCCTGTGTATCGTGGGGTCTACTGTCACAGGGCCAGGCTAACCAGCTAATATTTGTGTGTGGAGTTCTTCCGGGTCACGGAGTACTTTTGTGTCCGGGTCCTGGTAATATTTTAAAGGATGTTTTTAAGTTATTGCCGGACTGAATGTGGCTGCAGGTCCGGCCTTCAAAGAGACAATCAGGTAACCCGGCTGGGGCTCTTAATCAGCCAGCACAGCCCTGTCTGCCCCGACGGCCCCCGCACTACAGGGGGGGGGGGTAACACAGGTGGGGGAACCCATCGTATCTCTTATCCCCGTACTGGATCCGTTCCCTGTGTCCTCCCTGAGCTGATGGGGTTTGGGGTTCTGGGTGAGTTGAGAAGTCTGGTAAAGGAATGTTGATTGAATTGAGGTTATATATAAAGTTCTGTGTGTTTGTAAATAAAGTTCTTGTTTTACTGTGAATGGCGGTCTGACTGATCCGTGGATAGCAGGAGCTCCGTATGAGGGACTGACTGCTGATTCCTCAAACAGGGGGACCCGGCCTTGGGTACGGAGACCCTATAACACCTTTCCCCTGTGTATCGGGGGAGGGTATGTCCCCTGAGTATCGGGGGTCTATCCTCTGTGTATTTGGGGTGCCCCCTGTGTATCGGGGAGGGTTTGTCCCTTGTGTATTGGGGGGGCTATCCCCTGTATTTGGGGTGCCCCCTGTGTATCTGGGAGTCTGTCCCCTGTGTATTGGGGAGTCTATTCCCTGTATATAGGAGGGGGTCTATCCTCTGTGTATTTGGGGTGCCCCCTGTGTATCGGGGGAGGGTCTGTCTCCTGTGTAGCAGGTATAGGATCTGTACCCTGTATATTGGGAGGGAGAGTCCACCCCTGCTGTATTACTGGGTGGTCTGTCATACGTTCATTATGCCCCTATCTGCTCCTATCTACCCTTATACCCCTGCTCGTGGTTACACTTACTTGTCTTTTGGAGGCTTGGCCATGATGAGTAACGGGTCACTCGGAGTCCGCAGAGTAATGGGCACCTGAGGGGAGACGTATACAGACATTACAATACCACGCAGGGCCCACTCACACACACGTGGATTACAGGACACGTTTGCACACACACGCACGTGGATTACAGGACACGTTTGCACACACACGCACGTGGATTACAGGACACGTTTGCACACACACGCATGTGGATTACAGGACACGTTTGCACACACACGCATGTGGATCAGAGAAACAAAAATAACAACCATTTTCTGCTGCAAAAAGATCCCACTTTCCAGAAAAAGATACACGAGGACGAAAAAGACCCAAAGTGGGGGCAAAATAAATCAGGAACCTTCATTTCAGGGATAACCCTCTTCCTGTGTGACGGACCCCGGAGGCACTGACACAGAAACTACCAACCCGACCAGAATGATCACATAAACCGATCGCCCGGAGGAATGCAGCTCAGTGTGTCCTCCCTGTATCTACCGCCCCGGATACACCTGTATCTACCGCCCAGAATACACCTGTATCTACCGCCCCGAATACACCTGTATCTACCACCCCCAATACACCTGTATCTACCGCCCCCAATACACCTGTATCTACCACCTCCAATACACCTGTATCTACCGCCCAGAATACACCTGTATCTACCGCCCCGAATACACCTGTATCTACCACCCCCAATACACCTGTATCTACCGCCCCCAATACACCTGTATCTACCACCTCCAATACACCTGTATCTACCGCCCAGAATACACCTGTATCTACCGCCCCGAATACACCTGTATCTACCACCCCCAATACACCTGTATCTACCGCCCCGAATACACCTGTATCTACCGCCCCGGATACACCTGTATCTACCGCCCAGAATACACCTGTATCTACCGCCCAGAATACACCTGTATCTACCGCCCCGAATACACCTGTATCTACCGCCCCGAATACACCTGTATCTACCACCTCCAATACACCCGTATCCACCGCCCCGAATACACCTGTATCTACCACCCCGGATACACCAGTATCTACCACCCCGAATACACCTGTATCTACCGCCCCGGATACACCAGTATCTACCACCCCGAATACACCTGTATCTACCGCCCCGAATACACCTGCATCTACCGCCCCGAATACACCTGCATCTACCGCTCCGGATACACCAGTATCTACCGCTCCGGATACACCAGTATCTACCACCCCGAATACACCTGTATCTACCGCCCAGAATACACCTGTATCTACCGCCCCGAATACACCTGTATCTACCACCTCCAATACACCTGTATCCACCGCCCCGAATACACCTGTATCTACCACCCCGGATACACCAGTATCTACCACCCAGAATACACCTGTATCTACCGCCCCGGATACACCAGTATCTACCACCCCGAATACACCTGTATCTACCGCCCGGAATACACCTGCATCTACCGCCCCGAATACACCTGCATCTACCGCCCCGGATACACCTGCATCTAACGCCCCAGATACACCAGTATCTACCGCCCCGAATACACCTGTATGTACCGCCCAGAATACACCTGTATCTACCACCCCAATACACCTGCATCTACCGCCCCGGATACACCTGCATCTACCGCCCCGGATACACCAGTATCTACCGCCCCGAATACACCTGCATGTACCGCCCAGAATACACCTGCATCTACCACCCCAATACACCTGCATCTACCGCCCCGGATACACCAGTATCTACCGCCCAGAATACACCTGCATCTACCGCCCCGAATACACCTGCATCTACCGCCCCGAATACACCTGCATCTAACGCCCCAGATACACCGGTATCTACCGCCCCGAATACACCTGTATGTACCGCCCCGAATACACCTGCATCTACCGCCCCGGATACACCAGTATCTACCGCCCCGAATACACCTGCATCTACCGCCCCAGATACACCTGTATGTACCGCCTCGAATACACCTGCATCTACCGCCCAGAATACACCTGAATCTACCGCCCCGGATACACCTGTATCTACCGCCCCGAATACACCTGTATCTACCGCCCCGACTACACCTGTATCTACCGCCCCAAATACACCTGCATCTACCGCCCCGAATACACCTGCATCTACCGCCCCGAATACAGCTGCATCTACCGCCCCGGATACACCTGTATCTACCGCCCCGACTACACCTGTATCTACCGCCCCGAATACACCTGGATCTACCGCCCCGAATACACCTGGATCTACCGCCCAGAATACACCTGCATCTACCGCCCCGAATACACCAGTATCTACCGCCCCGAATACAGCTGTATCTACCGCCCCGAATACACCTGTATGTACCGCCCGGAATACACCTGTATCGTACCTGTATCTAGACTGTAAACTCGTTTGAGCAGGGCCCTCCTCACCTGTTGTCTCTGTTAGTCAATTTATGTTACATACTACTTGTTATGTCCTGTCTACCCATTGTACAGCGCTACGGAATATGATGGCGCTATATAAAACAATAAATAATAATAATGATAATCTACTTCCCATAAAACACCTGCATCTATTGGATCTGGTTACTATGTTGTGACAGGAGGCAGTTATGGATATTCCCCACTAGGTGGCGCTGCAGACCCCGCAGCCATGTGGCTCATCCAGCAGCTGGGAGTTGTGTTTTTGCCAAGTTGCAGATTTTCTTCCAAGGAATGTTCCTGCGCACTTCCTCGGAACTCACAAATCAGTCTCACTGCGGTGGGGAGGAAAAAACTGCTGCATCTCTGCACCTGATGGGGGCGAGCAGGGTGACCACATAAACCAGAGGTCATGATGTCATAATCTAGCGCCAAGTTTATTCAACCCCCCCAGTCCTGTATAACTATAATACACTGATTTAGCTATACATTATACAGGGGGCCGGTCACTGATTTATCTATACATTATACAGGGGCCGGTCACTGATTTATCTATACATTATACAGGGGGCCGGTCACTGATTTATCTATACATTATACAGGGAGCCGGTCACTGATTTATCTATACATTATACAGGGGCCGGTCACTGATTTAACTATACATTATACAGGGGCCGGTCACTGATTTATCTATACATTATACAGGGGCTGGTCACTGATTTATCTATACATTATACAGGGCCGGTCACTGATTTATCTATACATTATACAGGGACCGGTCACTGATTTATCTATACATTATACAGGGGCCGGTCACTGATTTATCTATACATTATACAGGGGGCCGGGTCACTGATTTATCTATGCATTATACAGGGGTCCGGTCACTGATTTATCTATACATTATACAGGGGGCCGGTCACTGATTTATCTATACATTATACAGGGGCCGGTCACTGATTTATCTATACATTATACAGGGGGCCGGTCACTGATTTATCTATACATTATACAGGGGGCCGGTCACTGATTTATCTATACATTATACAGGGGCCGGCTCGCTGATTTATCTATACATTATACAGGGGGACGGTCACTGATTTATCTATACATTATACAGGGGGCCGGGTCACTGATTTATCTATACATTATACAGGGGGCCGGCTCACTGATTGTACCGATGTTCGTGTAATCTCAGGCATTTAGTGAATAAAGCCCTCTGGGAGCCGGCCCCTGCCCGGGCTGAGAACAGACTCTTTGCTGGATGTAAATTCGTCATCGAGGTTCTCGTCTGATCCCATCCAGCCGGCATCTGAAACACCCGGGGGCCAAATCCACCTGCGCGCCGTCCTGTCTTCAACCCAGCAGAGAAATTCCCAGTATGCTCTGCAGCCCCCCCGAGAAGTTGCGTGCAGTGCGGGGGGGGGGTCAGTGGAAGCACACACGTGTAACATGCCATACTCCGCAGCGCTGTACAATGTGTTATTATTATTTATATATCGCCGTCATACTCCGCAGCGCTGTACAATGTGTTATTATTATTTATATATCGCCGTCATACTCCGCAGCGCTGTACAACGTGTTATTATTATTATTTATATATCGCCGTCATACTCCGCAGCGCTGTACAATGTGTGTTATTATTATTTATATATCGCTGTCATACTCCGCAGCGCTGTACAATGTGTTATTATTATTATTTATATATCGCCGTCATACTCCGCAGCGCTGTACAATGTGTGTTATTATTATTATTATTTATATATCGCCGTCATACTCCGCAGCTCTGTACAATGTGTGTTATTATTATTTATATATCGCCGTCATACTCCGCAGCGCTGTACAATGTGCTATTATTATTTATATATCGCCGTCATACTTCGCAGCGATGTACAATGTGTTATTATTATTATTTATATATCGCCGTCATACTCCGCAGCGCTGTACAATGTGTGTTATTATTATTTATATATCGCCGGCATACTCCGCAGCGCTGTACAATGGGTCCATGGTGAATCAGCTGCCCGGGTAGTAACACCCCGGTAACAGTTAAGTGGGCTGTGAGCTCTGCGGGTCGGCACGGCCTGTTCTTTGGAGCTGGAGAGGAACCAATAAACAAACTTCATTTCTTACAGACAGTCAGCCAGCGACGTTACGGGGAGGAATAAGGAAAGCAGGATCGGGTTAAGGAATATAAATAACCTGCCCCACGCGCTCCGCACTATATCTGTCCCAACGAAAACATGATACGGGCCGATTACCGGATCCGCCACGCTCTGTGCCCCCGCTGCCACCCAGGGGGGCAGGATTATATGCCCCCCCACGCTGAATAGAGCGTCTCTGGGGATGTATATCTGTGGCACACAGGTTCCCGTGACAATGTGACCCCACACTACTCCCTGGGGTAAGGGTAACGTCTCCGGGCCCCGCGGCGGCCTCACCCCCGGTACATGTCTCCGGGCCCCGTGGCGGTCTCACCCCCGGTACACGTCTCCGGGCCCCGCGGCGGTCTCACCCCCGGTACATGTCTCCGGGCCCCGCGGCGGTCTCACCCCCGGTACACGTCTCCGGGCCCCGCGGCGGTCTCACCCCCGGTACATGTCTCTGGGCCCCGCGGCGGTCTCACCCCCGGTACATGTCTCTGGGCCCCGCGGCGGTCTCACCCCCGGTACATGTCTCTGGGCCCCGCGGCGGTCTCACCCCCGGTACATGTCTCTGGGCCCCGCGGCGGTCTCACCCCCCGGTACACGTCTCCGGGCCCCGCGGCGGTCTCACCCCCGGTACACGTCTCTGGGCCCCGCGGCGGTCTCACCCCCGGTACACGTCTCTGGGCCCCACGGCGGTCTCACCCCCGGTACACGTCTCTGGGCCCCGCGGCGGTCTCACCCCCGGTACACGTCTCTGGGCCCCGCGGCGGTCTCACCCCCGGTACACGTCTCTGGGCCCCGCGGCGGTCTCACCCCCGGTACACGTCTCTGGGCCCCACGGCGGTCTCACCCCGGTACACGTCTCTGGGCCCCACGGCGGTCTCACCCCGGTACACGTCTCTGGGCCCCGCGGCGGTCTCACCCCCGGTACACGTCTCTGGGCCCCGCGGCGGTCTCACCCCCGGTACACGTCTCTGGGCCCCACGGCGGTCTCACCCCCGGTACATGTCTCTGGGCCCCGCGGCGGTCTCACCCCCGGTACACGTCTCTGGGCCCCGCGGCGGTCTCACCCCCGGTACACGTCTCTGGGCCCCACGGCGGTCTCACCCCGGTACACGTCTCTGGGCCCCGCGGCGGTCTCACCCCCGGTACACGTCTCTGGGCCCCGCGGCGGTCTCACCCCCGGTACACGTCTCTGGGCCCCACGGCGGTCTCACCCCCGGTACACGTCTCTGGGCCCCGCGGCGGTCTCACCCCCGGTACACGTCTCTGGGCCCCGCGGCGGTCTCACCCCCGGTACACGTCTCTGGGCCCCGCGGCGGTCTCACCCCCGGTACATGTCTCTGGGCCCCACGGCGGTCTCACCCCGGTACATGTCTCCTGTTTTCTGAAAAGGAATCAGCCTGGGATATAAACGCGGCGGCACCGACACCCGCCGGGGAAGATACGGCTGCGTTTGTATAATAAGGAGCCTTTCTGTAAAGATGCCCCCCCTATACCTGCGGGGCACAAAGCCTTCCTCATCCTGCCCCCCCCCCGAAATAATCTCGCTGTGAAGTCATATGATTTACACGGATGGGGTAACGTCACGCCCCCAGCGTGTGCCGGTCACAGGACACGCGCGCCTCTCCTGCTGGCCCCTGCTTTATACTCACTTTACACGCGACGGCTCACATACAGCAAAGGGTTAAACAGACGGCAGGAAGCACGGAACGCGAGAGCGTCAGAATGGAAGGGAGGGTGGAACAGCCTCCCAGCAGAAGTGGTAGAGGTCTAGGTTTCTGGGTTTTATCTGACGAGACATCAACCTGACCGCTCCATACAGAGACTTATCTGTGATTATGGCTGAGTGTGATGGGAGCAGATGTGTATAGGTGGCCCGGTTACCCGGGAGGCAGTGAAACGCGGCTCTTGTCCCTGAAACGTGGAACGGGGGAAGCAGGTCGGGCGCGTTGATTAGTGTGGGACGGGGGGTGCAGCCGGTGGGTTTCAGTGGGGTAAGTGAGGGCCACGTGGGAGACGTGGGATCAGGGGGGAGGCAAAGGGTGGGATCAGGAGGCACAGTTGGTGGAATGACGGTGGGATGAAAGGTGGGAAGCGCGGGACGACGGGGCGCGTTGGGCGGGTGGGGCGCGTGGGAAGCGTGGGATGATGGGGCATTTAATAGGTTGGGGCACAGAAGTCCCACGTCAGCATGGGATGACGGGGCACATGGGGGGCATAGGATGGCGCGTGGGACGACGGGGCGCGTGGGACGACGGGGCGCGTTGGGCGGGTGGGAAGCGTGGGATGATGGGGCGCGTGGGACGACGGGGCGCGTGTGAAGCGTGGGATGACGGGGCGCGTTGGGCGGGTGGGAAGCGTGGGATGATGGGGCGCGTGGGACGACGGGGCGCGTGGGACGCGTGGGACTTCAGTGCTCCAACCTATTAAAGCTCCCGGTTCCCAGCGCCCCCCCCAGCGCCTACAATCTGGAGGAATTTCTACCGGTTTATTCAGGGCAATAAATGAGCGGAGAGCGACCCCCCCCCCCAGGAAACTGCGACCCCCCAAACCCCCCTCCCCGCATCCACGCCTTCAACCAATGCCAGGACTTGGCACAGTTTGGGTGAAATCAGTTCATTTCAATGTTTGGATCCAGAATCCGTGGGAAAGATCCCAGTCCGGGGGAGGGGGGTGAGTGGGGGTTCGGTCCGGGGGGAGCGGCACGAGAGAGACAGCCCCCGTCCCCAGCGAGAGACAGCGTCACGAGAGACACAGCCCCCGTCCCCAGCGAGAGACAGCGTCACGAGAGAGACAGCCCCCGTCCCCAGCAAGAGACAGCGTCACGAGAGAGACAGCCCCCATCCCCAGCGAGAGAGAGAGGCCCGAGAGAAACAGCCCCCGTCCCCAGCGAGAGACAGCGTCACGAGAGAGACAGCCCCCGTCCCCAGCGAGAGACAGCGTCACGAGAGAGACAGCCCCCGTCCCCAGCGAGAGACAGCGTCACGAGAGAGACAGCTCCGGTCCCCAGCGAGAGACAGCGTCACGAAAGAGACAGCCCCTGTCCCCAGCGAAAGAGAGCGGCACGAGAGAGACAGCTCCCTTCCCCAGCAAGAGACAGCGTCACGAGAGATACAGCCCCCATCCCCAGCGAGAGGCAGCGTCACGAGAGAGACAGCCCCCGTCCCCAGCGAAAGAGAGCGGCACGAGAGAGACAGCCCCCGTCCCCAGCGAGAGACAGCGTCACAAGAGAGACAGCCCCCATCCCCAGCGAGAGACAGCGTCACGAGAGAGACAGCCCCCGTCCCCAGCGAGAGAGCGGCACGAGAGACAGCCCCCGTCCCCAGCGAGAGACAGCGTCACGAGAGAGACAGCCCCCATCCCCAGCGAGAGACAGCGTCACGAGAGAGACAGCCCCCGTCCCAGCGAGAGAGAGCGGCACGAGAGAGACAGCCCCCATCCCCAGCGAGAGAGCGGCACGAGAGAGACAGCCCCCATCCCCAGCGAGAGAGCGGCACGAGAGAGACAGCCCCCGTCCCCAGCGAGAGAGAGAGGCACGAGAGAGACAGCCCCCTGCGAGAGAGACAGCCCCCTGCGAGAGAGACAGCCCCCTGCGAGAGAGACAGCCCCCTGCGAGAGAGACAGCCTCCATCCCTTGCGAGAGAGACAGCCTCCATCCCCAGTGAGCGAGACAGCCCCTGGGGCCTGCGAGAGAGACAGCCCCTGCCCCCTGCGAGAGAGACAGCCTCAGACATCTTGCACAATCACTTGTCACCCACAGTCTGACCCAAAGCAAACCCAAGGTCTCCGCGGGGGGGGGGGGGGGGGCAGAACGGTGGAGTGTAATACGTGCCGTGTCACTGACGCTACCCCTACCTACCCCCCCGGGGGATCCCGCCATGGCAGTGATGCGGTTAATGCGATATAAGGGCAGTTTAATGACAATTAATAAGGAATTAGTGAATAACCGGAAAAGATTAACACGGAGCGGCACCAAACCCCGGGGGGCAGCCCCGCTCTCGCATACCTATCAAGTGTCCATGCTTAGCTTGTCCAGTCCCTCCCTGGACCTCAAACCCATGTACCCCTATTTCCCCCGTTATTCCCCTCTCCCCACCGTTATGCCCCTCTCTCCTCCCCTTATGCCCCTCTTTTCTAGGAGGTCAGGGTATGAGGGGATCGCAGGGTTCTACAGCATAAAAGAGGAGGACACTCACTCCCATCACTGCGAGACGGGACCCCGGCAGCGCCCCCTGCTGTTATCAGGCATTTTTACTGCCCCTGTTATCAGCCAGGAGTAAAAGGGCAGATGGGCCAGGCAGTTAGAGCAGTGAGGCCACAAACAGGGCACCCCGCACCGTCTATGTGGATCACGCGCTATCCGGCCCACGGCCCCTGCAAGCCACATATCTCAAGATTACAGAATCCTAAGAACTTTCACCAGCCCCATTACACTGGGGGATGATTACCACATGGGGCCCCCAAGACAGCAGTCAGGGGGATGATTACCACATGGGGCCCCCAAGTCAGCAGTCAGGGGGACAATTACCAGATGGGGCCACCAAGTCAGCAGTCAGGGGGATGATTACCATGCAGGACTTCCATGTCAGTAGTACTGGGGGATGATGGCCATAATAACCCTAGCCCTACCACGTGGGGCTCCCAAATCTGGGGGTCATGAAGAGCTTCCAAGTCAACAGCCAGGGGGATGATTACCATGTGAGGAATCCAAAGATAAGGGATGATTACCATGCAGGGTAAATCAGCTGTCTGGGGATGATTATCACGCAGGGCTCCTAAATCAACAGGCAGGGGTATTTTTAACATGTGGGGCTCCCAAGTCAACAATCCGGAAGGTGGGGGTAGGAATGATTGCCATGTGAGGTCACACTATGCAGTCAGAGGGATGATTACCACTCAAAGCTGCCGAGTCAGAGGGATGATTACCACCCAAAGCTGCCGAGTCAGAGGGATAATTACCACATGGGGCTGCCAAGCCAGAGGGATGATTACCACGTGGGGCTGCGGAGTCAGGGGGATGACTACCACTCAGGGCCGCGGAGTCAGAGGGATGATTACCACGCGGGGCCGCGGAGTCAGAGGGATGATTACCACGCGGGGCCGCGGAGTCAGAGGGATGATTACCACTCGGGGCCGCCGAGTCAGGGGGATGATTACCACTCGGGGCCGCCGAGTCAGGGGGATGATTACCACTCGGGGCCGCCGAGTCGGGGGGATGATTACCACTCGGGGATGCCGAGTCGGGGGGATGATTACCACTCGGGGATGCCGAGTCGGGGGGATGATTACCACTCGGGGATGCCGAGTCGGGGGGATGATTACCACTCGGGGATGCCGAGTCGGGGGGATGATTACCACGTGGGGCTGCCGAGTCGGGGGGATGATTACCACGTGGGGCTGCCGAGTCGGGGGGATGATTACCACTCGGGGCTGCCGAGTCGGGGGGATGATTACCACTCGGGGCTGCCGAGTCGGGGGGATGATTACCACTCGGGGCTGCCGAGTCGGGGGGATGATTACCACTCGGGGCTGCCGAGTCGGGGGGATGATTACCACTCGGGGCTGCCGAGTCGGGGGGATGATTACCACTCGGGGCTGCCGAGTCGGGGGGATGATTACCACTTGGGGCTGCCGAGTCGGGGGGATGATTACCACTCGGGGCTGCCGAGTCGGGGGGATGATTACCACTCGGGGCTGCCGAGTCGGGGGGATGATTACCACTCGGGGCTGCCGAGTCGGGGGGATGATTACCAATCGGGGCTGACGAGTCAGGGGGATGATTACCAATCGGGGCTGACGAGTCAGGGGGATGATTACCACTCGGGGCTGACGAGTCAGGGGGATGATTACCACTCGGGGCTGACGAGTCAGGGGGATGATTACCACTCGGGGATGCCGAGTCGGGGGGATGATTACCACTCGGGGATGCCGAGTCGGGGGGATGATTACCACGTGGGGCTGCCGAGTCGGGGGGATGATTACCACGTGGGGCTGCCGAGTCGGGGGGATGATTACCACTCGGGGCTGCCGAGTCGGGGGGATGATTACCACTCGGGGCTGCCGAGTCGGGGGGATGATTACCACTCGGGGCTGCCGAGTCGGGGGGATGATTACCACTCGGGGCTGACGAGTCAGGGGGATGATTACCACTCGGGGCTGACGAGTCAGGGGGATGATTACCACTCGGGGCTGCCGAGTCGGGGGGACGATTACCACTCGGGGCTGCCGAGTCAGGGGAATGATTACCACGTGGGGCTGCCGAGTCAGGGGAATGATTACCACGTGGGGCTGCCGAGTCAGGGGGATGATTACCACGTGGGGCTGCCGAGTCAGGGGGATGATTACCACTCGGGGCTGCCGAGTCAGGGGGATGATTACCATGTGGGGCTGCCGAGTCGTGGGGATGATTACCACTCAGGGCTGCTGAGTCGGGGGGATGATTACCACTCGGGGCTGCCGAGTCGGGGGGATGATTACCACTCGGGGCTGCCGAGTCGGGGGGATGATTACCACTCGGTGGTGTCGAGTCAGCACTCAGGAGGGTGATGATTGCTGCACTTATCAGATAATAACCCCCAACCTACATCTGCTGCAAACCTTTAAGTCTATGAAATGGGGGCATATACCAATAAGGGGGCAAATCCTTACCTCTGGGTCACTTTATGGGGCAAATAAAATGTGGAGGAGGCTGACACGGGGGTCTCTCTTTATTCCCGCGAGTCTCGGGCAGTCAGGGCTGGAATTTTCCACCAGACGTGTCCCCCGTGACCAGCTCCAAAATCAGCAGCCGAGTGAAATAATCCGCACACCTCACGCCGGGGGCGAATAACTCCCGAGCCCAAACAGCCCGGGGGGGGGGCAGCTCAGACTTATTTACCCCGTTCTGTGTAAAACCACAAAACGGCAGGAATTCCCCCCAAAACAGGAAATGTTAACATGTAATTCCAGATAATCGGACGTTCTATGGGGGGGGGACACTGAGCAGCTGACCTATACCGGAGCGCAGTACAGACCACGGGCAGCACACGCATGGACCCGGGAGGGCATGGAGTGGACTTGGGGATTTACCCCCCCCCGGCGTGCGTGGGACTTTACCCCCCCGGCGTGCGTGGGACTTTACCCCGGGCGCTTATTGATAAGGAGTTCCTGTGGCTGATATTAAAGTGCTGAGGCGGGAGGGCGTCCCACAGGGCCACGTCACCCGCAACACAGGGGCCCATCCACCCCCCCACCATATCAGGGTCCGGAGCGCGGTCAGGGGCCACGGTTAGTGGGACGGTGGCACAGGTCAGTGGTTACTACAGCAGTTATTATTGCAGCGGGTCCCACCACGTGGGGGCAGAACCCAGAGCATGTGTGGCTCCGGGCCCAAAAATTAACCCTGCGCTGCCCGCAAAGCCACAAACACTATTAACCCTTCGCTGCCCATACGAAAATAACCCACCGCGAAAAAAACCTGCGCTGCCTACAAAAGTGACCACGGAAAATTAACCCCATGCTGCTCGGAAACCAACCACGGAAAAGTAGACCTGTTCTACTCGGAAAACATCCACGGAAAATTAACCCCATGCTGCTCGGAAAACAACCAAAGAAAATTAACCCCGTGCTGCCCAGAAACCAACAACGGAATATGAACCCCGTGCTGCCCAGAAAACAACTACAGAAATTAACCCCGTGCTGCCCAGAAAACAACTACAGAAAATTAACCCCGTGCTGCCTAGAAATTAACCCTATGTTGGCCCGAAAATTTACCTTCGCTCACCCAGAACTTTAACACTTTGGAGCCCGGCTAATGAGACCAGCTGAGTTTAACCCTCACATCCCCAGCAGGTAAAACCTGCGCACCCTGCCCTTCAAGCTGCTTCAAGCAGAAAATTACCCCTAGCAATATTTGCCCCTGTGTGCCCAGCTGCAGAATGTGCCCCAGGGGTGTCAGCAGCAGTGCAGTGCAGTGCAGTGCGTCCCTAATACCCCGTCTGGCCCTTACCTGCTCCCGGGGCCACGGTTCCTGCTCTCCTGCCCCTCTCACTGACACTTGCATTTAGTTTGTCATCCAGCCCCCGCCCCTGTACTCCCTGGCCACGCCCACCGCCTGTACCCCGCCCCCTGCACGCCTCTATCCCTCCCCGGCTCCTCCCATCTCTCTTCATTATCTTTTCCATTTGTATAGAAAGTCTCGGCCTCTCCACCTCTCTACCTCTCCATCACTCCATCACTTTCTCTCCACCTCTCTACCTCTCCATCACTCCATCACTTTCTCTCCACCTCTCTACCTCTCCATCACTCCATCACTTTCTCTCCACCTCTCTACCTCTCCATCACTCCATCACTTTCTCTCCACCTCTCTACCTCTCCATCACTCCATCACTTTCTCTCCACCTCTCTACCTCTCCATCACTCCATCACTTTCTCTCCACCTCTCTATCACTCCATCACTTTCTCTCCACCTCTCTACCTCTCCATCACTCCATCACTTTCTCTCTACCTCTCCATCACTCCATCACTTTCTCTCCACCTCTCTACCTCTCCATCACTCCATCACTTTCTCTCCACCTCTCTCTCCACCTCTTTCTCTCTCCATCTATCTCTCGCTCTCTACACCTCTCTCTATCTCTACCCCTCTCTCTCTCTACCTCTCCATCACTTTCTCTCCATCTCTCTCCACCTCACCATCCCTTTCTCTCTCCATCTATCTCTCCACCTCTCTATCTCTCTCTGCATCTCTCTTTCTCCACATCGCCACCTCGCTATCTCTCTCTCCACCTCGCTATCTCTCTCTCCACCTCTCTAAACTGTATTGAATGAATATTTTGTGGAGTCGCTATGGTAACAGCCCTCGATACCTTCAGGAATGCATAGCTGAGCGGCTGTGAGCTTATACCCCCCGACACACCCCGTGGGGGCAGCACTTTACCTGTACGGGGCAGTAAGTCATGCAGGTCCTGGGAAACACGGCCAGAGGATTCAACCTATCGCAGCGACTCGCTAATGGTGGCACCAAATGGCTCTGATAACGGTCGTTATGGAAACCGTCGTGTGTCAGGAGGTAAAGATATTCTGAATGGAGTCACCTGTATTCAAGCATGGATTCCAGCTGTGATATAGCAGGGAGAAAAGAACCAATCGGGACGCTCAGCTGTCATTAAATCAGAGAATCTGCCAATTGACCCCAAGACTGGGGTAAAAAGCCTGAGAATCTGCCCCTTCACCCCGAGACTGGGGTAAAACCCCTGAGAATCTGCCCCTTCACCCCGAGACTGGGGTAAAACCCCTGAGAATCTGCCCCTTCACCCCGAGACTGGGGTAAAACCCCTGAGAATCTGCCCCTTCACCCCGAGACTGGGGTAAAACCCCTAAGAATCTACCCCTTCACCCCGAGACTGGGGTAAAACCCCTGAGAATCTGCCCCTTCACCCCGAGACTGGGGTAAAACCCCTGAGAATCTGCCCCTTCACCCGAGACCCTGACAGTCCCAGCTGGACCTGAATGGTGTAATGTGTTGATTGTTAAAGCTGGGATCATTGTGACCTCGCTGTCACTCACTGACTGCCCCTATAGTAATATTGCCCCTTCTGCCCCTCTCTGCCATACCCCCGAGAGCAGAGCCTACAACTCCTGCTTACCCCCAGAGGCAGGTAAGTTGCAGGGGGGGGGGGTAAATGCCCCCTCCCAGAACATGACACGGCACACATTATCACGGGGTCCTGCACTGGTGGGTTTACCCCGTGAGCGGGGGTCCTGCGGCCAGGGGCAGATGGCAGGGGCCGGTGCACATTGTTAGAGGGGAATGTTCGCATGATGTTGTGTTTCAGCCGCCATCTGCACCTCATTATCCGCAAAGCATTTCCCTCCGCAGCGCCAAGAATGCGAGCAATTACTGTGCGGCCGGGGCATTACCGGGGGTTCAACCCCCCCAATCACGCCGTATCACCCCTCCTGATGTTATAATCGACTGCCTGAGGGGCTGGCTGCGCGCTAATGCCTTAAACTGCTTTACTGAAAGAGTAGTGAATGCATGGAAAAGCCTTGCGGTGGGTGTGGTAAACCAGACCCTGAAGGATCTGAAAAGTTTTCCCCAATGAAACAATTTTTTGTCCCTAGCAGGTGCTGTGACCCACATGACATCACAGCGAGGCTCCACCCACATTACGCAGACCACATCACAGCCTGCAGTCAGGACTGTCCCGCAAATTACGAGAGAGTTGGCACTGACAACGCACAAAGCATTTGACACACAGAAAGCTGCCTTTGCCCTAAATCTCTTCAGATCTGCCCCGGGGGCTCTGGGGCAGGTGGCCAGAGGGCATGAATGTAAATATGTAGTCGCCGGCCGGCTGGGGGGCACCGGGGCTCAGACTTACCGGGCGCCGCTCCCCAGTACAGACCCCGATTATATGAGCGCCTCGATGGACGCCGCGGGCCACGATTCTACGAGAAAAGGATTCGTTAGGAAATGAAATATCCGGCTGAGGCCACGTTACGCCCAGGGGCAAAGAATGACATCACCTGCTACCCCGGCCAGTGAATTACCCCCGCGGCCATCTGCTGGCGTCTCAGAATCTGACCGAGCTGCACAAACACGGCATTTTACCACTACATGGTTTGATTCATGAATAGCAGGATGGTAGGGAAGTGGAGGAGCCTCCCAGCAGAGGTGGTAGAGGGTAATACAGTGAGGGGTTTAAACATGCATGGGATAGACATACGGCTCCTGAATCTAAGGTTTAAGTCTTTAGTCTAGACGGGGGCCACTGGGGGCCGTTCTGCCGGCCGGCTCTGTTTCTCGATCCCCATTGGCTGCCCACACATGCTGGGATTCTTTCCTTTGAGGAAATTCTTAAATCCCGCCCCTTAATATGTACCGGAGGGTCCGGCGGTCAGCGCTGGTTAGGGGTGCGCTCGGTGTGGGCAGGATGCTCTTTTTGCATTGGTCTGGATTTTATGCAGGCCACTGAAATGGGCTCATTCTGTTCTTTTAGTCTAGAGGCGTGGATGAAATAGTGACCTCATCACAATGTTCTGTATGATGTCATCTCACTCATGACGATTAGGCGAGCTGCCATCTCCAGCAGGGGAGGCTGTTCAGCGAGGGCCGGAAGGCTCTGGAATCCACTGGCCACGGGGGTTCTGTATCCGTGGATCCCTTTTGTGTTCAGGGTGGGTTTAGTCATTACGGGTCTGGTATAAGAGCTTCGGTCCGGTTCTGGAACCCGGTGCCCCCCCGTGGTTGGGCCGTTGGGCTCGGCTGGGTAAGGAGCGCGTATCGCTGCGGCGATTTCACCCCCCGTAAATCTGTGGAATTTTCTCGTGGGATTTCTGGGAAGAGATTGGATGCGTTTTGGGTTCCGGAGGAGCAGATGGAGGGGCTGAGCGCCAAACACTTCATTATCCATGTTTACTCGCAGACGATCCACGGCACGCAGGCCACGGGCCGCGTCCAGATATTTCAATCCAAAGCAAAACATCCGGCTTGTGGTCGCATTAGTGCTGCGGGATCTCTGGCGCATTGTTTGCGTGGCCGAGGCCACGTGCCGCTAGGTGTCCATTGAGGGACTGTAAGCCACGGCCATGTTCCTTTAGTCTGCTGCTAAAATGATGGAGCTCCAGAGACGTTGGACAGCGTTTTGACATGCAAACATTTTGTCACAAGCGTGGCAGATCACTGAAACGCCCGCTGACACCCATTATACCGATCAGATGAGTTCGCGTTTATACGCAGCGCCAAGTCGGTGATAACGTCTTATCTTAAACCGGGAGAGAGAGAAGCTCCAGCTGCAGACAGACAGATAACGGGTGGAGCGCTGGGGGCGGGGCCTCCGACAACTCGTACTTCCCCCACGTGACCCGGAGCCACACGTGAACCCAATGAGCAAAAAACATTGCACCCCTCCCCCGCACTGCAGTTCCAGAAAAAACGCAGAAACTCCATATTAATATTATATGTTATATACTCTCCAGCCATATAACTAATCCCGCCCTTATAACCCGTTATATCCTGTATATTCCTCATATTATATGTTATATACTCTCCCCCCGTATAACTAATCCCGTCCTTATAACCCGTTATATCCCTGTATATTCCTCATATTATATATTATATACTCTCCGGCCATATAACTAATCCCGTCCTTATAACCCGTTATATCCCTGTATATTCCTCATATTATATATTATATACTCTCCGGCCGTATAACTAATCCAGTCCTTATAACCCGTTATATCCCTGTATATTCCTCATATTATATATTATATACTCTCCCCCCGTATAACTAATCCCGTCCATATAACCCGTTATATCCCTGTATATTCCTCATATTATATATTATATACTCTCCGGCCATATAACTAATCCCGTCCTTATAACCCGTTATATCCCTGTATATTCCTCATATTATATATTATATACTCACCGGCCGTATAACTAATCCCATCCTTATAACCCGTTATATCCTGTATATTCCTCATATTATATATTATATACTCTCCGGCCGTATAACTAATCCCGTCCTTATAACCCGTTATATCCCTGTATATTCCTCATATTATATGTTATATACTCTCCGGCCCGTATAACTAATCCCGTCCTTATAACCCGTTATATCCCTGTATATTCCTCATATTATATGTTATATACTCTCCCCCCGTATAACTAATCCCGTCCTTATAACCCGTTATATCCCTGTATATTCCTCATATTATATGTTATATACTCTCCGGCCCGTATAACTAATCCCGTCCTTATAACCCGTTATATCCCTGTATATTCCTCATATTATATGTTATATACTCTCCCCCCGTATAACTAATCCCGTCCTTATAACCCGTTATATCCTGTATATTCCTCATATTATATATTATATACTCTCCGGCCGTATAACTAATCCCGTCCTTATAACCCATTATATCTCTGTATATTCTTCATATTTTATATTATATACTCTCCGGCCGTATAACTAATCCCATCCTTATAACCCGTTATATCCCTGTATATTCCTCATATTATATATTATACACTCTCCGGCCGTATAACTAATCCCGTCCTTATAACCCATTATATCTCTGTATATTCCTCATATTATATATTATATACTGTTTCTGGACGGTATAACTAATCCCGAGATGGAACAGAAGGAAGTTTTACTTTAGTGAGAAGATGGTAGATAAATGGAAAAGCCTCCCAGCAGAAGTGGTAGAGGGTAATACAGTGAGGGGATTAAACATGCATGGGATAGACATACGGCTCCTGAATCTAAGACGAGACCAACGACTGATTAAGGTTTGAGTCTTTACAGCTGGAGAAACGGGCGACTAGACGGGGGCCGCCGGGGGCCGATCTGCTGGTAGGTCTGAGTTTCTATCGTGTCCACAAACCCTTTGATTTTCAGTAAAACTTTTTAATATAATTCATTTTTAACACAAAAATAATCAATAATTTGATGTTTCTGCTGTTTTTTTGAGAAGCGGAAACATCCAGTAATGAGAGGAAAAAAACGTAACCTAAAGATAGAACGGGATGCGGCGGCCCCCGGGGGCCGCGGCCTGGAACATGCGCGCACTGCTGGCAGATGTTATTTACATGAAGGTTTTATGGCTCTTTCTGGCGCTGACAGAATATTGGCGTCGGAAATATTCGGGTCGGTTTCCAGACTTTAGACAAACAGAATTACCCAAAATACACAGAAATGTGATTCTCAGTGGACTCAGCCGCTGGTCCCACTACCGCCCCTCACCGGCAGCCGCTGGAAGAGGGGTATCAGGGGCACACAGACGGACTGGACAAACTAAGACACTTGGCAGGTATGTAAAGGGCCTGCAGGCGATGCCATGTATCCACTACTTTTTCCTCAGTCAGACTTTAGCTTATTACCCCCAGCCTTTCACATTAATTTGTGAAAGTCCTGCCATTTGCCCAGGTGGCAGGTAATGGAGGGCATGGTGGGAGCCCGCATGGTGCTACGGCTGTGGCCCCTGCGTATTTGTGCTGTGTGCCGCATTGGCCCCTGTGTATTTGTGCTGTGGCCGGGGGCCGCGTTGGCCCCTGCGTATTTGTGCTGTGTTGGCTGTGGCCGGGGGCCGCGTTGGCCCCTATGTATTTGTGCTGTGTTGGCTGTGGCCGGGGGCCGCGTTGGCCCCTGCGTATTTGTGCTGTGTTGGCTGTGGCCGGGGGCCGCATTGGCCCCTATGTATTTGTGCTGTGTTGGCTGTGGCCGGGGGCCGTGTTGGCCCCTGCGTATTTGTGCTGTGTTGGCTGTGGCCGGGGGCCGCGTTGGCCCCTATGTATTTGTGCTGTGTTGGCTGTGGCCGGGGGCCGCGTTGGCCCCTATGTATTTGTGCTGTGTTGGCTGTGGCCGGGGCCCGCGTTGGCCCCTGCGTATTTGTGCTGTGTTGGCTGGGGCCGGGGTGGCCCCTGCGTATTTGTGTAACCAGCGCGTCCGTGCGGAGGAAGGGCCCCCGCGTGTTTGTTTTCGGGGAGGAAGCATCGAGCCGCCTGCGGAGAGGATGTGGAGACGGAGGAGGAACGGCCATTACCACAGAAACAAACATCCCATTTCCAGACCGGCGTATTTACCCCCGGCGGGAGATTTACCCTGGGGGCATTTCCCATCGCAGGCGCTCGCTTGATGTTCCGTTTCCTGCAGGAGAATGTTTAAAAAAATGGCGGTTTCCTGCGCTTTACACTCTCAGCGCATTTCCTCCCCGCGGCCCCCACGTGGCGCCGTTGGCAACGTTAAGGAACAATTGTACCCTGTAAAGACGTCTGTACAGAGAAAGTCGCTCAGAACGGATCCAGTCAGGATGTAAATGCTGCCTTAAGTCCTTGTTACTCTATGTGTGAAAATACACGTAGAACACCAAAAATCTTCACTCTGGGCCCGAAAATGTTTGAATCTGAACAGCCCAGGCGGCAATTGCCCCCCTGACCGATCTTACTGTGAATGGAGACCCCCAGGTACTGTACCCTACAGTAGGATTTTACACATTGAAATACTAACCTTTGACCCCCCGGCCCCCAAGATGCAGATTCCCACTCTGCCCCCGCCGTAGATACCCCAAAGGAGGGGGTGACCCCATTCCTGCACACAATCTGCCGGCCGCCACATGAAGGGTTAAAGAGGCAGTTTTACCTCTGACCCCATAAACAGGCTGTGTGGCCTTGGGCAGAGAGAGGGGTTAATGAGTGACAGCGCCCCATAATTGCCCCAAGCGGCCATCTCCACCCTGGGACGGATTTTTATTGCTGGCCAATAAAGTGGCAGGTGCCGGGCGGCGCAGGCTGGTTTGGACTCCTTCGCAGCTCTTCGTGTGAAAGTCTCATCTGCTGCAGAACCTCTCCGACGTGGATCCTCTTCGCTGCCCTGGGGCAGATCTCAGGACAGCTTGGGAAGGGTTAACACAGATTGTGAGGGCAGAGAAGAGCCAAATGGCGAATCGAGTCTCCCAATTCCATCACTGTTTGTATTACGTCTGCTGAAAGGCAGTTCCTGGTGTGTACTACCCTTCACGCAAAGTAGAATTTTCTCACATGGCACCCATGTGAATCTGAATCCGGCCCTCTCGCCGGGGGCTTTTTATTGAATTTCTCCCCTCTTCATTTGCCCCGGTTGTTATATTGAGACTGCCCCCCATTCCGAATCTACCCCCTCCGGGCTGCACCCTGTGCCCCCCCTTGTGGTTCCGAGCCACCAACACATCCAGATCCATCAGCAGGGGGTGCCTGGGGTATAAAGACGTGCCTGGGGTAGTGGTATAAAGACGAGCCTGGGGTATAAAGACGGGCCCGGGGTATAAAGACGAGCCTGGGGGTTGCTGGGAATTTTATTCAATGAAGCCAAAATCTAGAAATAACTCGCAGTGAAGCCCAATCCGGAGGCGATGCTGCTGCTCCCTACTGTCCCTTACTGCCCCCTGCTGCCCCTACAGTGCCTTAATGCTCCCTACTGTAACCCTACTGCCCCCTGCTGTCACCCTGTTGCCTCCTGCTGCCCCCTACTGCTTGCTGCTTTCACTGATTTAACTATACATTATACAGGGGGCCGACTCGCTGATTTATCTATACATTATACAGGGGCCGGTCACTGATTTATCTATACATTATACAGGGGCCGGTCACTGATTTATCTATACATTATACAGGGGCCGGTCACTGATTTATCTATACATTATACAGGGGGCCGGTCACTGATTTATCTATACATTATACAGGGGCCGGTCACTGATTTATCTATACATTATACAGGGGGCCGGTCACTGATTTATCTATACATTATACATATATTATAGTATACCTTGTAGTGAAGTCATGGAGGTGAAATGTACACAGTTCCTGTAACTCACAGGTTAATTACCGTAATAACTCCAGGGGTAATTACAGGTTACACATAGTCTCCTGAATATCAAATTTTTCCCCAGATTACACTTATTGATACTAATACCCCTCTCTACTCCCTATAATACCCCTCTATTTCCTTTTGTCCTTTGTCTCATCCCCATTAGTACCCCTTTGCCCCCCCCTTCTATCGCTCAGTCGCCCTCTTATCCCCACTGTAACAAGCAGCCCCCCCCCGGTCAGTCACAGTCACAGTCACAGTCACGTGACAAAAGTCATGTCTGCTATAAAGATGAGTCTGAGTGGGCGTGTCCTTCGGTCACGTGGATCGTCTGACCCGGAAGTCCAAAGCGGAGAGCGGCGGCAACACCGAGAACCGGACCGTGTGAGTGACGGGAGATGACAGACAGGGGGCACAGGGTGACAGGGTGACAGGGTAACAGGATGGCGGGAGAGCGGCAGAAGGACTTTCTTCTCCTCCCTTTCTGTGATTAATATACCGTGATGCGCCCGTCATCTCCTACATGTCCGGTATCCCCGCTCTCTGTTTGCGTGCCGGGTCCCTCTCTCTCGCTCTCTGTTTGCGTGCCGGGTCCCTCTCTCTCTCTCTCTGTTTGCGTGCCGGGTCCCTCTCTCTCTCTCTCTGTTTGCGTGCCGGGTCCCTCTCTCTCTCTCTCTGTTTGCGTGCCGGGTCTCTCTCTCTTTCTCTCTTTATCTCTCTCTTTGCGTGCCGGGTCTCTCTCTCTTTCTCTCTCTCTCTCTCTGTTTGCGTGCCGGGTCCCCTCTTTCTCTCTCTCTCTCTGTTTGCGTGCCGGGTCCCCTCTTTCTCTCTCTCTCTCTCTCTCTCTCTCTGAGTGCCGGGTCCCTCTCTCCCTCCCCCCCCCTCTCTCTCTCTCTGAGTGCCGGGTCTCTCTCTCTCTCTCTCTCTCTCTCTCTCTCTGAGTGCCGGGTCCCTCCCTCTCTCTCTCTCTGCATGCCGGGTCCCTCTCTCTCTCTCTCTCTCTGTGTTTGGGTGCCGGGTCTCTCTCTCTCTCTGTTTGCGTGCCGGGTCTCTCTCTCTTTTTCTCTCTCTCTTTGCGTGCCGGGTCTCTCTCTCTCTGTTTGCGTGCCGGGTCCCTCTCTCTCTCTGTTTGCGGGCCGGGTCCCTCTCTCTCTCTGTTTGCGGGCCGGGTCCCCTCTTTCTCTCTCTCTCTCTCTCTCTCTCTCTGCGTGCCGGGTCCCCTCTTTCTCTCTCTCTCTCTCTCTCTGCGTGCCGAGTCCCTCCCCCTCTCTCTCTCTCTCTCTGCGTGCCGGGTCCCTCTCTCTCTCTCTCTCTCTCTCTCTGCGTGCCGGGTCCCTCCCCCTCTCTCTCTCTCTCTCTGCGTGCCGGGTCCCTCTCTCTCTCTCTCTCTCTCTCTCTGCGTGCCGGGTCCCTCTCTCTCTCTCTCTCTCATATGCCGTCTCCATGCCCTTTCCGCAGGCTCCGTCATGTTGGTGGGAGAGCGCAGGAATGGGAACCTCGTGGTCCAGTTGGGTCCCAAGCTGCAGGCTCAGCCCGAGGAGCTGCTGCGCCAGCGCCGAAGCCCGGAAGGACTCTCTGAATACCTGATCCGATGGGCCGTTCAGAACCTGGAGGAGGGAGCGGGAACCAGCGGGGCCGCCTTGGTGACCGAGAACAAAACCCCCAATATCCTGATGTGGATGTCGGCAGAGGAGGTATACGCCAACTGCCCCACTCTGTTGGGGAAGCGTAAGCCGGAGGGGTCCGGGGTACCGGAAGAGAAGGCGTCCGGGGCGCCGGATGACGAGGCTCTGCGAGAAATGAGAGAAGATGTAAGGATGCTGGTCCAGAGAGCGGCCAGACAGATGTCCCAGAGCAGCGGCCCCGACGCCTCCATCCTCAACACCATCCATGTGCTCAGTGCTTACGCCAGCATAGGCTCCTTAGCCGGGGTATTTAAGGAGACGGGGGCCCTGGACCTGCTGATGAAGATGCTCTGCAACCAGGAGAAACAGATCCGCAAGAACGCCGGCAAGATGCTCCGCGCCCTGGCCTCGCACGATGCAGGTGAGAACCGGGGGGGGGGGGAATCATGTGACGTGCGTGAGACACATTATGTTGTTCTCCTTATTCTTTATTTAATAATCAGACTTATACAAGATCGTTATTCCACATATAAGGGCAAATTCTCCCCCGTTTCCCATGATCCCTCGGTGGAGACTGTATCAGAATCCTCCCGCCTGCCCGCGCAGGAACTTGGAAGCTGCTTCCTGTTCTCTCCCCGTGCCAGCCCGCGCAGGAAGTTGGAAGCCGCTTTCCTGTTCTCTCCCCCCGCCAGCCCGTGCAGGAAGTTGGAAGCCGCTTCCTGTTCTTTCCCCGCGCCAGCCTGCGCAGGAAGTTGGAAGCCGCTTCCTGTTCTCTCCCATCAGCCTGAGCAGGAAGTTGGAAGCCGCTTCCTGTTCTCTCCCCGCGTTGTTTTATTGGACAGCGCTGGAGCCTCTAGCGCTAGAGATTGTTTCCAGCCGCGCAGGTCCCTCCGTAACGCTATTATCACAGATACCTCAGGGCGACGGGGCAGCGATTTATACCCCGTGACGGGGCAGCGAGATGGCGGCTCCTGGATACAGCATGATGGGGGGTAACCTACGTTATTTTTATTAATATATGGTAAATAGGAGATATGGCCAGGCCTGGCGTGTTTCTGTAGTGAGATGGGGGTCACCCTTTAGCCGTGGATTGTTGTGGGGGGGGGGGCGCCGTTGCTGCCCCCGGAATGCGGCGTTAAGCTGGTGAGTAACAGCCGTGTGATCCGTGTTTGCAGTTGGGTTAAATCACGCATTTCGGTGGCTGGCGGATCTGCGCTTAGACCTCGGTTTCCCGTTCCGTGGAATCTGCGCAGTAATCGCTTACTGGGTCTGAAGACGATGGAAAGTCTGTCCAACTGGGAGAGGCTATATAAACAGATGCACTGAGTCACTGTATCTCCGGGACAGCTGGCACGTTCGCCTAACCCAACGCTGTTAGTCACTTCTGCTGGGATATTTGTCCTGGCGTATTCTGCATGTAACGGCCGACAGAACGTCTCGCTGCGGCCGGCAGGTTCTCCCATTCTGTGGGAGAAAGTCGTCCCACGTCTCGCCACGTGATAATCGATCCCCTCTCTCCCGCAGGAAGTCGCCTCGCCCCCGCCGTTTAATGATCTCCCCTCCTTTTTCCCCCCAGGAAGTCGCGCCCACGTCTTGCTGTCCCTCAGTCAGCAGGACGGGATCGAGCAGCACATGGATTTTGAATCGCGTTACACTTTGCTGCAGCTCTTTGCTGAGACCACGAGCTCCGAGGAGCACTGCATCTCCTTCGATGGGATCCACCTTCCTCAGGTGAGTCTGAGGATTCAGGGCGGCCGGAGGAAGCTTCTGTTAGTCTTTCCTGGATTTATTACTAGTTCCTGCCCCGTCTTGTAACAAACTTTACCGTATTATTATCATCATGTTGTGTTTTTTTTTATTTTTGATCTTTTTGGGGCGTGTCGTGGCGATTTTGGCTTTCCCCGTGCCAGCTCCAGCCACCTGACGTTATTATTTCCCGGCAGATTCCCGGCAAGCAGCTCTTCTCTCTGGTGAAACGTTACTTGTGCGTCACGTCTCTTCTGGACCAGCTGAGCAGCGAGCGCCCGGAGCACGGCGAGAAGAGCCGCCTCCAGCGCCAGTTTGATTTTAGTATGGCGGTGGGCAGCTTGATCTGTGAGCTGGTGCGGGTCATGGGCTGGGTCAGCGATCACGCTGCCGACGGCGCCCTTCCCAGGGAGAATCACCAGCCGCGGGTTCTCCGCTCAATCTTCCAGCCGAAGGCTCCAGCCTGCGCCGGACTCCAAATAGCCGTGACGGCTCAGCGGCGCCCCTCGCCTCCCAAGAGGAAGCCAGCCAAGGAGTTCATGACGCTCTCTGACTTCCCGACCCGAAACGCCTACGTCGATTACATCCAGGAAGCCTTAAAGCCGGGTATGACTGTGAGGATGCTGGAGGATTATGAAGAGGCCATCACTGGAGATGAAGGTGTCTTCCGACAGAGCAACAACGGGACGCCACCTGTTCAGGTGAGTCAAAAATCTGACCGAGTTATTGGAAACCCGGCATGCGTTATTAATGGCGCTGATCTAACAGGCTGTGGTTCCGTGTCCGGTGGTCTCCGTGCCGTCGTCGTCGTCTTGTTCGGTAGACCTTGCCGCGGTCGGTTTTGCCGGGACGTGCTACTGGAGAGGGAGAGGCTTGGTTCATAAAAAGGGCATTTGCTTTGCTAGTTACGTCCTCCTGCTCTGTTTTAGGTACTGTGGAGATCTACGGGCCGCACCTACTGGGTACACTGGCACATGCTGGAGATTGTTAGCTCCGGAAGCAAGACGGAAGAAGACAGTCAGGAGAAGGCCTCAAGTCTTACCGAAAATCTGAAGCTTTCTCCAGGTCGGTGCCTCTCCTGTCTTCCAGTTTCTTTTTTTCTTTTTTTTTTTTAGACCTTTCCTTCTACTAAAAGGTCACCTGACTGTGTCCGCGTGGAAGTTACAGCTCCATAATCTTGTCGATTCCCCCAAATTAACACCAGTGTTTTTTCCCCGCAGTGGTCCATTTGTTACACCCTAAACACTCTTGTGGCCTGTACACGCTCCCCTACTTGGCTGGAAGTACTTATGAGGAGTCGGGGGCTCTCAGACAAGATGAATGGTGGGAGCTTCTCTTCTTTATCAGAAGACTGGACGCCCCGGAGCAGCAGGAAGTTTATGACATCATCAGACAGAGCCAGGAGGAAGAGGTGTGTGAGGTCATTGGAGAGAGGAGCCCAGGGAATTGGGTCTCATGGGGAAACGTCACAATCCGATTCGACTGGGGAACAAAACTATTTGAGAGGTCAGAGAGTCTTCAAAAGCTACAGCTTTAATTAGGAAGAGTAACCGGAGGAGTTCCTTCAGGGTTCGCTCTCGCTTCAGGTACCGCTATGAGTGATCTGCAAGCGGAGGATTTCTTTTTTGGAGCAGTTGCGGACATGGTTGACCCCCCAGAATGTTTAAATAAAAATGGTGATTGGTCTATGGCAACAAGGGGAATGCTGCCCAGTTTAACATGATCAAGTGTAAAATCACGCATTTGGGACACAAAAATACAAACTACAGGCTTAAAACAGACTTCGCTGACAGCTAAATGAGAACAGCGAGGCTGGGGGCTACAATTATAAATCATTTAATGGCGAGGGGGCTGTTTAGTGAAGCAGTGGGCGACCCCAGTAGCCCTTACTAACAAAACATACCAAGAAAGGCTTAGAAACCTTTAATAACGTGCCTAGGGAAAGGGGGACAGGAAAGACAGAGTCAAATACAGGAAGGGGTTAAATAAAGTGTTTTTTAGTAACGAGGGGTTCTGGATATCCCTGGACGCTTACAGTAGGAACGCTCTTGCTAAACATGTTGCATGCGGGGGGGGGTATGCGTTTTTAGAGCATGAATAAATGGCGGGTCTCTGGCTACCTGCCGATTATCTGGCGGTCGCTTCTTTCTTTCAGTAGAGGTTATTGGCTTTATAAAGCAGGGGTTGGGTGTAGAAAGGGCCCCGGCGTATTAGAATAAGCGCATAAAACCACCTTTTGCTGTCCTGCAGCTGACGGGTCTGGATGAGCCGGTTCTGATGCAGATCTCAGTGTCCGTGGACGTGGCCCGGAAGGTTCTGGAGTTCCTGGCGGACCGGTGCCACGGATGTTCTCTGAGCGACCTGCAAAACTCGCGCGTCTTCTCAAAGTACCTTCTTGGTGCGAAGGCCAGCGAGGCGCGAAGTCCGAACCCTGAGTCGTCCTTCCACGAGAACTCCGTACAGGGGGGGTTCCTGTCTAAGAAACCAAAGAAAGAAGAAATCCAGAAAATAGAGAAGATAGGAGCCCACCCTAATCCCGAACTGTCCGACCTTCAGCTCCTCAACAACCTGCTCTCCCTGGAGGGTCTGCAGCCCACAGAGCTTGCCATCGAAAAGAGCAAAGGTGAGGCGGAGCGTGGCCAGAAGCGTCCTGAAGCTGGCCGTGGGGGTTCCCTGACTCTCGTGGTGTTCATGTTCCGCAGGCTTCACCACCTTCAAGGGCCATTCGAGTGTCATTACCCTGGAGATGCTGCTGGAGATGCTGGAGAAAGCAAAAAGGAGCGTCTGCGGAGCGGAAGCCCTCGGCTCCATCATCCAGGTCCTGGAGCAGCAGGCCGGAGAGGAGGCGCACGGGGTGAAAGCGGAGGGTCGCGCCAGGTACTCGGGGAGAGGCGCGTTATGTTTGTGCCTCCATCATAAGTGACTTCACGCTGTCTCTGAGGGGGGAGCCGCTCCGTGCCGGGCCCCCGGGTCTCGCGTTATTCTACAAAGTGAAATGCTCTGCGGGGGAAATGTTAACCCGTTGTGTACCGCGCTGTGCAATGTGATTTGTGTTCATCTATTTAGAGAGAAGATCGTGAAGATGCTGGTGGAGTTCCTCAGCAACCATGTGAAGGAGAAGCAGCTGGTGGCCACCGGTCTGCAGCTGACTTATGTCCTGATGTCCAAATACGACTGGCGGGTCCTGTTTGCCACGGAAGGTGGAGTGCGTGCCGTGCTGGGGTGCATGCAGGAGCACCACTCGTCAGCCGCGATACAACACGCCGGCCTGGCTGTGAGTGGCGCTAGAGCAGCGTATGCCACTGGCGGGGTATATAGGTGGAGCTGTGGGCTGTATGGAGCTGGCGGGGTATATAGGTGGAGCTGTGGGGTGTATGAAGCTGGCGGGGTATATAGGTGGAGCTGTGGGCTGTATGCCACTGGCGGGGTATATAGGTGTAGCTGTGGGGTGTATGGAGCTGGCGGGGTATATAGGTGGAGCTGTGGGCTGTATGGAGCTGGCGGGGTATATAGGTGGAGCTGTGGGCTGTATGGAGCTGGCGGGGTATATAGGTGGAGCTGTGGGGTGTATGAAGCTGGCGGGGTATATAGGTGGAGCTGTGGGCTGTATGGAGCTGGCGGGGTATATAGGTGGAGCTGTGGGGTGTATGAAGCTGGCGGGGTATATAGGTGGAGCTGTGGGCTGTATGGAGCTGGCGGGGTATATAGGTGTAGCTGTGGGGTGTATGAAGCTGGCGGGGTATATAGGTGGAGCTGTGGGGTGTATGGAGCTGGCGGGGTATATAGGTGGAGCTGTGGGCTGTATGGAGCTGGCGGGGTATATAGGTGGAGCTGTGGGCTGTATGGAGCTGGCGGGGTATATAGGTGGAGCTGTGGGGTGTATGAAGCTGGCGGGGTATATAGGTGGAGCTGTGGGCTGTATGGAGCTGGCGGGGTATATAGGTGTAGCTGTGGGGTGTATGAAGCTGGCGGGGTATATAGGTGGAGCTGTGGGCTGTATGGAGCTGGCGGGGTATATAGGTGTAGCTGTGGGGTGTATGAAGCTGGCGGGGTATATAGGTGGAGCTGTGGGGTGTATGAAGCTGGCGGGGTATATAGGTGGAGCTGTGGGCTGTATGGAGCTGGCGGGGTATATAGGTGGAGCTGTGGGCTGTATGGAGCTGGCGGGGTATATAGGTGGAGCTGTGGGCTGTATGGAGCTGGCGGGGTATATAGGTGGAGCTGTGGGCTGTATGGAGCTGGCGGGGTATATAGGTGGAGCTGTGGGGTGTATGGAGCTGGCGGGGTATATAGGTGGAGCTGTGGGCTGTATGAAGCTGGCGGGGTATATAGGTAGAGCTGTGGGCTGTATGGAGCTGGCGGGGTATATAGGTGGAGCTGTGGGGTGTATGGAGCTGGCGGGGTATATAGGTGGAGCTGTGGGCTGTATGGAGCTGGCGGGGTATATAGGTGGAGCTGTGGGGTATATGGAGCTGGCGGGGTATATAGGTGGAGCTGTGGGCTGTATGGAGCTGGCGGGGTATATAGGTGGAGCTGTGGGGTGTATGCCACTGGCGGGGTATATAGGTGGAGCTGTGGGCTGTATGGAGCTGGCGGGGTATATAGGTGGAGCTGTGGGGTGTATGGAGCTGGCGGGGTATATAGGTGGAGCTGTGGGCTGTATGGAGCTGGCGGGGTATATAGGTGGAGCTGCGGGGTGTATGCCACTGGCGGGGTATATAGGTGGAGCTGCGGGCTGTATGGAGCTGGCGGGGTATATAGGTGGAGCTGTGGGCTGTATGGAGCTGGCGGGGTATATAGGTGGAGCTGTGGGGTATATGGAGCTGGCGGGGTATATAGGTGGAGCTGTGGGGTATATGGAGCTGGCGGGGTATATAGGTGGAGCTGTGGGCTGTATGGAGCTGGCGGGGTATATAGGTGGAGCTGTGGGGTGTATGCCACTGGCGGGGTATATAGGTGGAGCTGTGGGGTGTATGCCACTGGCGGGGTATATAGGTGGAGCTGTGGGCTGTATGGAGCTGGCGGGGTATATAGGTGGAGCTGTGGGCTGTATGGAGCTGGCGGGGTATATAGGTGGAGCTGTGGGCTGTATGGAGCTGGCGGGGTATATAGGTGGAGCTGTGGGGTGTATGCCACTGGCGGGGTATATAGGTGGAGCTGTGGGGTATATGGAGCTGGCGGGGTATATAGGTGGAGCTGTGGGCTGTATGGAGCTGGCGGGGTATATAGGTGGAGCTGTGGGGTGTATGCCACTGGCGGGGTATATAGGTGGAGCTGTGGGGTGTATGCCACTGGCGGGGTATATAGGTGGAGCTGTGGGCTGTATGGAGCTGGCGGGGTATATAGGTGGAGCTGTGGGCTGTATGGAGCTGGCGGGGTATATAGGTGGAGCTGTGGGGTGTATGGAGCTGGCGGGGTATATAGGTGGAGCTGTGGGCTGTATGGAGCTGGCGGGGTATATAGGTGGAGCTGTGGGGTGTATGCCACTGGCGGGGTATATAGGTGGAGCTGCGGGCTGTATGGAGCTGGCGGGGTATATAGGTGGAGCTGTGGGCTGTATGGAGCTGGCGGGGTATATAGGTGGAGCTGTGGGGTGTATGCCACTGGCGGGGTATATAGGTGGAGCTGTGGGGTATATGGAGCTGGCGGGGTATATAGGTGGAGCTGTGGGCTGTATGGAGCTGGCGGGGTATATAGGTGGAGCTGTGGGGTGTATGGAGCTGGCGGGGTATATAGGTGGAGCTGTGGGCTGTATGGAGCTGGCGGGGTATATAGGTGGAGCTGTGGGGTGTATGCCACTGGCGGGGTATATAGGTGGAGCTGCGGGCTGTATGGAGCTGGCGGGGTATATAGGTGGTGCTTGGGTGCGGCGGGGGGGCCGGGGCCGGTACCAGGTTTGCTAGGTGCTGATGTCACGGCTGCCGCCTTCCAGGTCCTGAAGGTGCTGACCGGCGTGGGGAGCTGCGAGCTGCGGGGGAGCTCCCGCCGTTACGCGCTCAATCCTTCCGACGTCCAGGTGATCAAAGAGATCTTCTCCAGCATCGGGTCGGCTGCCAGCGGCGGCTCCACCAACCTCCTGAGGGCGATTCCTGGGGCCATCGGCAAGCTGCTGGCCACTCCGGAGTGAGTAACGAGAGCCCCATCTCCGCCATGATGTATAGTTCACCAGAGACGTACCCCAAACCCTTACTGGGTATTATCTGCCCTGGGGGCCGCGGTCACGTGCCCTCTCTGCGGCTGGCGCTGTGCCGGTGGCGGTCTCGTTGGTGACCCGGGGGTCCTGTCTGCTCCTCAGGTGTTTCTCCGCTGTGTATAACTGGCTCCTGGTGGTCCGCATGCTGATTGATAACCACACCGGTTTGGAGGAGCAGCTGTCCGGCTGTGCCTTACCCTCGGCCCTGCAGAGCTTCATCGACGACTCCGGCAACTCCGTGCACGGCCGGCTGGACCCGTTCGCGCAGAAACAACTCGCCGAGCTCCTGAAGAGCAGGCAGGAGAAGACCGACCCCGACGGCACAGGTGGGAGCTCTGCGCGGCGCTCCCACCCGGGACCCAATGCGGGGGGGCTTGGGATCTCGGTGGGATGGCGGTGTCGGGGTGTCCTGCGTCCGAGTATTGCGCATGCGCCGCTGGTAAACGTGACTCGGCCTCGTGAAATATTCTCCATGCTGCGCTCCCCAAAATCATAAGGATGTCCCCAAAAGGGCAGCTCACAGGGTTACGTGGGGATCGGAAAATATTAAAACCCAATTTTTTGGGGGGGAATTATTTCATAGATTTACCCATTAATTGCAGGAAGTGATGCAAAAAATCAGGAAGGTTTATTACGAAACGGAGAGAGTTTAGCGACCCAGCGGCGGGCGGCCCGGTTTATTTCAATACAAACCTGCATTTTCACCCCGTTATTTTACCCATTGTTGTCCCAAACGTAGCGCCGTAACGTGGCCTTTGGGTTACTTGTGTGCACATTGGATACGGGGAAACTCTAACCCTACTGCTTCGACCCATTCGAGTGGCACACTCTTCATGGGATCTTTTACACTCAAGGAGGAGTGCAGGAGATGGACACTCCATGCTCACTCGCTGTGGTTTTATTCCAGGGGACACTCGCACTCAGGAGGTGCAGGAGATGGATTTACCGGCCTTACTCTCCGCTCTGAAGGACTCTCGGGCGTGCAGAGAGCTTCTCCCGTCGCTGGAGCGCTGTCTATGTAACGATGTCTCGTCCATGCGCTGCGATGTCTCTCGGCTCCTCACCGATGGCGACTTCTTCCTGCTGCTGCTGTCCAGCCTGGAGCAGCTGAAGACGGACCGGCGGCTGCAGCTCTGTCTCTACCGGTGAGCGCTCTGCGTGTTTGGGCTGTAATGGATGTCTCGGCGAGGGGCTGTCTCGTGACCAACGCTCCGCTGTCTCTTCCCAGGATCCTGAACAAAGCTCTGGATTTTTACCAAGAGGACGGTCTCCCCTGGCACCGGAGCATCGAGCCCTCGCTCAACTCTCTGGGGAGCAACTGCGCCGACCAAGAGGTGAGTGGGAGGGGGCAACGCAGCGACCACCGGGGGTGGTTACAGGAAGGCTTGGCGGGGGTAACACCAGAGACTGGTTGACCCGCGGTCTCTTCTCGCCCGTCTGTCCCATCGCAGCTCCTCCAAGAGATCGTCTCCTTCCTTCACCGCTTGGCCTCCACCAACAAGGACTTCGCCGTCGTCATGTGCCGTCTCTGCGCCAAGGAGACCCTCGGCAAAGTGCTGGAGAAGCAGAACTCGGGCCTCCTGCAGGCGTCGGAGCTGCGAGAGCTGCTGACGGACTGCGAGAAATACGCCAGCCTCTACCAGAAGATGGCGACGAGCATCCTCGCCGGGTGCATCCAGGTGAGCCGCCTGCTCGCGAGGGCCACGGCAAGGGCCACGGCTTTCACCCCGCGGGTACAGATAGGAGCGGCTGCCGTAAACAAAGATGGAGTGGCCCCGGGGTCCCGCGAGGGGCATAGAACACAAGCTGCGACGTCTGCGATGCTGCGCATGGGGGTGTGCAGTACGGGGGGTGTTAAGCCACGGGGTATGGGGGGGCATCCCTTTGTACAGCATTACTGAATATGATGGCGCTATATAACACAATACATGATGATCTGCTGGGGGTTTTCCCGTCAGATGGTTCTGGGGCAGATAGAGGAGCACCGACGCAGCCGGCAGCAGATTAACATCCCGTTCTTCGATGTGTTTCTGAGGAACCTCTGCCAAGGTGAGTGAAATCCGCCTCCGTCTTTTGTTTCCCCGTCACTGGTGTATCCCCCCGAAGTTGCCCTGCTCGCCCCGGCGCGCGGTTGTCGCTCCCTCGCTTGCTCCCTCCTCGCCCCGCGGTTGTCGCTCGCCCCGCGGTTGTCGCTCGCCCCGCGGTTGTCGCTCGCCCCGCGTTTGTCGCTCGCCCCTCGCCCCGCGTTTGTCGCTCGCCCCTCGCCCCGCGTTTGTCGCTCGCCCCTCGCCCCGCGTTTGTCGCTCGCCCCTCGCCCCGCGTTTGTCGCTCGCCCCTCGCCCCGCGTTTGTCGCTCGCCCCTCGCCCCGCGTTTGTCGCTCGCCCCTCGCCCCGCGTTTGTCGCTCCCTCGCGCTCTCCCTCCTCGCCCCGCCCCGCCCCGCGTTTGTCGCTCGCCCCTCGCCCCGCGTTTGTCGCTCGCCCCTCGCCCCGCGCTTGTCGCTCGCCCCGCGTTTGTCGCTCGCCCCGCGCTTGTCGCTCGCCCCGCGCTTGTCGCTCGCCCCGCGCTTGTCGCTCGCCCCGCGTTTGTCGCTCGCCCCGCGCTTGTCGCTCGCCCCGCGTTTGTCGCTCGCCCCGCGTTTGTCGCTCGCCCCGCGTTTGTCGCTCGCCCCGCGTTTGTCGCTCGCCCCGCGTTTGTCGCTCGCCCCGCGCCCCGCGTTTGTCGCTCGCCCCTCGCCCCGCCCCGCGTTTGTCGCTCCCGCCCCGCCCCGCGTTTGTCGCTCGCTCGCGCTCTCCCTCCTCGCCCCGCCCCGCGTTTGTCGCTCGCTCGCGCTCTCCCTCCTCGCCCCGCCCCGCGTTTGTCGCTCGCTCGCGCTCTCCCTCCTCGCCCCGCCCCGCGTTTGTCGCTCGCTCGCGCTCTCCCTCCTCGCCCCGCCCCGCGTTTGTCGCTCGCTCGCGCTCTCCCTCCTCGCCCCGCCCCGCGTTTGTCGCTCGCTCGCGCTCTCCCTCCTCGCCCCGCCCCGCGTTTGTCGCTCGCTCGCGCTCTCCCTCCTCGCCCCGCCCCGCGTTTGTCGCTCGCTCGCGCTCTCCCTCCTCGCCCCGCCCGCGCTCTCCCTCCTCGCCCCGCCCCGCGTTTGTCGCTCGCTCGCGCTCTCCCTCCTCGCCCCGCCCGCGCTCTCCCTCCTCGCCCCGCCCCGCGTTTGTCGCTCGCTCGCGCTCTCCCTCCTCGCCCCGCCCCGCGTTTGTCGCTCGCTCGCGCTCTCCCTCCTCGCCCCGCCCCGCGTTTGTCGCTCGCTCGCGCTCTCCCTCCTCGCCCCGCCCCGCGTTTGTCGCTCGCTCGCGCTCTCCCTCCTCGCCCCGCCCCGCGTTTGTCGCTCGCTCGCGCTCTCCCTCCTCGCCCCGCCCCGCGTTTGTCGCTCGCTCGCGCTCTCCCTCCTCGCCCCTCCCCGCGTTTGTCGCTCGCTCGCGCTCTCCCTCCTCGCCCCGCCCCGCGTTTGTCGCTCTCCCTCCTCACCCTGGCGCCCGTTTGTCGCTCCAGGCTCCAGCGTGGAACTGAAGGAAGACAAATGCTGGGAGAAAATCGAGGTGTCGTCCAACCCGTACCGGGCCGGCAAACTGACGGACGGGAACCCCAAATCCTACTGGGAGTCCAGCGGAAGTACCGGCTCCCATTACATCAACATCTACATGCACCGGGGGGTAGTTATCAGGTGCGCCGGGGCAGCTCCAGCTCTCCTCGCGCTCTTGGCATCTGGTGAGGAGATTGGTAGAGGGTCTCGTTGGTGTGACAGAGGTAATTGTCACTTTTTCCTCCCCGCAGGCAGCTGTTTGTCATCGTGGCCAGTGAGGACACCAGTTATATGCCGGCCCGGATAGTCGTGACGGGAGGGGAGAATCCGTCCGGCATTAACACGGAGCTCAACGCGGTGATTTAGGGGGTTTTTTTGTGTGTGTTTTTGCCCCCCCCCCCCCCTCTGGGGCAGTAAAAAGCATTAGCCGTGTTCGCGTGGGGTATATGTGGCTGTTGTGTTATCTGGTTCGTCCACTTACCTGTCCGCCGTGGAGCTTTCTGGTGCTGCCAGCTACTCCTGGGGTAACTGAGCCGCTGTCCGTTTCCGTGTCCGGGCTGAGTCAGGACACCGGTTCTGGATCCTTGAGGCTGGAGTCGGGCTGGTTAGAGGCCGGGGGTATTTTACCCTCGCCGGTGTTGTTCTCGGGGGGTAGTTTGGTGGGCTCGCAGGGTAATAACGTGGCCGCTGTGTGTTACAGGTGAACATCCCCAGCACGGCCGGCCGAGTCCTGCTCCTGGAGAACCTCAGCCGCTTCTGGCCCATCGTTCAGATCCGGATCAAGCGCTGCCAGCAGGTCAGTCTCTGGCCCGTAGGGAACGTCACATAAGTCTCCTTGTGGGTGACGAGCCGTAAATGCTTGCTTTACAGGGCGGTATCGACACGCGCGTGCGCGGCCTGGAGATCCTGGGGCCGAAGCCCACGTTCTGGCCGGTGTTTAAGGAGCAGCTCTGCCGGAGGACGTTCCTCTTCTACACGAGCCGCGCTCACAGCTGGGGCCAGGAGATCCGCGACAAACGCGACTCTTTACTGCAGCTCTTCAGCAGGTGAGCGGGCGGGATGTGCAACGCGCACGCTCATTGGGTTGCGGTTGCCCGCTGCGCTGTTGCCTGCGTTGCTGTTGCCTGCGTTGCGGTTGCCCGCTGCGCTGTTGCCTGCGTTGCTGTTGCCTGCGTTGCGGTTGCCCGCTGCGCTGTTGCCTGCGTTGCTGTTGCCTGCGTTGCGGTTGCCCGCTGCGCTGTTGCCTGCGTTGCGGTTGCCCGCTGCGCTGTTGCCTGCGTTGCGGTTGCCCGCTGCGCTGTTGCCTGCGTTGCGGTTGCCTGCGTTGCGGTTGCCCGCTGCGCGGTTGCCTGCGTTGCGGTTGCCTGCGTTGCGGTTGCCTGCGTTGCGGTTGCCTGCGTTGCGGTTGCCCGCTGCGCTGTTGCCTGCGTTGCGGTTGCCCGCTGCGCTGTTGGCTGTACGGAGACCCTCTGTTCGTGTTATTGGGGGTCGTGTCGTTGCAGGTTGAATCGGTGCAGTGTCTGCGTTTGCCGGTGCTCTGCTGTCGCGCTGTTGCGTGCGTTGCGGTTGGCCGGCGCTGTTGCGTGCGTTGCGGTTGGTCAGCACGCTGTTGGCTGTACGGAGACCCTCTGTTCATGTTATCGGGGGTCTTGTCGTTGCAGGTTGAATCGGGCCCTGGCGCACGAGCAGGAGTTCGCTGAACGTTTCTTGCCGGATGAGGAGGCGGCTCAGGCTCTGGGACGCACCTGCTGGGAAGCACTAATTGCCCCGTTAGTGCAGAGCATAACTACCCCAGGTATCAGCCGAAAATCTCAGACCCGGTCGCCCGATTCTCGTTAGTCGCCCCTCTAAACACCTGCAGATATAAATGCGATCCCAGATCCCGAGGCGCTGATAGTCTGCCCCCTGGTGGTTGCGTTACCCCGGGCGGTGATAGTCTACCCCCTGGTGGTTGCGTTACCCCGGGCGCTGATAGTCTGCCCCCTGGTGGTTGCGTTACCCCGGGCGGTGATAGTCTGCCCCCTGGTGGTTGCGTTACCCCGGGCGGTGATAGTCTGCCCCTTGGTGGTTGCGTTACCCCGGGCGCTGATAGTCTGCCCCCTGGTGGTTGCGTTACCCCGGGCGGTGATAGTCTGCCCCCTGGTGGTTGCGTTACCCCGGGCGGTGATAGTCTGCCCCCTGGTGGTTGGGTTACCCCGGGCGGTGATAGTCTGCCCCCTGGTGGTTGGGTTACCCCGGGCGGTGATAGTCTGCCCCCTGGTGGTTGGGTTACCCCGGGCGGTGATAGTCTGCCCCCTGGTGGTTGGGTTACCCCGGGCAGTGATAGTCTGCCCCCTGGTGGTTGGGTTACCCCGGGCGCTGATAGTCTGCCTCCTGGTGGTCGCCTTACCCAGGGTGGTGATATTTTACAGCCCCTTTACCCCTCTCGTTTCAGACGCGGGCGGATTGAGTCCCCTCGGATGGCTCCTCACCCGGTACCTGGAGAACGGGCGCCTTTCCTGCCGTCCGAAGAGCCGCATGTCTGTGTTTAACTCGCGCGTGCGCAGACTGACGCATCTGCTGGTCCATGTGGATACCGTCCTCCCCGAAACCGATGCCCTGAAGCCCCTGAGCAAAGCCAGTGAGTGTGAGAGTAGAATGTCCAGCTGGTGGCCCCTTGGGGCCCGTGAGGAATACGTGGGTTTTTATGTCTGGATCCATGCCTGTGAGCTCTATATCCCCCGTCTGAGGGGCAGTAAGGGGCCGAGCCCGGTACGTCTGAGGGGCAGTAAGGGGCCGAGCCCGGTACGTCTGAGGGGCAGTAAGGGGCCGAGCCCGGTACGTCTGAGGGGCAGTAAGGGGCCGAGCCCGGTACGTCTGAGGGGCAGTAAGGGGCCGAGCCCGGTACGTCTGAGGGGCAGTTAAAGGGCCGTCAGGAACAAGCCTGACTTTGATGTGAGTCCGTAGATGGCCCCCATGTGATAATGTTCTCAGTGGAGGGTCTAATGGATCCTGAGCCAGGGCCGGTGCGGCGGGGTGGCTGTGGGGCCCGGGGCAGGTTAGTCGCTGGGACAGCAGCATCTCCAGGGGTCTCTCCTCTCCCCAGATGTGAAGCGTCGGGACTCGGTTTCAGCGAAGGACCCCGGCGTCAGCAGTCTGGCGGGAATCGCTCAGTGTTGGCAGGGAGTGGTGCAGAAGCAGGTAAGTTGCGGGGCAGATCTGGGGGGTATCCCGGGGTATCTGCCCCCCCCTGTGTTTGACGCCATTGCCTGTTTCAGGTGCACCGGTTTCTGGAGGCGTCGTGGAGCGACGAGGATCTCGTTCCCCGTTTCTGCTCCGTGTACCGGGGTCTCGGCCAGGCCATGGAGGAGCTCTTCGGGCAGCAGACTCAGTTCCTGTTCGCTCTGCGCCAAGGATTCTGCGAGGGGCTCCTGCAGCTCAGCTTCCTGACCGCGCTGCATGTGAGCCCCTGTCCGGGGGAGCCCCCCCCCCCCGTCCCGTGTGCCCTGTCCGGGGGAGCCCCCCCCTGTCCCGTGTGCCCTGTCTGGGGGAGCCCACCGCTCATCCTGTGTGCCCTGTCCGGGGGAGCCCACCGCTCATCCTGTGTGCCTCTGTCCGGAGTGCCCCTTGGGAGGGCTGTGTGCCCTGTCCCGTGTGCCCTGTCATATGTACCCCTTTGGCGCCGGGTTCTGTGTGCTGACCCGTGTCGTTGTCCCGTTGCAGGTGACGGAGCAGTTTGCCCGGTACATCGATCGCAGGATACTGGAGATCCGCTCTGACTCCTCGGACTCGCGGCCGGCGAAGCAGCTGCAGCGGTTCCTGGAGTTTGTTCTCTTTCTGTCGGATTTGGAGCTTGCAAACTCGTTTGAGCATTTCTACAGGTGAGTGAGTGATGCTGCGCGGAGCGTGCACTCACCTGAAACTGCCTGCCCCTAGGTCCCCGTCTCCCATGATGCTTTGCAGACCCCCCCCAGGTCCCCGTCTCCCATGACGCGTTGCAGGTCCCCGTCTCCCATGATGCTTTGCGTTGCAGGCACTACCTTGCCGACCGGCTGCTCTCTCTCGGCCCCTGCTGGCTGGAGGACTCGGTGGTCGAACACATTGGGATCTGCTTCCCGAACCGATTCCCGCAGCAGATGCTGAAAAACCTGCAGGAGGCGAAAGATCTGCAGAGAGACCAACATCTGTACAGCCTGCAGGAGCTCGACATCGGCCTCCTGTCCGAGGAAGAGGAGGATGAGGTGAGGGGGGGGGCAGGTGAGTGGCACTGGGGGGAGATGAGCCAAAACTCCTAAATATCGTCTGGTTCTCGACGGCTGCTTGTCTGGTGTCTGTCGCGCAGGTTATGGAGGAGCCGCCTGGAAGCGGGGAGGACGAGGAGGATGCGCCCGTGCAGATCTCCGTCCTGTCTCCGCGCTGCTGGGCCGTGTCCTCCCTCTGCTACATGGACGACCCCAGCAGACATTTCCCAGAATCCCTCGGTGCGTCCCTGCAGCGATTCACCGACTTCTACACAAAAAGTACGGACTGGCTGCCCCCGCGCACGCGCTGCGCGTCTGTCCCGTCTCACACGCAGGACCACGCTGGAAGCTAATGCGCTGTAGGAACGTCCATGAGATATAATCTGCTTCCCCGTGTCTGTGGTGGGTTAGGAAATTGCCCCTTTATTAGCGTGCGGTGCGCGCGGCGGGGGCTCTGCGCGCAGATAAAGCCTTTGTTTTGGGGTCTTGCTGCAGGTCAGTCTCTTCCGGGCTCCGACGTTTCTCCGTGGCGCCGGCTGCAGTGGACGTGGCTGGGAAATGCCGAGCTGCAGTATGGCGACCTGACCCTCCGCGTGTCCACCCTGCAGATGTTCATCTTGCTTCTGTTTAACCAGCGGGAGGTGAGGCCGCCCGGGCAGGGGGTGGTAATCCAGCGCTGTGTGTCCGGTGGTCTGTCCGGGGGGCTTGCGGTTGTTTCCCGCTGTGTGAAGCAGGTTGTGGCTCCGGCTTCCATCCTCGTTTGTTGACTTTCCAGGAAGTTTCTGAAGAGTCGATTCTTCAGTCCACGGATCTGTCCCCAGCTCTCCTGAGCCACGCGCTGACGCCGCTGACTGCTAGAGGCAGCATCCTGACCCGCAACGAGGCAGGTACGTGGCGGCCCTGTTGGGTAATAGACCCCGTGGCACCGGGTTATGGACACCTTGCGGGAATCCATCTGCTGGTGAGACAGAGTATATGGCGGCTCGCTTGAGTTCTTTGACCTCCTGTACCATCCTCCATCACCTTCCCTGCACGCCGTTGACTCTTCTCCCATCCCCCATAGGGCGTTTATGTTTGAATGACGAGGGGCAGATAGAGGGCCACCCCGGAAAGGCGTTCCAGCTGCTGCCCCAGCAGGTCTATCTGAACGTTGAAGAGGACGAAGGGCGCTCGATGGAGAAGAAGAGAAATATCATCTTCTGCCTCATCACCCAAATCATGAAGGAGGAGAAGGAGCTTCACATCGACAACTTGGTGTTCAGGGTAAGTGGCGAGGACCCAATCAAACCACAGCTCGGGGGCCGATCCGGCTCGGCTCCGGGATGTGGGTCCTTGGGTTGGTGGCGCCCGCTGTCCCCTCGAAGGTTGCAGTCGTGCAGAGAATTTCTCAGACGGCGTGGGTCTGTGTCCAAGGTACTCTGTATGATATGGGAGGGCGCCCCCCCCGCGCCGGGGCGGCCTCCTCTGGGGGGCTCCGGGGCGGCCTCCTCTGGGGGGCTCCGCGCCGGGGCGGCCTCCTCTGAGCGGCTCCATCTTCTCTCTCCGCCAGGTAATCGATGCTTGTCAGATACTCGAGCCGAGGAAAAGCCTCCGCTTCCTGAACTTCGGCTGCAGCACCACGGACGTCCTGTCCTGCATCATGCATCTCATCAGCCAGGGTTATGTGCGACGCAGCGAGGATCGGCCCCACGTGCTGGAGTATCTCTCCAAGGTCCCCTCCACTCCCCACAAGAGCAAAGCCCACATCAGCTTCCATGGCTCCAGCCACAAGAAGCGGGACGCGGGGGCCAAGGTGTCCCCCAGCAGGTACCGGGAGAGTAATTCATTCTGATGGAACTAAAGTGAAGGTCGTTCTGTGTGTCACGCGTGTCTTTGCTGTGTTCCAGCTCAGAAGAAGGCACGGAGCAGGGGCTTCTGGAGATGGTTCTGCTCCCCATGGGCCGCACCTTGAGCCAGGAAGAGGTGTGGACCCTGATGTCCCAGATGGTCAACCAAGTGTCTGAAACCGTGAGTGTGAGCCCAGACGTGGCCCAGCACCTTCTCATCCATTGCAAGTGGAACGTGGACCTTCTGATTCAGAGATACACGGAGGAAGCCGAGTCTCTGCTCATTGCCTCGGGGTTACAAGTGCCGGAGTCTCAGCCCCCCGAGACCTCCCAGCCCACCTGCCCTGTGTGCATGAGCCCCCTGACCCCGGATGACAGCCCTCCAAGCCTGTCCTGCCGCCACTTCTGCTGTAAGGTGCGTGTCGATACCGATTCGGGGCAAAACATGAATCCTCTTTCCACTCATCGTGGGGAGTAACGTTTCGTATGAAAGCCACGTCGTGGTTACATCCGTGTCCCCCCGCCTGCAGGCTTATTCGGCCCCGTTTGGTGGCAGAAGGTGGAGGGGCATTTTGTGGGGTATTTTCCATGGGCGCCTGGAGCTCTGTTATGTCCAATCTGCCCCATCTTTAATACCGAGATCTGCCCTGTTCCCCCAGAACTGCTGGAAGGAGTATCTGAGCACCCGGATCGAGCAGAACCTGGTGCTGAACTGCACGTGTCCCACCACCGACTGCCTGGCGCAGCCCACCACGGACTTCATCCGCAACATCATATCCTCCGCGGAGGTCATGGACAAGGTAAAGCCCCGCGGGGGCGCCTGTCCAGGGGCTATCAGAGGTCTGTTCTGCCCCTCAGGGTCATGGGGGAAAAAAACTGAGATTCTGGTATCCATTCCGGGTTAAAGTTCACCTCTCGGGGGTTCGCTCTCTCTGAAGGCGACGTATTCTTTATACCCCACCCCAGGGCAGTCTGTATTTCCTGTTATTGGTCTATTGCGCAAATGGCAGGGCAGCAGCGATATGAAGAAAGCATTTCCTATCATGTGTAACAGCCTCCCAGCAGAGGTGGTAGAGTGTAATACAGTGAGGGGATTTAAACATGCATGGGATAGACATATAGACGAGACCAAAGATACCCCTTCTGTGTTTTTTGCCCTTTATCCGGCCCCTGGCCTGTAAGCGGCACCGAGGTTTTCGGGGGGCCCGTCTGACCGCGGCTCTCTTGGCTCTTGCAGTACGAGAAGTCTCTGCTCCGAGGATTCGTGGAAAGCTGCTCCAACTTGACGTGGTGCACCAACCCGCAGGGCTGCGACCGCGTTCTGTGTAAGGAGGGCCTGGGGAGCGGGGCCGCCTGCGCCAAATGTTCCTGGCTTTCCTGCTTCGACTGCAGCTTCCCGGAGGTGAGCGGCTCCCGAGCGCGTGTCCCGCGGCTCCCGGGCCCGTGTCCCGCGGCTCCCGGGCCCGTGTCCCGCGGCTCCCGGGCCCGTGTCCCGCGGCTCCCGGGCCCGTGTCCCGCGGCTCCCGGGCCCGTGTCCCGCGGCTCCCGGGCCCGTGTCCCGCGGCTCCCGGGCCCGTGTCCCGCGGCTCCCGGGCCCGTGTCCCGCGGCTCCCGGGCCCGTGTCCCGCGGCTCCCGGGCCCGTGTCCCGCGGCTCCCGGGCCCGTGTCCCGCGGCTCCCGGGCCCGTGTCCCGCGGCTCCCGGGCCCGTGTCCCGCGGCTCCCGGGCCCGTGTCCCGCGGCTCCCGGGCCCGTGTCCCGCGGCTCCCGGGCCCGTGTCCCGCGGCTCCCGGGCCCGTGTCCCGCGGCTCCCGGGCCCGTGTCCCGCGGCTCCCGGGCCCGTGTCCCGCGGCTCCCGGGCCCGTGTCCCGCGGCTCCCGGGCCCGTGTCCCGCGGCTCCCGGGCCCGTGTCCCGCGGCTCCCGGGCCCGTGTCCCGCGGCTCCCGGGCCCGTGTCCCGCGGCTCCCGGGCCCGTGTCCCGCGGCTCCCGGGCCCGTGTCCCGCGGCTCCCGGGCCCGTGTCCCGCGGCTCCCGGGCCCGTGTCCCGCGGCTCCCGGGCCCGTGTCCCGCGGCTCCCGGGCCCGTGTCCCGCGGCTCCCGGGCCCGTGTCCCGCGGCTCCCGGGCCCGTGTCCCGCGGCTCCCGGGCCCGTGTCCCGCGGCTCCCGGGCCCGTGTCCCGCGGCTCCCGGGCCCGTGTCCCGCGGCTCCCGGGCCCGTGTCCCGCGGCTCCCGGGCCCGTGTCCCGCGGCTCCCGGGCCCGTGTCCCGCGGCTCCCGGGCCCGTGTTAAGGGTTCTCTCTGTCGCAGGCTCATTACCCGGCCAGCTGCAGCCACGTGTCCCAGTGGATGGACGATGGAGGTTTCTACGAAGGGATGACGGCCGAGGCTCAGAGCAAACACCTCACCAAACTCATATCCAAGCACTGCCCGAGCTGCCGGGCCCCGATCGAGAAGAACGAGGGCTGTCTGCAGTAAGCGGGGGGGATTCTTCCGCCGTATCGGGGGGCTCTGCGGCTCTGCAGGTGAAGCGTTAACGGCCGTTCCCCTCTTCTTCCAGCATGACGTGTGCCAAATGTAACCACGGATTCTGCTGGCGATGCCTCAAACCCTGGAAACCAACCCACAAAGACTACTACAACTGCTCTGCCATGGTAAGGCATGTCCCCGGCACCGCTAGGACTGGGACTGGCTGGAGTGAGTGTGTGACGCCTCTGGGACTGGCTGGAGTGAGTGTGTGACGCCTCTGGGAATGGCTGCAGTGAGTGTGTGACGCCTCTGGGACTGGCTGCAGTGAGTGTGTGACGCCTCTGGGACTGGCTGCAGTGAGTGTGTGACGCCTCTGGGACTGGCTGGAGTGAGTGTGTGACGCCTCTGGGACTGGCTGGAGTGAGTGTGTGACGCCTCTGGGACTGGCTGGAGTGAGTGTGTGACGCCTCTGGGACTGGCTGGAGTGAGTGTGTGACGCCTCTGGGAATGGCTGCAGTGAGTGTGTGACGCCTCTGGGACTGGCTGCAGTGAGTGTGTGACGCCTCTGGGACTGGCTGCAGTGAGTGTGTGACGCCTCTGGGACTGGCTGGAGTGAGTGTGTGACGCCTCTGGGACTGGCTGGAGTGAGTGTGTGACGCCTCTGGGACTGGCTGGAGTGAGTGTGTGACGCCTCTGGGACAGGCAGGGTTGGATTTACTCTGTGACACCTCTAGGACAGGTTTGTGTGTGTTTGTGTTCTCACAGGTCAGTAAAGCAGCGCGTCAGGAGAAGAGGTTCCAGGATTATAATGATAAATGTACATTCCAGCACCACGCCAAGGTACCGCACACGCTTACTACACGCGTCACCGTGCACACCCTGCCACCGGCTGCAGCTTTATCTTTTTTTGCCGCCCCTAGGACTTTGCGGTGTCTCTACGCAATCGCTTGTGTGTCCTCGATGAGGAGGTCCCGCTGCGCTCGCTCACCCTCCTGGTCACAGCCTGCCGGGTGCTGGAGCTGAGCCGCAAGGTGAGCGTTCGCCCCCCCTAATACCCCCTCCCCATGTGTGCCTCCCCCGTCGCCGCGGTAACTGCCCGCGTGTTGAATGGCGTTTGTCGCGCAGGTTCTGGCGTATTCCTGCGTGTACAGTTACTACAATCAGGACTCGGAGCGGCTCGACGTTCTGGAGTCTCAGACGGAGAACCTCGAGCTTCACGTCAGCGCGTTGCAGATTCTGCTGGGTGAGCATCGAGCTGGGGGGTCCAGGGGCCACCCTGAGGCCGGGGCAGAGAGCTTGGGGGGTCTGGGGGCCACGCTCTGGCCGACCGGAGAGCATGGTGGGGGGGGTGACACGCGGCGATCTGAAGCCCTGTAAGATCAGCCCACGATGGAGGCTGGGGTCCGGAGTATCACGGGGGCATTCCCTGACTCATGAGACTCGGTTTTCGCCGTCTCTGGCCCGCGTGGGGGGCTGTTTGTCTCTCGCTCCGCTCATCGCCTGTCCGCCGTTCCCGCAGAGAACAGTCTCTTGGAGAGCGAGGACCTGGCGTCCGGCGCGCGGCTCTTCGCCGGCAGGAAGTACAGCAGCGGCCTGGAGCTGGTGAGAAGAGTCCAGGAGAGACTCCAAGGGATCCTGCAGCACTCCACTCAGGTGAGTAACAGAAGAACCACGCTCAGTGGCCCCTGCATGACGGGGGGGGGGGGGGGGGGGTTGCGAGTCATTCTGAACACAAATGTTTTATTTCTAGGATTTCCGCATCGGGTTCCTCTCGCAGCCGGAGCTGAAAGAAATGAAGCTGTCCAATGTGCCCTCTGGAGGGGCCGCCTTAGAGTAAGAGCTCTGTACCCTGCTGCCCTAATCGCGGCCCAGCTTGCCCATCCCGCAGCTGGTCACAGCCCGGTTCACTAGCCCCCCGCAGCTGATTGTGGCCCGTCTCGGTGACCATATCCCCCCCCCCCCCCCCGCGCGTGCAGCTGATTGATGATTGAGGCTGTGTTGTAAAGTTGGTGATCCTCTTCATTGCCGTTCCGTCTCCCCGCAGCGCTGCAGACGGCGCCTCGGATTCGGGAGACACAGCCGGGGAGCAGGAAGATGATGATGATGACGATGAGTACGTCCCTCAGTGGCACGAGGAGTTCGATGACGATCTCGACGAGGACGACTTTTCCTACGATGAAGATGACGAATCAGAAAACCCCGAACCCGATTCATTTATCTTCGACGACGACGATGCCTACGAGTGACCCCCGGCCGGGTCTCCAGCCCCCGCGGGGGGCTCATGTCATCGGCTTACGTCACTCCACGTCCTCCTTCCTTCAAATAATTCCGAGCCTCTCCTGAAACTTCCTGCACATTCTTGCACCCCTCGTGGGCCAATTAAACTGCTGCTTTTCACAGTAATCACCCTTTAACCCCCTCCTAAGGACCTGTTCTCCCAGGTTGACCCTTTACCCTTCCTCTTGCCCCCCTTCCTGTTAACCCATTGCTCTTTGCCCCCTTCCTGCTAGCCCTTTGCTCTTTAACACGTATGTTGTCTTGCGGAGGCCAAACTTCTTTCCCTCGGCCGGGGCTGTTTACACCTCTCCATTCCCGGGACTGTCCTTTTGGTCCCAGAGTGCCTCGCCCGTCGGTCCTTTGTCACCGGTTTGTGCAGCGCCCCCGGCACTACCGGAGTTAATTACCGATAATTTGTTTATCTGGAGAATATATGCGTTTATATTTATAATTAGAATTATTTTTATTACAATGAACCCGTTTCGTTTCGTTGTGATTCTCCAGTGGAATGCGTTATGTGGGGGTCACGCCGGAGGGACCCGCGGTAGGTTTGTGAGCGAGTGGGGGGGGGGGGGTTCCACGTCTGCGGCCCCTACCGGAAGCTTCTTTATGAATGATTAAAGTTGCATGTAAGACGTTATGTGGCTGAATGCTTTCTTCCAGCCGGCGCGCCGCCCTGTGATATGCCGACAGTGGTAGCGTGTGCTGCGCGGGTGTGCGGGGTCTATATGATTGGCTGTCAACTGCAACTCCCATCACGCTGTAACCAACACAACGATCTTCAGCAAGAAAACATGCAAGAGAAATAACTGCTCGTTAATCTGTGATGTCATGAGACCGTCCGGCCTTCTGGTGACATCGCCGGATCCAGACCTCCTTTATTCGGCCGTGTGCTGGGCATAGTGCCGTGCTACGGGGGGCTTCTCCTCTGCCCTGGGGATTATGCTATAGGGGGCTTCTCCTCTGCCCTGGGGATCATGCTACGGGGGGCTTCTCTATACTGAGGACGGCGCCATGTAGTGGGTACATCTCTAAGCAGACTGGAACAGATTGAGACAGGAACGTCGCTTAATGTAGTGCGAGACCCCCAGCCGCCCCCTGATATCTGGAGTAATCCGAAACACCACAAGCCCGCTGCTAGCCACCGTCCTAAACCAGGCACTAATCCTCTAGCCCTCTGAAACCTCTTACCCCTAGTTACTACTGCAAGAGAGCTACTACTCCCTAAGATTGTAAGCTCATGCGCGGGGCCCTCGAGACCACCATCCCTGCCAGGAACTTTGTATAAAGCACCAAAAGGGTAGATTGTAAGCTCACGGGCCGGGTTCGCACCTGATGTGTCTGTGTGTATTAATGTGTAATCGTGATGTTAACCGCCCCATTTATATTGGACAGCGCTGCAGAATTTGTTGGTCCTTAATAAATAAAAGGGTATAATAAAAAAACTTTCTAAAACCATAAAATGAGGACAGGCAGGGGGGCCGGAGACGACCGGCGGCCGGAGACGAGGACAGGCGTCAGCCACCAGCGGCCGGGGCAGGAGACGAGGACGGGTGTCAGCCGCCAGGGCAGGAGATGAGGACGGGCGTCAGCGGCCGGGGCAGGAGACGAGGAGGGGCGTCAGCCACCGGCAGCCGGAGACGAGGATGGGTGTCAGCCGCTGGGGCAGGAGACGAGGACAGGCGGCGGCCGGGGCAGGAGACGAGGATGGGCGGCAGCCACCGGCAGCCGGAGACGAGGGCGGGCTTTTTATTTCTCGTTTATTCAGATTCTCGCGTAGCCGCACGTGAAGCGGTTTGGACAGAAGATTCCCGCAGCGTAACGTCTCACTTGGAGGCATCGGTCTACCTCGTGGACGTGCGCATGAGACCCGGCATCAGAGGAAGCTCCTGCTCTCACTAGGACATCTCCGATGTTCCCATAAAATATACAGCCGTCCCACCATGGAGCGAGGGATTTCCCAAAAAGTGGGACAAGACACCCACAACAAATCCCACCGCAGTCCAGCTCATCGTACCCCATTTCCCGTAGTGAAGTCTGACCTGGTCAGACCTGGCGGACAAAGGAACCAATCCAGTGTCTCCCTGCCAGGGCTCCCTCCACTCGGTGAAGCTGTGGCCGGTCTCCCCAGAACCAGAATTTTGGGGGCTCATATGATCTGAACCCAGGCTGATGCCCCCCCACGGTCTTCTACGTCTATCCATCGGAGGAGACGACACATTCCTCTCTCAAGTCAAGTCCATCGCTGCTGAGGCTACAGGAGAAAAGGAGCAACTTCTTCCCTCCGACCGCACTCACCGGCCCTGTTGGAAAAATACTTATGTTATCGAAAATATTATTTGCTTACATATAAGGAAGTAGAAAATGTCATGTCCATGATATATGCACCAGTCCCCGCCAACACGCTTCCTCTATAATATTCTATATATATATATAGAATAAAAGGTCAAGTCTGGGCCATTTTTAATTATGCAGCTTAATAGGTGTAACCTGCTTGAAAAGTAACCAATCATAATGATGCATGCTATTACAAGTAGATAAGATGCTATATAAACCATGTAATCTAAACATATAATCAGACAATGCTTCGACTTTTGTGTGTTATGTGCCTTGTCTCGATTATGCGCATGATCTAAATAAAGGAAAACTCTTTCTCAAGAGAATTCGACCATTAATTCGACCAACATTTTGGTGCCCCGTGTGAGGAGGTCCTGACCGGAGACAGGGACGACGGTCCTGAGGAACCGCACCTCAAGAATCTGCATCTGGGGTAATAAAAGTCCTCCAGCTAAGATTGCTGTTAATCAGAGGCACTTCGCGACATCGTCCCTGAAACCGGCAGCGTCCTCCCGAAGATTTAGTACGGTCTTCTCTTCAGAAATGTGAGTAGGAAAATATTTCTGGTAAATATTATAAGAGGTCAAAGTCTGTCAGGGACTACTGAAATAAATAACTGCGTATGCATTCGATAATAAGAAATAGTACTTGGAGTAATGAGACTGATCAGGAGAAATGTGCACAGGTAGTTAGTCATTATTTTTGTGATAACGAATTGTTGTTTGTAATTGTGACAATACTGTTGATGTTGGTTGCGGCTTGTATTATTGTGAAAGAGTATCACAAGACCTTAAAGAGAAGAGCTCTTATGGTCCAGGGACAGCTATACCAACCCATGTCACAAATCTTGTCTGAATGAATCTGTGTGAATGACTGTTCAGGAGTCCTTTACGGCGAACGAACAGTTAATAAGGTTGTTGTTAATACGCCCCCCGGCATTTGTGAGAAGCTCTCTGTGATCAAGTGCTGGGATTGCAAGTGAACAACTTCGCTGCGAGAGTGATTTTCCTGCCTCTCCTGTCTAGGAACGGTATCTTATAAATACCAAGAGCTCTTTGTTTAACCCTGTCCAGATGTGGTATCTTATAAATACCGAGGGCTCTTTGTTTCACTCTGTCTAGAAGCGGTATCTTATAAATACCGAGGGCTCTTTGTTTCACTCTGTCCAGACGTGGTATCTTATAAATACCAAAAGATTTTCCTTGTTTTCTGCTTTGCGGTGAGATTGTATCATGGGGAAATCCCACAGTAAGGGAAAGAAACAAAAGGATGAGAGTGTTTTCTTGTGGATAAAGAAAAAAACCACTGAAAGGAGACAAACAGTTCATGTACAAACTTAATCCAGAAAATGTTAAGTATTGTAAGAGATGGAAAAGCAAATTTGATTTTGATTGTAAATTAACTGAAAGGGGATGTATAACCTTACTTGATAAAATCAAGGAAAAGGGTTCCTCCAAATATGGGAAAAATGGGAAAGAGGTTGCAGAAAGGTGGCTTAGAGAAGCACACATAAGAAATCAGGCTATAGAGCTAAAAAAGGCACAACAAATACTAATGTTAAAAGAAAAGGAGGATGACAATTTAACGTTGGCGGCGAAACAGCAGAATAATCCATCTGTTGCTGAAGCCCCTTCCCCTCCTACTTTGCAACCTGTGGTAACGGATAACAGTCCAAAGGATGTGGTTAATTTGTCTCCGCCTGTACTGGAACGTATTTATCCAGATCTTAGAGAGTTAAACCCAAGTAACCCTATCACTACTGTTTCTGTGATTCACCCTGTACCTACTCTGCCCCCAGAATACTCTGGCCCAGTCACCAGAGCAATGAATCGAATAATTACTAATTGTCAGGCAGGAGCTGATTATATCAGGCAATTTGAGAAAAATGCTATAGATGGTCAATATCCTATGATAGAGGTACCAAACCCAATGGGTGGACAAGAGGATGGTCACGGTAATAAACATCCATTAACCATGTAGGTGCATAGAACATAAACAGAGAAAGATATTAAAAAACAAAACAAAAAACTACTGAACATGTAAAAAGTCCAAAAGAGGATCCTCGACAGTTTGGTGAGGATATATGAGGGCTCTGTAACAGTTACCGATTAAATGGTGAAGAAATAGAAAGAGCGTGTCGAAGGGTTTTGGGATCAGATTGGAGTTCAGTAGAACGGAACTGGAATGGGTACGATAATGCGGGACAACCCCTCCCATGGGGTCATGTTGATTTAATTAACCGTTTAAACACTTTCATAACTGCTTGTACGACCAGATGGGCTCGTAGAACAAATTGGATGGAGATAAACAGATGTACGCAGAAGGATGGGGAGGATGTGGATCAATATTTTTATCGACTGAAAAAGGTCTTTGATATCTATGGTGGTTTAACCCCACCTCCCGATCCAGATCCAAATTCTGCTTATGAGCAGCAGTTGAAAAATGCGTTTGTGTCTGGGACGCGTAAAGAGATAAATGCGTATGTCAGTAAATATATGGTTAACCTCCGTACTGTGTCGTTGAATGATGTGTTGGAATATGCTAAGCATTCTGAAAAGTGGCACAAAGAAAGGGAGAAAAAGAAAGTGAGAGTAATGTTAGCGGGAGAGGAGTATGAAGGAACGTTGACAGGGAATAACGAAAGAGGAAGAGAGAGATTTCGAGGTCGTGGCCGGGGCAGAGGGTCATACCGAGGTAGAAGAGGTAGTGGTGATAGACGGTCACGTGGATGTTATAATTGCGGAAAGGAAGGTCATTGGGCGAAAGAGTGTCCCGAGCCAGACAAGAGAAAGCAGAACTCCCCAGAGCAATGACCAATACAGGAAAAAGAGACGTTGGATCTCAGTAATGTTCATGATGTGTTGTTATTGTCAAACTTGCCTGAAATTGATTTAATTGTAAATAACAAACGTGTAACATTTTTGGTTGATTCAGGGGCTTCGCGAACCCTATTGAATTATCCCACCTGCACGGGCATACAGAAAGGGACTGGTAAAATTCACATAAAGGGAGTAAATGGGAGGACACATACCGAAAGCTTATCTGTTCCCCTCCAAATACAACATCCAGAGTTTGGAAAAATAATTACCGCCAGTGTAATATTATCTGAGGTATGTCCCGTAAATCTCCTGGGAAGAGATCTGATTAGAGAGTTGGGAGTGCACATTGCACCCGTGGGAGACAAGTTTGATGTTACGGTGGGAAGAAGAAATAACTATCAAAGACGGCATGATCGTTACTATTATGCCTTGAACATAGATTTTACTGAAAATAAGGGAAACATAATACAGGTTTTGAAACTTGTACGTAAGACATTTGAGACCTGTGATTATTTACAAGTTCAACATTCAAATAATTTTCATTGTACAATGTATAAAGAAAACAGCAGGAGGAGACGAGTATTATGAATCACACTTAAAAGACAAACGAAATACCGTAATACAGACAGAATATTTTTACTGGACAGACAAAGGACAAGGGACATTATCTTGTATATTAACCCCCCTGAATGACCACACTTTTTTAAAGGTATAACACCACATTTGTCTCTGTGTAAACAGCAAACTGATCAGTGGAAGTCTGTGGGAGATATGGTGTTGCGATGTGAGATTAGTCACTCGTGGAAAAGGGATAAAGGAAAAGCTGAACTAATCAAGGCAGGTAAATTATCTAATTATTTATTAGCCCAGGCGGCTGAGTTAACGGCTCTCATAGAGGCATGCAAGTGGGCAGTAGACAAACGAGTAAATATCTATACCCACAGTCAATATGTGTTTTCTACTATATATGTGTTTGCACAACAATGGAAAAATAGAGGTATGATTACCTCCACAGGGAAACCGATAAATCATAGAGCCCTGATTGAAGAACTATTAACGGTTATACATCTACCAAAAGAAGTAGCTGTAATAAAGTGTGCAGCCCATACCAACAGCAAAGATCCTATAGCATTAGGCAATAACCGTGCAGATATTGAAGCAAAAAGGATTGCTCAAGAGATGTTTGCCATAATCACTCACGATATACAAATTGATCACCAGGTTTTGTATGATATGCAGCAGGCTGCCCCTATGTCTGAAAAGCGATATTGGCAGTCTAAACAAGCCACTCTATGTAACAAAATTTTTCACATTAACAACAAACCAATATTGCCGAAATCATTGTTTCGCTATGCAGCCTTATTGAGTCATGGGCTGAGCCATGTCTCAACAGGAGGGATGGTAGCCATCATAGATAAGGTATTTACAACATTCAGATTTCAAAATTACTCTAAAAAATTTTGTGCTAATTGTCTTATCTGTGCTCGATATAATCCACAGGGAAATCTCAAACCTGCTATTGGGAAGTTCCCCAACCCCGAGTATCCGTTTCAACATATTTGCATGGATTATATTGAACTAAACAAATGTGAAAATATGAGATATTGCCTAGTTATTGTTGATGCATTAACTAAATGGGTAGAAATATTCCCAACAGCCCACGCAGATGCAGATACAGTAGCTAAGGTCATGATAAAAGAAATCATTCCTAGATTTGGAATACCAGAAAGAATATACAGTGACAATGGGCCTCATTTTGTCAATCAACTAATCTCCAGATTTACACAAGTATTTGGTATACAATTAAAGAATCATTGCGCCTATCATCCTCAGTCAGCAGGGTTGGTAGAAAGAAACAATGGAACAATAAAGAATAAATTAAAAAAGACTATGGCAGAAACTGGGAAGAATTGGGTTTCTTGTCTACCTATGGTAAAATTGAGTATGCGTATTACACCTAATAAGCAGGGTCTCACCCCATTTGAAATAATGTACGGGAGACCCTATAGTTTGCCACAGATAAAGGTAAAAGAGGCAAATGATGAAAGAGAATTAACCCTAGCAGATTATATGGCAAAAATGCTGAATACCAGATCAATACAAACTGTGAATTCTCTTCCAGAGACACAAGAGCCAATTCCTGAGAAATTGAGCGTTGGAGATTGGGTACTAATAAGGATAATCAAACGAAAGAATTGGTCATCACCGAGGTGGGAAGGACCGTACCAAGTACTACTAACCACCCCCACGGCATGTAAGATAGCTGAGAGGAGTTGTTGGATACATCAGTCGCACTGTAAGAAGGTAACACCACTTGCTGGTAGTCACTCATTAAGTCTGGGTACAAAGGGGGGTCCAGACGATAGGTTGGACTCGTCTCAAGCCAGTGAAGAAATCCATTCCCCAAACCCTGAGTTGACGGCCAGGTAGGATGAAGGGGTGGTGCCTGCTTATAGTTTATTGGGTAGTGACTGATGCTATTCCTTTTTTTATTAAAAAGACTGAGTGGAATGAGAACAAGAAAGTGACCAAATGGGAAAATACCAAAGCACAAAATCTGACTTTTTCATTAACAGGAGATAGTTCCATTGAAATTGATCTGTGTAAAATGATTCATTGTAAAAATATTGGGCAAGCAAGAAACTATGCTAAGGCCAATGTATATATATATATATGCTGAATGCCTGAAAAGCCCCCTGGAAAACAAAGCATAACATCATGTCTTGGTTGGGATTATGCTATGTGGACAACAGCTAGTCGAAATTTGGGATATGATATGCCCAGGGCAAGAGCGAGTAAAATCAAAATCTGTAAAAAGATTACAATCTGAATGTAAAACCTTTAATAATTGTAATAAATTGTTATTTACTTTAAAGGAACCTATGAAGACGGATGAGAGACTATATACTATAGGTGTGTGGGTTTCCAATAGAGACCTGCAGGGAATTTTCTTTTTGTCTTTTCCAGAAAATAAGGTCCAAGCAGAAACAGAGTTTCAGATCCAGGAAGAAAGATATATCGAGGAAATTGAGACAGGGGTAATTCCGTATACCAGTTTGAGTTCTATTGATCAAATTGCCCTGGAAGCAGGATTTCATGGAGATAACGTTTGGTTGGAATGGCTTCAATTTACTGTAAAAAGTCTAAACAAAGAGAATTGTATAGTCTGCGCAGAAGCCCGTCCGCAGTTGGCTACGGTGCCATTTCCATTAACAGAAGAGAATGATCCAGTCGGATTTGACTGCATAATAAAGCTCTTTGATGAGACTTATGCCCCACCTGGAAATGGAACTTGTCATACATTAGACTTGTTGTTTCCCAAGGTTAAAAGGGCTCAATTACCTCCAACAGTGCAAATATATGAGGGAAATTACACCTGTATGAAACTTCAGGGTGATAGCAGCTATTTCGATTATAAAGATTTGTCTAATTCACTATGTGTCGAGACTTTCTCCACAGGACTGCGACAGCCAACCCAGATGAGAGCAGATATTTGGTGGTTATGTGGAGACCGGAAAATAAGACCTTTTATCGATCCCAGAGGAAAAGGAAAATGTGCTGTAATACAGCTCATTGTACCTTTAAATTTGTTGACCTCACGGAAGGAACCAACCTCAAGGCCGAAAAGATCAATACAACCACAAGGATCGTTTGATGATCGAATATATATTGATGAAATTGGAGTACCATGAGGAGTTCCAAATGAGTTCAAAGCCCGAAACCAAATTGCTGCAGGTTTCGAATCAATCATTTTCTGGTGGAGTACAATAGCAAAAAACGTGGACTGGATAAACTACATCTATTATAATCAACAGCGGTTTGTGAATTATACTCGAGATGCTATTAAAGGAATACATGAGCAACTGGATGCGACCTCCCTTATGGCCTGGCAGAATCGAATGGCCTTGGACATGCTATTGGCCGAGAAAGGGGGCGTGTGCAAGATGTTCGGGAACCAATGCTGCACCTTCATACCAAATAATACCGCCCCTGATGGGAGCATCACCAAAGCCCTCGAAGGACTAACATCCTTATCAAATGAACTTGCCGAGAATGCAGGAATACATAATGTGTTCACCTCTTGGTTAGAAGGATGGTTCGGGCGATGGTCAGGAATGATAACGTCCGGAATAATTACTATCACTATAGTAGCCGCAGTATTGATATTCGGAGGATGCTGTTTTATTCCATGTTGCCGAGGACTTTTGAATAAGACAATTGATAAAGTTGTAAATCAGACTATGTACTCCCTGGTCGACAAAGAAGAATGTGATCAATTATTAAGAGTATCTGAGACTCTACATATTAATGACGTTGTTGATATGAAAGATAAATTATCAGTGTTAATGACCGATACTGAAGATGAAGAGTCTGATATTTAATAATATTTTGATAAACAGGAGGGAAATGTTGGAAAAATACTTATGTTATCGAAAATATTATTTGCTTACATATAAGGAAGTAGAAAATGTCATGTCCATGATATATGCACCAGTCCCCGCCAACACGCTTCCTCTATAATATTCTATATATATATATAGAATAAAAGGTCAAGTCTGGGCCATTTTTAATTATGCAGCTTAATAGGTGTAACCTGCTTGAAAAGTAACCAATCATAATGATGCATGCTATTACAAGTAGATAAGATGCTATATAAACCATGTAATCTAAACATATAATCAGACAATGCTTCGACTTTTGTGTGTTATGTGCCTTGTCTCAATTATGCGCATGATCTAAATAAAGGAAAACTCTTTCTCAAGAGAATTCGACCATTAATTCGACCAACAGGCCCCATCCGCACTCACCGGCCCCATCCGCACTCACCGGCCCCGACCAGCTGCATCCTCCTCATTTTCCTGTTGTTCCGGAGAGCGGACGGCCCCCGGAGCCACCAGCCGGCCTCCAAATTACAAAAAAGTTTTATCATTGGGGTCTCTTCAGTGAAGGAGAGTTCTGTTTCTTCTACATTCATTATACATCATGAAGGCCTAACCCCAGTCAGCTACTGCTGCAGGAGGACCCCGTATAATGTATAAATCAGTAAGATTGGGGTAGGTTTCCCTGTGGAAGACCCTGAACACCTGCCTGATGGATCTGGACCCCAAGGTGGTCGGGAGGGGTTCTTCCAGCAGCGAAGGCAGGACCCATCAACCCCCCCTTATAGCCACATAAAGATCCAATCACAACGCAAACAGCGAAAAAAACCCTTTATTAATTTCCGCCCGCTGGGGGTCCATCTGCAGCCGCTGCACGCGGTTACAAGGAGGGGAACGTAACTCTAAAATACTCCGACAAGATTCCCTCGATCTCGTCCGGCTCGTAATCTCTGACCATAACGGAGCGGCCATTATCTGCTCCTCGGATCATCGCGGAAAGGACTGGAATAAAAAAGAAAAGTGAGATTCTGTAACTCAGGTCTCCCGGGGCAAGCGGAGACAACCAATACAGTACCCTTCGGTGAGACGGGCGCGGGAAGGGTACGATACCCGGGGGTTAAATCAGAAAGCTGGAGTTTACTGGGTTTGGGAAGACCAAGCGGCTCTTACTGGGGCGAGGTCACTGGGGCAGCAGCGGCTCTTACTGGGGCGACAGCTCTTACTGGGGCAAGGCCACTGGGGCAGCGGCTTCTCCCTATTAAGCTGTGTACGGCGCTCAAAGGGTGCGCTCCGGATACTTTTGGGGGTGACTGAGGATAAAATGGGATTTACCAGCGAGGCAGGAAGCTCCGCTGAGACCTTGTTTCCCGCGGTAAGCAGAGCGCAGAGGAGCCGGAAAGACGCTTTAAAGGCAGGTGGATTCCACATGTTCACCGCCCTTCATGGCCTGCCGGGGGTAGGGATGGACGCCGGCCCCCGTCGACCGCACTCACCTCTCCCGCAGGACGGTCTGAAGAGACACAGGATCTTCTTGTTCATGTCCACGGCCCGACCCAGCTCATATCCCACCCCGAGAGACGGCTGGGACACCTCGGCCACCACCACTGCAGGGGAGATACAACGAGACCCCCGTCACGCAGAGGGAACCGCGCGGAGACACGACGAGACCCCCGTCACACAGAGGGAACCGCGCGGGGACACGACGAGACCCCCCCGTCACGCAGAGGGAACCGCGCGGGGACACGACGAGACCCCCGTCACGCAGAGGGAACCGCGCGGGGACACGACGAGACCCCCGTCACGCAGAGGGAACCGCGCGGAGACACGACGAGACCCCCGTCACGCAGAGGGAACCGCGCGGGGACACGACGAGACCCCCGTCACACAGAGGGAACCGCGCGGAGACACGACGAGACCCCCGTCACGCAGAGGGAACCGCGCGGAGACACGACGAGACCCCCCGTCACGCAGAGGGAACCGCGCGGGGACACGACGAGAACCCCCGTCACGCAGAGGGAACCGCGCGGGGACACGACGAGACCCCCGTCACGCAGAGGGAACCGCGCGGGGACACGACGAGACCCCCCGTCACGCAGAGGGAACCGCGCGGGGACACGACGAGACCCCCGTCACGCAGAGGGAACCGCGCGGAGACACGATGTGAAGACCCCCGTCACGCAGAGGGAACCGCGCGGAGACACGACGAGACCCCCGTCACGCAGAGGGAACCGCGCGGGGACACGACGAGACCCCCGTCACGCAGAGGGAACCGCGCGGAGACACGACGAGACCCCCGTCACGCAGAGGGAACCGCGCGGGGACACGACGAGACCCCCGTCACGCAGAGGGAACCGCGCGGAGACACGACGAGACCCCCGTCACGCAGAGGGAACCGCGCGGGGACACGACGAGACCCCCGTCACACAGAGGGAACCGCGCGGAGACACGACGAGACCCCCGTCACGCAGAGGGAACCGCGCGGGGACACGACGAGACCCCCGTCACGCAGAGGGAACCGCGCGGAGACACGATGTGAAGACCCCCGTCACGCAGAGGGAACCGCGCGGAGACACGACGAGACCCCCGTCACGCAGAGGGAACCGCGCGGGGACACACGGAGACCCCCGTCACGCAGAGGGAACCGCGCGGGGACACGACGAGAACCCCCGTCACGCAGAGGGAACCGCGCGGAGAGACAATACGCGGCTGAGTGACACTCACCATCGGCCTCCCTCAGCCACGCCACGTCACGGTCATGGATGAACCGGTCCCCGCGCTCACCGGCTTCCTCCCCTAAACAAGAAGGACCAATATTAACCCTTTCCGCCTCAAAACACATGTCCACGTTAACCCTTTCCAACAGCCCCGAATGGGGCTGCGATACCAGGGGGGACTTATTAGCAATTGGTAATGTCATTAATCAGGGGTACGGGGGGTAATAATGTTATTAATTAGGGATATTTGGGGTATTAACGTTCTCAGTCAGGGCTGTTGGGACTATTCATGTCACCAATAGGGGTTATTTTTGGGGTCATATTGACGCTACTGCCGGTGCCCCGTACCGCTGGCGATGTGCTCGGTTAGTACCCGGCCATATTCCTGCAGCAGAGCGATAATCCGTGCGTACAGCTCCCGGTCCCCTCCCCCACCCCGGATGCTCCCGCAGAAATAGACCCGCAATTCCGCCATTTTGGGATTGGCAACTTCGTGACCGGGGCTTTTGGCGGGAAAATGCCGCTCCCGGCACGCTCTGCTGCTTTTCGCAGAAGGACCGAAACTCCCAGCAAGTTCAGCCAGCACCAAGCCTCTTTCCAGCAGCTGGACTACTCCTAGAACCCTCAGCCAGCAGGGCATGATAAGAATTGCATTCCCACAATTCCTAAATGTGCACCTCTACCCCACATGTCGCCGGGGCAGTAAATTCCGGATCCTCAGCCCCTGTCCCCAGGTCTCACATGCAAAGTGCTGCCCCCTGCAGGGTGTGGGGTAACAGACTGACTCTCAGGTTATTCTGCCCGCGACCTGCAGGGGGCAGTAACGAGCCAAAAGGGTATATGTGTCCTGGAGGCAGATAAAGCTGAGGCTTTTGGACTGGACCTGGGGGGCAAATTCCTCCGTACCCCACCTTCATGGAACTCACGGCCGATGGAGTCACCCCGTGTAATGCCCAGGCCCCCAGTGGCACAGGATCTGCCCCGCGTGTGGTAATAAAGGTACCGGCTGTCTCTGGTGAATACCCCGGTCACACCTGATCCAAGTGCAAACGCTTCTCCTCCCAAATATAAACATATACCCCCCCCCCAAGGACAAGTGTTACCCCGTGAGGGCGGCAAATGTACGGATCACCCAAATCTGGCCCGTATCCGGCCCGCGGGGCGTCTCAGTCTCTATTCCCCGTATCTCGCCCCGGGACACATTGTGTAATTGCTGTATAGCGTTAGTGTTGTGTTACATTGTATAATTGCTGTGCTGTATAGTGTTAGTGATGTGACATATGGTATAATTGTTGTGTAGTATATGATGTATGTTGTGTTATGTTGTATAGTGTGTGTTGTATAATTGTTGTGTAGTATATGTTGTGTTTTGTTGTGTAGTATATGATGTATTTTGTGTTATGCATTGTATAATTGCTCTGTAGTATATGATGTATGTTGTGTTATGTTGTATGGTATGTGTTGTGTAATTGCTGTGTAGTATATGATGCATGTTGTGTTATGTTGTATAGTATGTGTTGTGTAATTGCTGTGTAGTATATGATGTATGTTGTGTTATGTTGTATAGTATGTGTTGTATAATTGCTGTGTAGTATATGATGCATGTTGTGTTGTATAATTGCTGTGTAGTATATGATGTATGTTGTGTTATGCTGTATGGTATGTGTTGTGTAATTGCTGTGCAGTATATGATGTATGTTGTATAGTGTGTGTTGTGTAATTGCTGTGTAGTATATGATGTATGTTGTGTTATGTTGTATGGTATGTGTTGTATAATTGTTGTGTAGTATATGATGTATGTTGTATGGTATGTGTTGTATAATTGTGCTGTATATGATTTATGTTGTATAGAGTGTGTTGTATAATTGTTGTGCTGTATATGATGTATGTTGTGTTATGTTGTATAGTATGTGTTGTATAATTGCTGTGCTGCATATGATGTATGTTGTGTTATGTTGTATGGTATGTGTTGTATAATTGCTGTGTAGTATATGATGTATGTTGTGTTATGTTGTATAGTATGTGTTGTATAATTGCTGTGTAGTATATGATGTATGTTGTGTTATGTTGTATAGTATGTGTTGTGTAATTGCTGTGTAGTATATGATGTATGTTGTGTTATGTTGTATAGTATGTGTTGTATAATTGCTGTGTAGTATATGATGCATGTTGTGTTGTATAATTGCTGTGTAGTATATGATGTATGTGTTGTGTAATTGCTGTGTAGTATATGATGTATGTTGTGTTATGTTGTATAGTGTGTGTTGTATAATTGCTGTGTAGTATATGATGCATGTTGTGTTATGTTGTATGGTATGTGTTGTATAATTGCTGTGTAGTATATGATGTATGTTGTATGGTATGTGTTGTATAATTGTGCTGTATATGATTTATGTTGTGTATTGTGTGTTGTATAATTGTTGTGCTGTATATGATGTATGTGTTGTATAATTGCTGTGTAGTATATGATGTATGTTGTGTTATGTTGTATGGTATGTGTTGTATAATTGCTGTGTAGTATATGATGTATGTTGTATGGTATGTGTTGTATAATTGTGCTGTATATGATTTATGTTGTGTATTGTGTGTTGTATAATTGTTGTGCTGTATATGATGTATGTGTTGTATAATTGCTGTGTTGTATATGATGTATGTTGTGTTATGTTGTATAGTATGTGCTGTATAATTGCTGTGTAGTATATGATGTATGTTGTGTTATGTTGTATGGTATGTGTTGTATAATTGCTGTGTAGTATATGATGTATGTTGTGTTATGTTGTATAGTATGTGTTGTATAATTGCTGTGCTGCATATGATGTATGTTGTGTTATGTTGTATGGTATGTGTTGTATAATTGCTGTGTAGTATATGATGTATGTTGTGTTATGCTGTATGGTATGTGTTGTATAATTGCTGTGCTGCATATGATGTATGTTGTGTTATGTTGTATGGTATGTGTTGTGTAATTGCTGTGCAGTATATGATGTATGTTGTATAGTGTGTGTTGTGTAATTGCTGTGTAGTATATGATGTATGTTGTGTTATGTTGTATGGTATGTGTTGTATAATTGTTGTGTAGTATATGATGTATGTTGTATGGTATGTGTTGTATAATTGTGCTGTATATGATTTATGTTGTATAGAGTGTGTTGTATAATTGTTGTGCTGTATATGATGTATGTTGTGTTATGTTGTATAGTATGTGTTGTATAATTGCTGTGCTGCATATGATGTATGTTGTGTTATGTTGTATGGTATGTGTTGTATAATTGCTGTGTAGTATATGATGTATGTTGTGTTATGTTGTATAGTATGTGTTGTATAATTGCTGTGTAGTATATGATGTATGTTGTGTTATGTTGTATAGTATGTGTTGTATAATTGCTGTGTAGTATATGATGTATGTTGTGTTATGTTGTATAGTATGTGTTGTGTAATTGCTGTGTAGTATATGATGTATGTTGTGTTATGTTGTATAGTATGTGTTGTATAATTGCTGTGTAGTATATGATGCATGTTGTGTTGTATAATTGCTGTGTAGTATATGATGTATGTGTTGTGTAATTGCTGTGCTGCATATGATGTATGTTGTGTTATGTTGTATGGTATGTGTTGTATAATTGCTGTGTAGTATATGATGTATGTTGTGTTATGTTGTATAGCGTGTGTTGTATAATTGCTGTGTAGTATATGATGTATGTTGTATAGTGTGTGTTGTGTAATTGCTGTGTAGTATATGATGTATGTTGTGTTATGTTGTATGGTATGTGTTGTATAATTGCTGTGTAGTATATGATGCATGTTGTGTTGTATAATTGCTGTGTAGTATATGATGTATGTGTTGTGTAATTGCTGTGCTGCATATGATGTATGTTGTGTTATGTTGTATGGTATGTGTTGTATAATTGCTGTGTAGTATATGATGTATGTTGTGTTATGTTGTATAGCGTGTGTTGTATAATTGCTGTGTAGTATATGATGTATGTTGTATAGTGTGTGTTGTGTAATTGCTGTGTAGTATATGATGTATGTTGTGTTATGTTGTATGGTATGTGTTGTATAATTGCTGTGTAGTATATGATGCATGTTGTGTTATGTTGTATAGTGTGTGTTGTATAATTGCTGTGCTGCATATGATGTATGTTGTGTTGTATGGTATGTGTTGTATAATTGTGTAGTATATGATGTATGTTGTATAGTGTGTGTTGTGTAATTGCTGTGTAGTATATGATGTATGTTGTGTTATGTTGTATGGTATGTGTTGTATAATTGCTGTGTAGTATATGATGTATGTTGTATAGTATGTGTTGTATAATTGCTGTGCTGTATATGATGTATGTTGTGTTATGTTGTATAGTATGTGTTGTATAATTGCTGTGTAGTATATGATGTATGTTGTGTTATGCTGTATAGTGTGTGTTGTATAATTGTTGTGCTGTATATGATGTATGTTGTGTTATGTTGTATGGTATGTGTTGTATAATTGCTGTGCAGTATATGATGCATGTTGTGTTATGTTGTATAGTATGTGTTGTATAATTGCTGTGTAGTATATGATGTATGTTGTGTTATGTTGTATAGTGTGTTGTATTATTGTTGTGTAGTATATGATGTATGTTATGTTGTATAGTGTGTGTTGTGTAGTATATGTTGTATTTTGTTGTGTAGTATATGATGTGTTTTGTTGTGTAGTATATGATGTATTTTGTGTTATGCGTTGTATAATTGCTCTGTAGTATGTGTTGTGTAATTGCTGTGTAGTATATGATGTATGTTGTGTTATGTTGTATGGTATGTGTTGTATAACTGCTGTGCAGTATATGATGTATGTTGTGTTATGTTGTATAGTATGTGTTGTATAACTGCTGTGCAGTATATGATGTATGTTGTGTTATGCTGTATGGTATGTGTTGTATAACTGCTGTGCAGTATATGATGTATGTTGTGTTATGTTGTATAGTATGTGTTGTATAATTGCTGTGTAGTATATGATGTATGTTGTATGGTATGTGTTGTATAATTGCTGTGCAGTATATGATGTATGTTGTGTTATGTTGTATAGTATGTGTTGTATAATTGCTGTGTAGTATATGATGTATGTTGTATGGTATGTGTTGTATAATTGCTGTGCAGTATATGATGTATGTTGTGTTATGCTGTATAGTGTGTGTTGTATAATTGTTGTGCTGTATATGATGCATGTTGTAGAATGAGTGTCACATTTTGTGTAGCCGTAGCGCCGTTACATGTGGGTGTGTCGCGGGCTGTGACGTCAGTGCAGTAGCTGCCGCGGTGCATTGTGGGAGTATCCGGATCCTCTGCAGCACCAGGGACAGCTCCGAGGGGAGGACACGGGCAGAAACCCGGGCCAGGGGCCACACCGACCCCCTGACCCTGCCCAGCGGCACCGGGAGCGATGACACGGGCCCCGGGGAGCCCGGAGCCGAGCGGTGAGTGGGAGAAAAGAGTGCCTGCCTGACCCGCAGATACCCGGCACGGGGGTAAAGCTGCCTCATGCCTGCCCTATACTAAGGGTAACTGCCTAATCCTAGGGCAATAAAATTCACTGCCTGCCTATCACTGGGGTAACATCTTCACTGCCTGCCTATCACTGGGGTAATATATCTTCACTGCCTGCCTATCACTGGGGCAATATATCTTCACTGCCTGCCTATCACTGGGGCAATATATCTTCACTGCCTGCCTATCACTGGGGCAACATCTTCACTACCTGCCTATCACTGGGGCAACATCTTCACTGCCTGCCTGTCACTGGGGTAATATATCTTCACTGCCTGCCTGTCACTGGGGTAATATATCTTCACTGCCTGCCTATCACTGGGGCAACATCTTCACTGCCTGCCTATCGCTGGGGCAATATCTTTACTGCCTGCCTGTCACTGGGGCAATTTCTTCACTGCCTGCCTATCACTGGGGCAATTTCTTCACTGCCTGCCTATCACTGGGGTAACATCTTCACTGCCTGCCTATCACTGGGGTAACATCTTCACTGCCTGCCTGTCACTGGGGCAACATCTTCACTGCCTGCCTGTCACTGGGGCAACATCTTCACTGCCTGTCACTGGGGCAACATCTTCACTGCCTGCCTATCACTGGGGTAACATCATGTGAAACTGCCTCATGGTTACCCAACACTGGGTTAACTGCCTCATGACTGCTTAATAGAGGGTGGAACGTGTCTCGTGCCTGTCTAACACTGGGGTAAAAATGCCTAATGTCTGCTTAAGACTGGGGTAAAAGTACCTCAGGCCTTTCTCATACCTGGGTAACTGCCTTCTATGTGACTAATACTGGGGTATCTGCCATGAGGCTGAGGTTACCTTCCCTCCAGCTAACCTGGGGGTTAGTTTGTTACGTTTGGCCCGAGGTTATTCCTGTTTGCCCCGTTTATGACGTGGCCCCGATGTCACACAGCTTCCTCTCTCTTTACTTACTGCCTATGATATTATTACGAGCTACTTCCTGTCTACTATATTATTACGAGCTACTTCCTGTCCATTATATTATTAGGAGTTACTTCCTGTCTATTGTTGTTATTACCCATGTGTCAATATTATTGGGGTTACTTCCTATTATATTAACGCTTCCGGTCCATTATATTATTAGGAACTACTTCCTGTCTATTATATTATTAGAAGTTACTTCCTGTCTATGCTATTATAATGAGTGACTTCCTGTGATATAAGGAGTTACTTCCTGTCTGTTATTTTATTAGGAGTTACTTCCTGTTTGTAATATTATTAGGAGTTACTCTCTATTATATTATTAGAAGTGACTTCCCATGTGTCTATGATATTGGGGTTACTTCCTATGATGATATTGGGGTTACCTCCTATGATATTATTGGGGTTACTTCCTATGATATTGGGGTTATTCCCATGATATTATTGGGGTTACCTCCTATGATGTTGTTGGGGTTACCTCCTATGATATTATTGAGGTTACTTCCTATGATGTTGTTGGGGTTACTTCCTATGTTATTGGGGTTACTTCCTATGATGTTATTGGGGTTACTTCCTATGATGATATTGGGGTTACCTCCTATGATATTATTGAGGTTACTTCCTATGATATTGGGGTTACCTCCTATGATATTATTGAGGTTACTTCCTATGATATTATTGGGGTTACTTCCTATGATATTGGGGTTATTCCCATGATATTATTGGGGTTACCTCCTATGATATTATTGGGGTTACTTCCTATGATATTGGGGTTATTCCCATGATATTATTGGGGTTACTTCCTATGATGTTGTTGGGGTTACTTCCTATGATATTGGGGTTACTTCCTATGATATTGGGGTTATTCCCATGATATTATTGGGGTTACTTCCTATGATGTTATTGGGGTTACTTCCTATGATATTGGGGTTACTTCCTATGATATTGGGGTTATTCCCATGATATTATTGGGGTTACTTCCTATGATGTTGGGGTTACTTCCTATGATATTGGGGTTATTCCCATGATATTATTGGGGTTACTTCCTATGATGTTATTGAGGTTACTTCCTATGATGTTATTGGGGTTACCTCCTATGATATTATTGAGGTTACTTCCTATGATATTGGGGTTACTTCCTATGATATTATTGAGGTTACTTCCTATGATATTATTGGGGTTACTTCCTATGATATTGGGGTTACTTCCTATGATATTGGGGTTACTTCCTATGATATTATTGAGGTTACTTCCTATGATATTATTGAGGTTACTTCCTATGATATTATTGGGGTTACTTCCTATGATGTTATTGAGGTTACTTCCTATGATGTTATTGGGGTTACCTCCTATGATATTATTGAGGTTACTTCCTATGATATTGGGGTTATTCCCATGATATTATTGGGGTTACCTCCTATGATATTATTGAGGTTACTTCCTATGATATTGGGGTTATTCCCATGATATTATTGAGGTTACTTCCTATGATATTGGGGTTATTCCCATGATATTATTGAGGTTACTTCCTAAGATATTATTGGGGTTACTTCCTATGATGTTGCTGGGGTTACTTCCCATGATGTTATTGGGGTTGCTCCCTGTATAGCGCAGCATTGTGTGTTATTTAATGTACACCGATCAGCCATAATATTATGGCCATCAGCCTGATATTGCGTCGGCCCCCCGTCGAGGCGCAGACTCCGCTAGTCCTCTGAAGCTGCGATATCTGGCACTGAGACGTTTAAGTCCTGTAAGTTGCGAGGTGCGGCCCCCATGGACGCGTCCCGGTGCCGCGTGTTCCCAGCGACGCACCCGGCCCTCCACGTGATGCAAAAGAAAACGCAATCCATCAGACCAGCCGCCTTCTTCTGTCGCTCCGCGGTCCGGTTCTGATGCTCGCGTGAGGACGAAGTGTTCCCTTGCTGTGTTATATACCCCCCCCACACTGCCATGATAACAAGATCATGCGTGTTATTCACTTCACCTGCGCAGGATGTAATGGCTGATCGGTGTATAGGACAGCACTGTCTATTGTTTGTTGTTAAGGATTTTGTTTATCGGGGGCCGGTTCCTGTATTGTTTACGTCTTGTATTGTTATGGTTAATGCAAACTGTACTCCCGGTGTTCTGTTACTGGTCTCAGTCCTTATGTGTTGTGTGTAACATGTAGGGTGACCCCCTACCATGTGCATATGTACAGGCTGTGATCCCTTCCAACTTCCTTTTTGTGTACACTTCATATAACATGTGTTTGCAGAAGTACAAGGGTGACTTCCTGCGTAAAGGAGGGTGACTTCCTGCGTAATGGAAGGTGGCTTCTGCACATGGTTTGAATTCCCCAATTTACTGGGAGCAGGGAGCTCTGTGTACTGGGAGCTGTGGTAGCAGGGAGCTCTGTGTACTGGGAGCAGGGAGCTCTGTGTACTGGGAGCAGGGAGCTCTGTGTACTGGGAGCTGTGGTAGCAGGGAGCTCTGTGTACTGGGAGCAGGGAGCTCTGTGTACTGGGAGCAGGGAGCTCTGTGTACTGGGAGCAGGGAGCTCTGTGTACTGGGAGCAGGGAGCTCTGTGTACTGGGAGCTGTGGTAGCAGGGAGCTCTGTGTACTGGGAGCAGGGAGCTCTGTGTACTGGGAGCAGGGAGCTCTGTGTACTGGGAGCAGGGAGCTCTGTGTACTGGGAGCTGTGGAAGCAGGGAGCTCTGTGTACTGGGAGCAGGGAGCTCTGTGTACTGGGAGCTGTGGGAGCAGGGAGCTCTGTGTACTGGGAGCAGGGAGCTCTGTGTACTGGGAGCAGGGAGCTCTGTGTACTGGGAGCTGTGGTAGCAGGGAGCTCTGTGTACTGGGAGCAGGGAGCTCTGTGTACTGGGAGCTGTGGAAGCAGGGAGCTCTGTGTACTGGGAGCTGTGGGAGCAGGGAGCTCTGTGTACTGGGAGCTGTGGGAGCAGGGAGCTCTGTGTACTGGGAGCTGTGGGAGCAGGGAGCTCTGTGTACTGGGAGCTGTGGGAGCAGGGAGCTCTGTGTACTGGGAGCAGGGAGCTCTGTGTACTGGGAGCTGTGGGAGCAGGGAGCTCTGTGTACTGGGAGCTGTGGGAGCAGGGAGCTCTGTGTACTGGGAGCTGTGGGAGCAGGGAGCTCTGTGTACTGGGAGCTGTGGGAGCAGGGAGCTCTGTGTACTGGGAGCTGTGGGAGCAGGGAGCTCTGTGTACTGGGAGCTGTGGGAGCAGGGAGCTCTGTGTACTGGGAGCTGTGGGAGCAGGGAGCTCTGTGTACTGGGAGCTGTGGGAGCAGGGAGCTCTGTGTACTGGGAGCTGTGGGAGCAGGGAGCTCTGTGTACTGGGAGCTGTGGGAGCAGGGAGCTCTGTGTACTGGGAGCTGTGGGAGCGTCAGTCCTTGTGTAGCTTTATTTCCAGGTGAGACCACAGGATTGTGGACACCAAGAATGTCTGACAGCAGCCGATAAACGTGATGTTTTGAACTTTGCTGCAGAATTGTTCAGTGACAGATGGGCCTATTCGCTACAGAGTGGGTACTAGCCCAGTGATATATTGCCAGGAACTTGGTTGGGTTGGGTAGATGGGTTCAGTTGATGTTTAGTGGTTAGGTTTTTAGGCTGGGTTGGGGTTTGGCGGCTGAATTCAGTTGCTGGGTTGGATTTTAGTGACTGGGTTGAGGTTTGGTGGCTGGTTCAGCTGTTGGGGTAAGCTGCTGGGTTGAGGTTTGGCTGGGTCCAGTTGCTTGGTTGGGGTTTGGTGGCTGAGTGCGGTTGCTGGGTTGAGGTTTTGTGGCTGGGTTTAGTTGCTGGGGGCAGTTGCTGGGTTGAGGTTTGGTTTAGTGCGATTGCTGAGTTGGGGTTTGGCTGGGTGAAGTTGCTTGGTCGGAGTATGTTGGCTGGGTCGAGATTTGGTGGCTGGGTGCAGTTACTGGGTTGGGGTTTGGTGGCCGGGTGCAGTTACTGGGTTGGGGTTTGGTGGCCGGGTGCAGTTACTGGGTTGGGGTTTGGTGGCCGGGTGCGGTTACTGGGTTGGGGTTTGGTGGCCGGGTGCAGTTACTGGGTTGGGGTTTGGTGGCCGGGTGCAGTTACTGGGTTGGGGTTTGGTGGCCGGGTGCAGTTACTGGGTTGGGGTTTGGTGGCCGGGTGCAGTTACTGGGTTGGGGTTTGGTGGCCGGGTGCAGTTACTGGGTTGGTGTTTGGTGGCCGGGTGCAGTTACTGGGTTGGTGTTTGGTGGCCGGGTGCAGTTACTGGGTTGGTGTTTGGTGGCCGGGTGCAGTTACTGGGTTGGTGTTTGGTGGCCGGGTACAGTTACTGGGTTGGGGTTTGGTGGCCGGGTGCAGTTACTGGGTTGGGGTTTGGTGGCCTGGTGCAGTTACTAGGTTGGGGTTTGGTGGCCGGGTGCAGTTACTGGGTTGGGGTTTTGGTGGCCGGGTGCAGTTACTGGGTTGGGGTTTGGTGGCCGGGTGCAGTTACTGGGTTGGGGTTTTGGTGGCCGGGTGCAGTTACTGGGTTGGGGTTTTGGTGGCCGGGTGCAGTTACTGGGTTGGGGTTTTGGTGGCTGTGACAGGGCCAGGCTAGCTGGCTCATGTGTCATATGAAGTTTAGCCGGGTCACGGAGCACTTTTGTGTCCGGTTCTGTATACCGTGACCCGGTAATATATTATATTGTGTTTATTGTGTAACCAGCCCAGAGACTGATGTGGCTTCAGCTCCAGCCTTCAAGGAGACGATCCTATAATCTGGCTGGGGCTCTTAATCAGCAAACACAGCCCTGTCTGCCCAGACGGCACCCGCACTACAGGGGGGATAACACAGGTGGGGGAACCCATTGTATTCTGTAATCCCCTCACCTGATACATCCCCTGTATACTGATGGGATTTGTGATGGGATGTGGCTGATGGGATTGGGGGTTGGGTTCGGTACACATTGCATTGAGATTGTATATAAGTTCTGTGTGTTTGTAATAAAGAGAGTTCTTCTTGGTTTGCTACGAATGGTGGTCTGGATGATCCGGGGATAGCTGAGTGCGATCCGTATGAGGGACTGACTGGTGATTCCTCAGCCCTCAAACAGGGGTACCCAGCCTTGGGTACGGTGACCCTGTAACATTGGTGGCAGCGGTGGGAAGAATCCCACGACTTGGGTGTAATCCAAACCACCAACTGGGATTGCAGACGAGAGACACCAAGAGAGCTCCTGGAGGTTTGTAGCAAAGGAAAGGCTACTCTGATTGCGGACTGCAGAGAGATGGACCGGCACCAGGATGCCCCAGAGGAGAGCCTCGGACTGAGTGCTCTACAAAAGAACATTCTATGGCACCTATCCCTGTACCCAGGAGGGGCTACATCGGAGCAAGTGACGGCGGTGATTAAAATGTGTCACCAGGAACTGAGCCAGAGTGGGTCTGTATCTCCCAGACTAGGGGAACAGAACACCAAAATATTGCACCAGGATATCCAATCCTTCCGAGAACCAGAGGGTGAGACAGACCGGGTTACAGCCGAGGTGTGTGAGCTGGAACACCAGCAATGGCAGTTAGAGTCTGCGCCTGCAGACTGGAGGGATGATTTCTCCCATCCCCACTTTGAAACGTACTGGGCACAATACTGGATAATGTGGGATATACGAGTTCCACTCCTGGGGGAGAACCCGTTGCCGGAGTGGGAAGACGAATTGAGGGGTCTCATATATGCAGAGCTCGACCTCCAGAGCCGCTACCAGGGATTCTCCCAGCAGTTAGCAGGTGAAGACCACAGCGACCCTCTGATGCTGTATAGCCCCGTCGACCCAGGACTGATATATGATGCCTTCCAATTTGGCTATTCCCCCCGAGCTGGAGGCTGTTATGGATTGCCTGGTCCAAGAGGAATGGCAGCTCGAGAGGGACTATAAAGAATTGCTGCGGAGAGTGGAGCTCCAGGAGTTACAAGGAGACTGGGAGCATGATACTACAACTTGCGGGAGTGGGACCGAGGTCCTCTTCATCTACTCCATTGCCCCTGTCCTGGCGAGAAGAACCGAGTTCCTCGCCAGCAAGAAGAAGCGGAGGAGGAAGCCAAAAGCTCCGACCCAAGTCCCCACCAACAACCCTGGCTGCTCTACCCCAGCAGAAGAGATGACTGTCCCCACCGCCCGAGTAAGTGGCACAATCCCCCTCACCAAACCCCTAGCTATGCCCGTAGAAGCCAGTGCCCCAGACTGTCCCCCTGATTTCCCGAGTGTCCTGGAAGAAGCCCGGGTCACTGCCCCAGAGGTTCCCTATGAAGTCCCCGGTGACCCGGTAGAGGCACCGTTCCCCGACCTAGCGAGGGCGCCAGAGGGGCTGCTGAGTTCCCTGGTTCCTTTCAGTAGCCTGGCGCAGGCCCTGGTTCCTATCCCTGTGTTCTCCGAAGTGTTCTCCGATTCCCTGAGTATCCTGGGAGAAGCCCAGGTCCCTATCCCTATGTTATCCCCCTTGTCTCCCTGAGATTACCGCAGAGCTGTTTGGTTCTGCGTGCGCCCCTGAGAGTACCTGTGACCTGAGAGAGGTACCGGCTCCTGAACTAGTAAGGACGCTGAAGGGGCTGTGTACTTTCCTAGGTCCTTCCGGTGACCTAATACAGGCACCTGGTCTAGTCTCCGAAGTGATCCCTGGTTCCCCAAGTGTCCTGGTAGAAGCCCAGGTCACTGTCCCAGAGTGTTCCTCTGACTCTCTCCGTGCCCAGGCAGAGGCACCTGTCCCAGAGAGGAAGATCGAGGGTCTGCTTAACCCTCCCGGTGGTCCAGTATTGGCACCTGTCCCTGCCCCGGAGTATTCCCCTGGGTCCCCTGAGTACCCCGCAGAGCTGCTTAGCTCGCCCAATAACCCCGTAAGGGCACCCGTTCCTGTCCCAGAGTGTCCCCTAGGTCACTCCAGTGTCCCGGTAGAGGCCCCTCTTACTACCTCTACGTGTTTCCCTGGTTCCCCGAGTGCCCCCGGCCCGATCAGCAGGGCTTTTCTTCCATGCAACCGCCCTGGCCTGGCAGCTGCCCCAGACTCAGTTCCCAAGACTAGGGAGCAAGAGTCTCCAGGTGCCCCTGTTACCCTGGTGAGGGGGAAAGCCATGTGTCCCCGGCTGAGCTGGGACCGCCCTCCAATTCACAGAGGACTACTGACTATCTTTTTGGGCAACCAGGGCCCTGGCCCACCTTCTCTGGATGCTTCTGACAAAGGGCGCCATGAACTAAGGCCTGCACCTTTTGAACTTTGTCCACTCGGACAGCCTGCAGCAGACCCGTGTGGATCTGCCTGGTCTGCCGGACCGTTGGTCAAGGGGGAGATCTGTGACAGGGCCAGGCTAGCTGGCTCATGTGTCATATGAAGTTTAGCCGGGTCATGGAGCACTTTTGTGTCCGGTTCCGTATCCCGTGACCCGGTAATATATTATATTGTGTTTATTGTGTAACCGGCCCAGAGACTGAATGTGGCTGCAGCTCCAGGCTCTTAATCAGCCAACACAGCCCTGTCTGCCCAGACGGCACCCGCACTACAGGGGGGATAACACAGGTGGGGAACCCATTGTATTCTGTAATCCCCTCACCTGATACATCCCCTGTATTCTGATGGGATTTGTGATGGGATGTGAGTGATGGGATTGGGGGTTGGGTTTGGTACACATTGCATTGAGATTGTATAAAGTTCTGTGTGTTTGTAATAAAGAGAGTTCTTCTTGTTTTGCTACGAATGGTGGTCTGGATGATCCGTGGATAGCTGAGTGCGATCCGTATGAGGGACTGACTGGTGATTCCTCAGCCCTCAAACAGGGGGACCCAGCCTTGGGTACGGTGACCCTGTAACAGTGGCCGGGTGCAGTTACTGGGTTGGGGTTTTGGTGGCCGGGTGCAGTTACTGGGTTGGGGTTTTGGTGGCCGGGTGCAGTTACTGGGTTGGGGTTTTGGTGGCCGGGTGCAGTTACTGGGTTGGGGTTTGGTGGCCGGGTGCAGTTACTGGGTTGGGGTTTTGGTGGCCGGGTGCAGTTACTGGGTTGGGGTTTTGGTGGCCGGGTGCAGTTACTGGGTTGGGGTTTTGGTGGCCGGGTGCAGTTACTGGGTTGGGGTTTTGGTGGCCGGGTGCAGTTACTGGGTTGGGGTTTTGGTGGCCGGGTGCAGTTACTGGGTTGGGGTTTGGTGGCCGGGTGCAGTTACTGGGTTGGGGTTTGGTGGCCGGGTGCAGTTACTGGGTTGGGGTTTGGTGGCCGGGTGCAGTTACTGGGTTGGGGTTTTGGTGGCCGGGTGCAGTTACTGGGTTGGGGTTTTGGTGGCCGGGTGCAGTTACTGGGTTGGGGTTTGGTGGCCGGGTGCAGTTACTGGGTTGGGGTTTTGGTGGCCGGGTGCAGTTACTGGGTTGGGGTTTTGGTGGCCGGTTGCAGTTACTGGGTTGGGGTTTTGGTGGCCGGGTGCAGTTACTGGGTTGGGGTTTTGGTGGCCGGGTGCAGTTACTGGGTTGGGGTTTTGGTGGCCGGGTGCAGTTACTGGGTTGGGGTTTGGTGGCCGGGTGCAGTTACTGGGTTGGGGTTTTGGTGGCCGGGTGCAGTTACTGGGTTGGGGTTTTGGTGGCCGGGTGCAGTTACTGGGTTGGGGTTTTGGTGGCCGGTTGCAGTTACTGGGTTGGGGTTTTGGTGGCCGGTTGCAGTTACTGGGTTGGGGTTTTGGTGGCCGGGTGCAGTTACTGGGTTGGGGTTTTGGTGGCCGGGTGCAGTTACTGGGTTGGGGTTTTGGTGGCCGGGTGCAGTTACTGGGTTGGGTGGCTGGGTTCATTGGGAGGTACAATGGATGATGCTGAATGTTGGTTTAATATTTCTTCCGTGTACGTTCCGTGGAATTCCCGTTATTGAACCTCCTTCCGTTCTTTTTCCAACTCCCGGTGACCAAACAGAGAATTAGATGTAGATGTGAAACACTTTGTAGCAGCATACTGGTGTTACTGGTTTACATACTGGTTTAGAAGGCCTCCATTCGACTAGCGGTCCTAGGTCAGTAAGGCTTGGTGTCCCCGTCTTTCATCCAATCCCTTCCGGAAACCATCCTTGTTCTAATCCGCAGGCTCCTAGCCGAGTGAGCCCCACAGCTCTGGTCTTTGTGAGAGCATCTGCAGGGCTTCCACGCGTCCTGGACCACAGCCGACATGGTGAGATGGGGTAATATCTGGCATGCTTCCTATCTGCCACTATGTGTAAGCTGCAGGAGGCCGTGAGCCAGCCAGTAGCCAATCAGTACTCAGTATAAATACCGGGACCCCGGCATGGGGACCTTCAATGCATGGGGAGCGTCCATCCTAAACCTGCCCTTTCTATTCTCACAGTGTACTTATAGCAAGCGTCATATGGGGTCACAGGAGGGGTTATATGGAGTCACAGGAGGGGTTATATGGAGTCACAGGAGGGGTTATATGGAGTAATAATAGGGCTGATATAAAGTGAGGGGGGTCTATATAAAGGACACATTTGCATTAATATATAGACATATGCTGCGATGTATAATGGTGGGGAGTATATGTTTACTCCTGAAGCTTCCCTTCTTTACCCAACATGCAAACCTCCATTATACCGCGTGTTCACATAGTGTCTGTGGGGCTGCTGAACACGGGTGATACCCGACGTCGCTCTGCTGCCGCATGCTTACTTCACTGATCAAGGTGTGGAGTCCTGCACTAACCCCGTGCATGCGCCTGTGCTACTTGCCAGCAGGTTGTATCACAATGCTACTAACTAGCAGGTCATCATACAAGGTTACTAACTGGCACATAATCGGTGTCACTTATTAACAGTTATCATAACGTTGTACTAACTAACAACTAACTAGCAGTTATCATACAGCGCCACTAAATAACAGGGTATTATACAGACCCACTAACTAGCAGTTATCATACAGGGCCACTAACTAGCAGTTATACAGAGCCACTAACTAGCAGTTATCATACAGAGCCACTAACTAGCAGTTATCATACAGAGCCGCTAACTAGCAGTTATCATACAGGGCCTCTAACTAGCAGTTATCATACAGAGCCTCTAACTAGCAGTTATCATACAGGGCAGCTAACTAGCAGTTATCATACAGAACCACTAACTAGCAGTTATCATACAGGGCCGCTAACTAGCAGTTATCATACAAGGACACTAACTAGCAGTTATCATACAGAGCCTCTAACTAGCAGTTATCATACAGGGCAGCTAACTAGCAGTTATCATACAGGGCAGCTAACTAGCAGTTATCATACAGAGCCACTAACTAGCAGTTATCATACAGGGCCGCTAACTAGCAGTTATCATACAGAGCCGCTAACTAGCAGTTATCATACAGGGCCGCTAACTAGCAGTAATCATACAATAATTTGCTGGTCGTCAGACAGTACTGCTTACTAGCAGGTCATAGGACAGGGTGACAAGCAAGCGTTAAGACTGTGCCACTAACTAGTGCCGCAGATTATGAGACCTCTTGTGATATTCCTTGGGAGGTTAGATGTGCTTGTGCTCCCCTGTGCTTCCCCGCTCCCCTGTGCTCCGTGTAATGCGCATGTCCTGCACGTGACTCCTGTATCTCACCACATGTGTCTGTCTTGTCTTCTTCTATCTCTGGTCCTTGGATGTCCTCTCACCCAGTCCAGCCACGGCAAGAAGAGCACAGTAAGAAAGGGGGCACGAGGGGCCACAACGCAGGGAAAGGGGGCATTCCTGAGGGGATGGGGGTGGGGCGTACCTGAGCATCCACTGTGCAGGGAGGTGGGGATGCCTCAGGGGCCACAGTGAGAAGCCTCCATAACGGGAATCCATGAAGTCCTTATTGCTGTTCTGTAGAGTTCATCGATCTCTTGTCGCTCCTCTCGCACACGAGGCGCGGTCATCGTGACGCTCGCGTGGGGCCCTATCCTGGAGCCTCTCTAAAAGCAGCCTCGGGGCAGATCTGCAGGGTAACCACACAGGGGTAAAAAGACATCAACACTAACTTCAGCTAATCCAAGAGTATTCCCACTGCTGGCTGGACCACATCTTCACTCTGATGAGCTTTTGCGGTGGCAGTGGCCTGCTTTCCTTTGCTCTTCTCCGGTGCGCAGTCATTTAGACGTGGAGCCAGCACACGCTTCATGAACACGCGTCTGAGCCGGTAGTGATCTGTTCTGGATTTGTGTCCTGGGAGTTGAATTATTTGTCCGTCTGGTTTTAGTGCGGGATTCTCCTTTTTCAGACCGGTCATTGAATGAAGCCCACGGAGTTCAGGTTCACACAAGGGCCATTCGGCCCCCGGCGAGTCGCCCGTTTCTCCTGCTGTAACGACTCCAACCTTAATCAGTCGTTGGTCTCGTCTTAGATTCAGGAGCCGTATGTCTATCCCACGCATGTTTAATACCCTCACTGTATTACCCACGTTGAATCCCCCCCCCCCCGCGGTCCCCCACATACCCTTGTGTGGTTCCAGGCAGCCCATTTTCCTGATCTACTGCCTGGCTTCTGCGTCACTTTGTTTCCTGCCGCCCGCCCTGACCGGCGAAATCTCTCCTGTGATCCACATTCTTCCAGTCCGTGTTTTTACTGTCATTGAGTCTGTGCCCCCACTGCGTGACAGCTCCCCTTCCCCCGTGTTCCACTAAGTGTCACACAGTAACAGATACTCTGTCTGACCAGTCCTGATAACGCAGCCACATCCCCTACATTACATACAGACCCGCCGCTGTCTGACCAGTCCTGATAACGCAGTCACATCCCCTACATTACATACAGACCCGCCGCTGTCTGACCAGTCCTGATAACGCAGTCACATCCCCTACATTACATACAGACCCGCCGCTGTCTGACCAGTCCTGATAACGCAGTCACATCCCCTACATTACATACAGACCCGCCGCTGTCTGAGCCATTCCTGATAATTATGTTCTTGGTATTTGGTGACGTTTGACCTCTATGGATCATTTGATAGAGTCACGGGAAGCCGCACTCTGTTGAGCAGAAACCTGACGTCTGTCTCTACGTCCAGAAGAAATCCCAGCTCTCCCCGGAGAGGCCCGGAATAGACGGCCGGCGGGAGGCAGCGCGTTCGGAGTGAATCTGCGCAGTAACCCAGAACCAGCGATCCACGCGATTTATATAACCGGCACACACGCTGGTGACACCACCGCTGATACGCCTTCATCCGTGACCCTCATAGTACCACCTCGTGATAAGCGGGGCCCATAGGCCATGGGAACCGTACAGAGAGACACCCGGCGGGCGGCGCTCGCGGGGTATCAGATGCGGTGGCCGCCGGACCTCGCCGGTGGGAATGGCTGTGTTTGCTGATGATTTTGTGGTGGAAGGAAGTGTTTGGGGTTCTTTGAGAGTCCGACGAGTTCTTTCGGCAGTCTGCAGCCCCTTGGTTTTGGGGTAACAATTGTGTTTTAGGGGCCCGGGTGCTGATCACCCTCTCTCTTTTTTTTTTTTTTTTTTTTCCTCCCCAGGTCAATGTCTCTTTTAGGTCGGGGGCCGGCCGGATCCTGTCTGGGTGGCCCATGCAGTGTATAGCTGCGGTCATCAGGGACGAAGGAAACATGAGCGGGGGCGCAGAGCAGGCCGACATCCTGCCCGTCAGCTACGTGGTCAAGGACCGCTGGAAAGTGGTGAGTAAATGAGGACTGCGATACCCCCCCTGCTGCGATAGAGTGCCCCCTGCTGCCCCCCCACGGATACCGACACACACACTACGCGCATGTTATTCCATATAGACCGCGCATTGTGACGCGGGACGTGTCCATGACTCAGACTTACTGGGCCGCAGTACTCAGACCGGCTCAGGCCGGGGGACTCTGGTGATTACCGGTGCTTTCTCCTTACAGCTGAAGAAGATCGGAGGCGGGGGGTTCGGGGAGATCTACGAGGCGATGGATCTGCTGACGCGGGAGAACGTCGCCCTGAAAGTAGAATCCGCTCAGCAGCCGAAACAAGTCCTGAAAATGGAGGTGGCCGTGCTGAAGAAACTGCAAGGTCCGTGTCAGTCCCGAGGGGTATTTCACTCAATAGCAGTCACGTCTGTCTGTCTGTAGTCCTCGCTGCCTCTCTCTGTCTGTAGTCCTCGTCGTCTCTCTCTCTGTCTGTAGTCCTCGCTGTCTCTCTCTGTCTGTAGTCCTCGCTGTCTCTCTCTGTCTGTAGTCCTCGCTGTCTCTCTCTGTCTGTAGTCCTCGCCGCCTCTGTCTGTAGTCCTCGCCGCCTCTGTCTGTAGTCCTCGCCGCCTCTGTCTGTAGTCCTCGCCGTCTCTGTCTGTCTGTAGTCCTCGCCGCCTCTGTCTGTCTGTAGTCCTCGCCGCCTCTGTCTGTAGTCCTCGCCGTCTCTGTCTGTGTCTTTAACCTGTTTGCAGAGACCCCCGGTGGGATGCGTGTGTGAGCTGTATGGTTAATGTGGTTGTGCTTATAGTCCCCTAGTGGGTCGCAGACGCAGACCGGTTGCAGACGCAGCGGCAGCTCTCAGACAGTCTCGCGTAATGATTGCCTGTCTCTCTGTAAGCGCCTGTCTGCTGCCCTGCTCCACGTCTCACGCTCCATGTCTGTCTCCCCAGGGAAGGACCATGTCTGTCGGTTCATCGGCTGTGGAAGAAATGAGAAGTTTAATTACGTGGTCATGCAGCTCCAGGTAATAGAAAGCTGCAACGTGTGATAACAGGACAGGTTCTATATACACAGAGCATGAACACAGGACAGGTTCTGTATACACAGAGCATGAAAACAGGTCAGGTTCTGTATATACAGGGCAGATCCTATCTGTATATATTATATATGGCGCGTGATAACAGGACAGGTTCTGTATATACAGGGCAGATCCTATCTATATATATATTAAATATGTCACGTGATAACAGGACAGGTTCTGTATACACAGAGCATGAAAACAGGACAGGTTCTGTATATACAAGGTACGATTACAGGTCAGGTTCTATATACAGGGAAGATTCTATCTATATATATTATATATGGCGTGTGATAACAGGACAGGTTCTGTATATACAGGGCAGATCCTATCTATATTATATATGGCGCGTGATAACAGGACAGGTTCTGTATATACAGGGCAGATCCTATCTATATATATTATATATGGCGCGTGATAACAGGACAGGTTCTGTATATACAGGGCAGATCCTATCTATATATATTATATATGGCATGTGATAACTGGACAGGTTCTGTATACACAGAGCATGAAAACAGGACAGGTTCTGTATATACAAGGTATGATTACAGGTCAGGTTCTATATACAGGGCAGATTCTATCTATATATATTATATATGGCGCGTGATAACAGGACAGGTTCTATATATACAGGGCAGATCCTATCTATATATATTATATATGGCGCGTGATAACAGGACAGGTTCTGTATATACAGGGCAGATCCTATCTATATATATTATATATGGCGCGTGATAACAGGACAGGTTCTGTATATACAGGGCAGATCCTATCTATATATATTATATATGGCGCGTGATAACAGGACAGGTTCTGTATGTGGTATATGGTCAGATACCCCCATTCATTCTCTGTTGTCTCTTTAACCACAGGGTCGAAACCTGGCAGATCTCCGGCGAAGCCAACCAAGGGGCACTTTCACAATGAGCACCACCCTGCGTCTTGGCAAACAGATCCTGGAATCCATTGAATCCATTCACTCCGTGGGCTTTCTGCACCGGGATATCAAGCCGGTGAGTGTTGGATCTGTTTCACCCACTGAGCCTACAGGATCCCACCTCACTGCACCCACTGAGCCTAAAGGATCCCACCTCACTGCACCCACTGAGCCTACAGGGTCCCACCTCGCTGCACCCACTGACCTACAGGATCCCACCTCGCTGCACCCACTGACCTACAGGATCCCACCTCACTGCACCCACTGACCTACAGATCCCACCTCACTGCACCCACTGAGCCTACAGGGTCCCACCTCGCTGCACCCACTGACCTACAGGATCCCACCTCGCTGCACCCACTGACCTACAGATCCCACCTCACTGCACCCACTGAGCCTACAGGGTCCCACCTCGCTGCACCCACTGACCTACAGGATCCCACCTCGCTGCACCCACTGACCTACAGATCCCACCTCCCTGCACCCACTGACCTACAGGATCCCACCTCGCTGCACCCACTGACCTACAGATCCCACCTCCCTGCACCCACTGACCTACAGGATCCCACCTCGCTGCACCCACTGACCTACAGGATCCCACCTCGCTGCACCCACTGACCTACAGGATCCCATATCGTGTTTTGTAAATTGTTTTTTTACCGAAATCTCTTCCAGTCTAACTTTGCCATGGGGCGCCTGCCCTCTACATACCGGAAATGCTACATGTTGGACTTTGGCCTGGCCCGGCAGTACACCAACACCACCGGAGAGGTCCGGCCGGTGAGTACCGGGGGCGCGGAGCTATTTTATGTAACACCCCTCCTTACCGTGGAGACCCACACAAACATACATGCAGATACACGCCGCGCATACATACATACATGCAGATACACGCCGCGCATACATACATACATGCAGATACACGCCGCGCATACATACATGCAGATACACGCCGCGCATACATACATGCACGCAGATACACGCCCTCCCCACAGGGTCCATCCCTGGGGGGTCAGCAGCGGCATGGCTACCTCTAAACAGCAAACTGAGGTAGGGAAAGGGAACAGGTAAAAGTGGGTGGGGCTAGAAGGTTTTAGGTGGATATGGAGTAGGTGGGGCTTGACAGGGATTGTGTGGCCCTGGACAGGGACTAGGTAGGGCTGGGCAGGCAATGGGTGGCCCTGGGTAGGGAGTGGGTGGAGCTTGTCAGGGAATGGGTGTGGCTGGGCAGGGAATGGGTAAAGCTTATCCATCAGGTACGCACCACTTCACATCAGCCCCCAGGCACCAATCTCTACCCATCACAGAGATACCACCAGCGAGACCTCTTCTCCCCCAGCCGGGGGTAACAGTCCAACTCCCATCACACTCAGCGCTTGCACTGGTGCTAGAGAGCCGGGTATCAGGGCTCGGAGGAGGGCAGCGTGTGCAGCGAGTGCCGTGTCCGTATTACTCATGTGTCCCTTTGATTTGCTGAATTGTTTTCTTTTCCTTCATTGTTTTCTTTTTGTTTTTCAGTTTATTTTTCGGGCCCTTGCGTTGCAGTTTAATTTGGCCCCCGGGAACGCTGAGTGTGAGTCTCCAGCCGCCGGCCTTTTATTTTGCTTCTTCCACCATGTTTAGTTTTTTCGCTGTTTGTGCCCGAGGCGTGTGGCGTGTCTAAAGGCGTGTAGTTACCCCACGTTATATGTCATGTTTATGGGGTTTCTGTCCTTTGTATGTACGGCGTGTGTTCGTTCCCATGTTTGCGTGCGATGTGAGTATCTTGCATGTGTGGCCGTGTCTATTACATACAAAAGCTTGTTTGGGTTGTACAGAGAAAGATAAAAATGATATTAAAAAGTCAGATTAAAATAACAGCCGATTTAAAGCGAGATTAATGTGTTAATAATAATATATTCATAGTGCCCTCGGTAGCAGCCCAAGTGCCCAATATATACTAATCTATTCTTTTGTGTAAAAACAAACATTTCTGGGTAGGTTGTAAAATGATACATTCTGCTGGTCCGGGGGCTGCCCCCCCTGAATACCCTCCCTCCCAGCCACGCTCTGGGAAAATAATATATAAATATTATAGATAATAGGAGTAAATATAATTTCTATTCTGTACGCATCCTGTTTATTTATCAGATACGTATCTATAGAATCTATAGAATGTTAATACATTAAATATTATATACCATACATGTTAATACATTATATATCGTACGTGTCTATAGAATGTTAACACATGATATATAGTATATATCGTACGTGTCTATAGAATGTTAACACATGATATATAGTATAGTAGGTATCTATAGCATGTTAACACATATATATCATACGTGTCTTGTTAGGGATATTAATGAGACAAAATAGGCAAAACCAATATTTCGTCACACACGCAAAATAACGACGCTACCAGATATTGTAGGACCACATCCACAATATTAATTTAAGGAGATACCCTATATTTTATCTCCGATCCTAAATTCTTACAGATCGCCGAAAATTATAATTCAAATTAGATAGATATCGCCACGATAGTCAATAAAAATATTATTTATTGTAAACACAATTTATAAAATATCTATACGAGTCACACAGTGCATAATGTAAAACACAAAATTCTTAAAACATGTAAAAAATAAATCAATTCAAATACAGTATATTATCGATAGTTATCAATATGAATTACCACTTTGAGTCTAACACACAATTTCCATTCCACTCAGCAACCAAAATAATAATAATCAGGGCAATAATAAAATATCACTTACTCACTTTATATATTAGTTCAACTAATATGACATAATAGGAGTATTAGTGAAGTTCCTAATAGATGCAAATAATGTCAAACTTCATCTACAGGTAAAAATACCTTTTCATTATTGTTATTATCACGGGTTATAAGCTGCAGTCTCACAAGCCGTCATATACAATAATGCAATATATTATTTCCCAGAAACAGGGAATTCTATACGAAGAAGACAAAATTCATCTCTATTCAGAATAATAAAACCATTATATTTACCACCACTTGTTGCTGTTGTCCAACTGGTCCTTGTAGAAATTAATCCAGATTCATTGTCAAGAAATTAAGTGGGAAAGAATATAACTTTCTACAAATTATATAGGTTAGGACTCCAAGTAACTCTAAGAGTGAAATATGGTGCCAGGATCTTAAGATTCCAAATCTCTGGGGTAAATTTGGTGAATAAGTCCGTCAGGGTCTGTCTGTTTCAGGGTGCCTTTGTTTTTAGGGTGAATCCCTTAGCGTGAGTCTTAGGGTGAGTCTTTCAAGGTGGGTTCCAGGATGAGTTTTTCAAGGTGGGTCCCCTTAATTATTCAAGACATAAGCTTTTAAAGACAGGGCTCATTATCATAGCCTCCACCTCTTGATTGGAATTCTCCAATCATAACGGTGGGTTTTACCCATTATAATTAGGATTTTTACTCATATTTACACCGTTCTAATTTCTTAATTTACCTGCGAGAGACGCTCTGGTCTGAGAAATAACTTAAGACCGTTACATATGTGTTTGGAATTTATCCTTGGTCACTTTATCTTTAGATGTTACCTCCTAGATAGTAAATCAGGTCTTTGTAGTCACCCATATCTCCAGACGTTGCCTCCTAGGTAGTAAATTATGTTTTGGGGGTCTTAAGACGTATCCCCCATTCCAATTTACATTCCTAAGGATATGTAGTGTCTACTCCTTAACTTTCTCATGGAAGATAACGTTAATTGGATCATATATACTGAAGCATCTATATACATGAATACTCCTTTGTTCTCAATTATAGAGGAACAAAGACAGAAATAATCACTATATGATTAAGTAAAATAAAATGGCTTTGACTCCATTTTGTGCTCATGTAAAATACAGAATATATAGAATGCATGTTTTCCCTCATAAAATATCTGACAGTCTATAGAATGTTAACACATATCGTACATGTCTATAGAATGTTAACACATGATATATAGTATATATCGTATGTATCTATAGCATGTTAAAACATAAAATGTAGAATATATCATAGGTAGAATATATCATAGGTGTTTATAGAATGTTAATATATCATATATAGTATAAATCGTACGTATCTATAGAATGTTAACATATAATATATAGGAGAAATCCTATATGTATGTATGTATGTGTGTGTGTATATATATATATATATATATATATATATATATATATATATATGTGTGTGTGTGTGTGTTTTGATGTGTAGGTCTGCATGTAGTTGTGTGAGTGGTATGTTTGTGTGAATGCTGGACATGTGAGTATAAGGGAACGTGCCGCCTGTGGCAGATGCCAACCTCTCAGACGGTGGGGTATTTCCTTATGGAGCACATTATCAGGAGCCAGGGTGCGTTTTCTCATTCAGGAAAAGTGGGGTAATAAATGTATCGCACAGGAAGTTACAATCAGACATCACACAGGAAGTCTGTACAGAAACGAGTCACACAGGAAGTCTATACAGAAACGAGTCACACAGGAAGTTACAATCAGACATCACACGGGAAGTCTATACAGAAATGTATCACACAGGAAGTTACAATCTGAGAACACACAGGAAGTCTGTACAGAAACAAGTCACACAGGAAGTTACAATCATACATCACGCAGGAAGTCTGTACAGAAACAAGTCACACAGGAAGTCTATACAGAAACGAGTCACACAGGAAGTTACAATCAGAGATCACACAGGAAGTCTGTACAGAAACGAGTCACACAGGAAGTCTATACAGAAACGAGTCACACAGGAAGTTACAATCAGAGATCACACAGGAAGTCTGTACAGAAACGAGTCACACAGGAAGTCACAATCAGACATCACACTGGAAGTCTGTAGAGAAATGTGCGTTGATGTATCGCGCAGGAAGTAATTATGGAAATATTACACTCATGAGACAGCTCGTGACCCTCCCTCACACAGAGAGTCCGCGCAAGAGCTCACTTACATGTCGACTCATCACAAAGATGAGACATTTCTGTACAGGTACGAGCTGCTGATGTCACTTTCCCCAAATCCTCCATTTAACGGTTCTGTACTCTGTGTCCGCGAATTAAACCGAGCAGTACGTCTGTATTAATGAATTCATGTGTATCCCACGAGAGCAGCCATCTCTCAGGATCTGTAGGTTTATTCCTCCCCATTAAGTTATTCTTCTCATCCCCTCCGGTATAAGTTGACTTGAAAGAAGAAAGAGGGACATCAGAAGAGGTAACTGTTCTGCTGCTTTTGCCACCGATCTCAAAGAGTCCCTTACTTTACGCCCAGTATCCCCCATCGGATGATAAAAAGGCCACATTCTGGGCGGGTTTCATTAACGCTGCGATGGGGGCCATTCCCTTTAATCATAATAACCGGAGTGTAAGCATCCGCCGCGTCACAGCGGAATAAAGGTTTCTGGACTGGATGGGGCAGCACGGGCCGGCACTTGCCTTGGGGGCTAATCTGGTCTTCACTTTGTGCCCCTCTCGCAGCCTCGCAATGTCGCTGGTTTTCGGGGCACAGTCCGCTATGCATCAGTGAACGCGCACAAGAACAGGGTGAGTAACTGGGCTCAACCCCTTACCCCTGCTGCAAAAATAGCCCTTTACCCCACACCCTGTGTTGCTATGACACCCGTACACCTCGCCCCCACCTCCGGTTATAACGCCGGCAGTGCCCTTCTTGTCCTCATGATGTCATGTATTATGAGGTCCTCAATGCTTCTCGTTACAGGAAATGGGGCGACACGATGACCTGTGGTCTCTTTTCTACATGTTAGTTGAATTTGCTGTTGGACAACTGCCCTGGAGAAAGATCAAAGATAAGGTCAGAGCTATGTAATATACCCTATAGCTTAATATTATACCCTATGATGTAGTGTGTACATATAGTGTAATATACCCTATAGCTTAATATTATACCCGGTGATGTAGTCTGTACATATAGTGTAATATACCCTATAGCTTAATATTATACCCGGTGATGTAGTGTGTACATATAGTGTAATATACCCTATAGCTTAATATTATACCCGGTGATGTAGTGTGTACATATAGTGTAATATACCCTATAGCTTAATATTATACCCGGTGATGTAGTGTGTACATATAGTGTAATATACCCTATAGCTTAATATTATACCCAGTGATGTAGTGTGTACATATAGTGTAATATACCCTATAGCTTAATATTATACCCAGTGATGTAGTGTGTACATATAGTGTAATATACCCTATAGCTTAATATTATACCCTATGATGTAGTGTGTACATATAGTGTAATATTATACCCGGTGATGTAGTGTGTACATATAGTGTAATATACCCTATAGCTTAATATTATACCCAGTGATATGGTGTGTACATATAGTGTAATATACCCTATAGCTTAATATTATACCCAGTGATGTAGTGTGTACATATAGTGTAATATACCCTATAGCTTAATATTATACCCTATGATGTAGTGTGTACATATAGTGTAATATACCCTATAGCTTAATATTATACCCGGTGATGTAGTGTGTACATATAGTGTAATATACCCTATAGCTTAATATTATACCCGGTGATGTAGTGTGTACATATAGTGTAATATACCCTATAGCTTAATATTATACCCAGTGATGTAGTGTGTACATATAGTGTAATATACCCTATAGCTTAATATTATACCCAGTGATGTAGTGTGTACATATAGTGTAATATACCCTATAGCTTAATATTATACCCTATGATGTAGTGTGTACATATAGTGTAATATTATACCCTATGATGTAGTGTGTACATAAAGTGTAATATACCCTATAGCTTAATATTATACCCAGTGATGTAGTGTTTACATATAGTGTAATATAACCTATAGCTTAATATTATACCCAGTGATGTAGTATGTACATATAGTGTAATATACCCTATAGCTTAATATTATACCCAGTGATGTAGTGTGTACATATAGCGTAATATTATACACTCTGATTTAATATTATACACTATAATGTAGTGTGTCATAATATACCCTATCATGTAATATTTTACTCTGTGGTGTCATATAGTGTCATACCTGTTAGGGATATTAATGAGACAAAATAGGCAAAACCAATATTTCGTCACACACACAAAATAACGACGCTACCAGATATTGTAGGACCGCATCCACAATATTAATTTAAGGAGATACCCTATATTTTATCTCCAATCATAAATTCTTTCAGATCGCCGAAAATTATAAGTCAAATTAGATATATATCGCCACGATAGTCAATAAAAATATTATTTATTGTAAACACAATTTATAAAATATATATATGAGTCACACAATGCATGATATAAAACACAAAATTCTTAAAACATGTAAAAAATAAATCAATTCAAATACAGTATATTATCGATAGTTATCAATATGAATTATTACTTTATGAGTCTAACACACAATTAATTTCCAGTCCACTCAGCAACCAAAATAATAATCAGGGCAGTAATAAAGATATCACTATCTCTCTAATATTAGTTTAACTAACATGACAAATTAAAATAATTGAATTGTGTCTAAGAGTATTAGTGAAGTTCCTAATAGATGCAAATAATGTCAAACTTCGTCTATAGGTAAAAATACCTTTTCATTATTGTTATTATCACGGGTTATAAGCTGCAGTCTCACAAGCCGCCATATACAATAATGCAATATATTATTTCCCAGAAACAGGGAATTCTATACGAAGAAGACAAAATTCATCTCTATTCAGAATAATAAAACAATTATATTTACCACCACTTGTTGCTGTTGTCCAACTGGTCCTTGTAGAAATTAATCCAGATTCATTGTCAAGAAATTAAGTGGGCAAGAATATAACTTTCTACAAATTATATAGGTTAGGACTCCAAGTAACTCTAAGAGTGAAATATGGTGCCAGGATCTTAAGATTCCAATTCTCTGGGGTAAATTTGGTGAATAAGTCCGTCAGGGTCTGTCCATTTCAGGGTGCGATCTTTAAGCTTTTAAAGACAGGGCTCATTATCATAGCCTCCACCTTTTGGTAGGAATTCTCCAATCATAACGGTGGGTTTTACCCATTATAATTAGGATTTTTACTCATATTTACACCGTTGTAATTTCTTAATTTACCTGCGAGAGACGCTCTGGTCTAAGAATTAACTTAAAACCATTACATATGTGTTTGGAATTTATCCTTGGTCACCCTAATCGCCAAATGTTACTTCCTAGATAGTAACTCAGGTCTTGGTAGTCTTCCCATGGATCCCCCATTCCAAGTTCCATTTCTAAAGATATGCAGTGTCTTCTCCTTAACTTTCTCATGGAAGATAACATTAATTGTATCATATATACGCTGAAACATCATTATACATGAATACTCCTTTGTTCTCAATTATAGAGGGAACAAAGACAAAAAGAAATAATCACTATATGATTAAATAAAATAAAATGGCTCTAACTCCATTTTGTGTAAAATCACAGAATATAGAAATACATGTTTTCTGTGATAAAATATCTGACATACCCTATAGCATAATATTTCCTATGTCACAGTCAGTGACCGTGAATGACTCGGGGGGGGGGGGGGAGCAAGGGCAGTGAAGCCGGCTCCGTTAATCCTGAGAAGCCTTCATATCGCATTTAATTAAAAAAAAACAAAAAAACACGGCTGTCGTTTAATGAAAATGACATTTTAGCGTTATTGGCGGCCGTGGCATTTATTGCGCATGCGGCGTAATCGACGTCCCCACCGTGCAGACTCCTGTCTTCTTCCATTACAGGAACAGGTTGGGATGATTAAGGAGAAATATGACCATCGCATGCTCCTGAAACACATGCCTTCGGAGTTCCACCTCTTCCTGGAGCACATATCCACTCTGGACTACTTCACAAAGCCAGATTACCAGGTACTTGACTAATGAGATAATAGAGCCCATCCTGCGCGTGACTGCGGCCCGCACTCTGTACCCCCAGAGAATGTGCCCCGATGGCTGTAACTCTGTATTTAGATGATATGCCTTAACGTGACGGGTGTTAATGCTGCGCTTGGCCAAACCTCATTCATCTGAGTGCTCGTCTTGTATTGTTTTCCCGCGGTTTAATAAAGTTTGTTCATTTAGTTATGGCCGCCGCAGTCCTTTTTCACGTACCCTTTGATATGGATGCTGACGGTGTGGAATCCATTAGTATTTTTACTGGAAGCTGAACGCATCTCGTGCCGGTGCCGGCCGTGTGCATGGGGATGTATGTAGCGTGCAGTTGGCATGTTCTACGTCTGACTTTGTCTCCTGCAGATGATCATGTCGGTATTTGAGAGCAGCATGAAGGAACGAGGGATCACAGAGAATGAGGCCTTTGACTGGGAGAAAGGAGGGACAGACATCTTGCTGTCCACCAGCACATCCACCCCGCCGCAGCAGAACACTCGGCAAACGGCCGCCATGTTTGGGTGAGTCATGTGGAGATAAGTCATGTGACTTCAGGCTGACACGGACTGCGTTAGGGTTATTGGCACCTTCAGTGTTTGATTTCGTGAACATTTTTACCCCCCCAGGGTGGTTAATGTGACCCCCGTGCCCGGTGACCTGTTGCGGGAGAATACTGAAGATGTCCTGCAGGGGGAGCATCTGAGTGACCAGGAGAATGCCCCTCCGGTGCTCCCAGGCCGACCAGCTGATCTCACCAGCCAAGTGCCCAACGCAGGATTTAATGACACAGAAATGTGGGAGGAAACAGATGTGAATCGTAACAAGCTCAGGATCAGCATTAGCAAGGTGCCGGGACCCCCCCCCCCCGCGCATGAACCCCCGAGCGCCCCTCACGGCTGCCCCCCCCAAATCCCTAACTCCTTCTGTATGAAGATCCCCAAATCCCTAACTCTCGTATGTGGATCCCTCCATGCCCCTGACCCCCAGTTCACTAAACCCCCTGCTGTATGATAGTCCCCCTCCGTCACTGACCCCAAATCTCTAACCCCTGCTGTATAAGGGTCCCCACAGACCCCCAAATCACTAACTCATGCAGTACGAGTATCGCTCTGCCACTGACCCCCCAACTCACGGATTGCTGCTGCATGAGGGCTACCTGCCACTGACCCCCAATTCACTAAACCCACTGCCAATGAGCCCTCCCACCCACTGTCCACCCCAAGAGCAGTTTGCCCTCTGGCTGCCCAGAAATGGGGGGCTTCATTGTTGTAGATGTGTCGACGGCTTGTTCTCTGTGCTTGCAGACACAGTGCCTGATGGAGGAGGATCACAGTCGCGGAGGGTGTCCCAGCTCCCCGGTCCGGGCTCCTCCAGAGTCCCCCACAACCCAGGCTCGTTCCTTGCGCTACCGGCGCGTCAACAGCCCAGAGTCTGATCGCCTGTCAACCGCAGACAGACCGGAATTGCCAGAAAGAAGGTAAGACGGCCGTGTGAACGGTATACATCGGGGCGAAATTCTGTGAACGGGGGCGCCGTTCCGCACCACACCGCACCGCTCCACACGGCATAGCATCGCTCCGCTCCGCACAGCACCGCTCCACACCGCACCGCGCACCCACCTGTGTAACTTTATTCAGAGACCAGCCTCCTGCCAGAGCTGGTCCTTGAGGCAACGTCTGCTTCGGAAGCGGAGGGAAAAACAAGGGTGGCGCAGGGCATTGCTGCGGGGCCCCTCAAGTGCACCCCTCACCTTGTGGCACCTGGGCAGCTGCCCCATGGACAAGGGTGAGCCTAGGGTTAGTGGTGCCTGGGTGCATTATGTCGGCTGCTCCTCTCCCTAATAACTATAACACACACTAACAGGCGGGCTCCTTCATGCTAACACCATAAACCCGCACATACTTAATAATTCCCATATTTAATCCCTCTGTCGTTTAACGTGCTTTCCATTCACTTCCGTTCATTAACTGTTGTGAGATTTACTGGTCTGTATTCGGCAGACTCTCTCCTCCCGGCAGCGACTGCTTAAATAATTCACTTAATAAAAGATTCTAATATATTCCAATCATCAGCAAAATGTGGGCACCGTTTCTAGGGTCAGACCAACGTGTTAAAGAGAGAGCCCAACAGAAAATATTCTCCTCGAACGTTACGCCCAGCGCTGTATACAGTAATATAACCCCCTGGCGCTGTATACAGTAATATAACCCCCTGGCGCTGTATACAGTAATATAACCCCCAGCGCTGTATACAGTAATATAACCCCTGGCGCGGCATACAGTAAGATACCCCTGTATACTATACAGGCCAGAGAGTATATAATATGAGGAATATACAGGATATAACGGGTTATAAGGCCGGGATTAGTTATACAGGATGGAGAGTATATAATATATAATATGAGGAATATACAGGATATAACGGGTTATAAGGACGGGATTAGTTATACGGCCAGAGAGTATATAATATATAATATGAGGAACAGGATATAACGGGTTATAAGGACAGGATTAGTTATACGGGCCGGAGAGTATATAATATGAGGAATATACAGGGATATAACGGGTTATAAGGACAGGATTAGTTATACGGGCCGGAGAGTATATAATATTTAATATGAGGAATATACAGGGATATAACGGGTTATAAGGACGGGATTAGTTATACGGCCAGAGAGTATATAATATATAATATGAGGAATATACAGGATATAACTGGTTATAAGGACGGGATTAGTTATACGGCCGGAGAGTATATAATATATAATATGAGGAATATACAGGATATAACGGGTTATAAGGCCGGGATTAGTTATACGGCCGGAGAGTATATAATATATAATATGAGGAATATACAGGGATATAACGGGTTATAAGGACGGGATTAGTTATACGGCCGGATAGTATATAATATATAATATGAGGAATATACAGGATATGACTGGATTAGTTATACGGGCCGGAGAGTATATAATATTTAATATGAGGAATATACAGGGATGTAACGGGTTATAAGGACGGGATTAGTTATACGGGCCGGAGAGTATATAATATATAATATGAGGAATATACAGGATATAACAGGTTATAAAGACGGGATTAGTTATACGGGCTGGAGAGTATATAATATATAATATGAGGAATATACAGGATATAACGGGTTATAAGGCCAGGATTAGTTATACAGGATGGAGAGTATATAATATATAATATGAGGAATATACAGGGATATAACGGGTTATAAGGACGGGATTAGTTATACGGCTGGAGAGTGTATAATATATGATATGAGGAATATACAGGTATATAACGGGTTATAAGTAGGGCTGCAACAACGAATCGATAAAATCGATAATAATCGATTATGAAAATCGTTGTCAACGATTTTCATAATCGATTAGTTGAATCGATTTTTATCGATTTATAAAATTATGTTTTTCAGAGCAAACGCTCTGAAAAACTCCCGTCCTTCTATAATCCGATCTCAAATAGAGATCGGATTATAACTCTAGACCTGGATCCTGGATCCTCTCTGCCACCCGGTGAGGGTCTGTGCAAAACGCGCAGACATCCTCCGCTTCTCCCCTTCCGCTTCTCCCCTCCACTTCCGCCGGGGCTTCTATTACTGAACCCGGCGTCACGTGACCTTCCGGTGCGGCTTCCATCATGGAAGCCCCAACGGAAGCGGAGGGGAGAAGCGGCTGTTTGCGGCTGTCTGCGGCTGTCTGCGCGCATCACACAGACCCCTACCTGCTGCCGGAGAGGATCCAGGTCCCGCTGCAGCGCCTGCTTGGGGATTTGGATTTTAGTGCGCGATGTGCACTGTGTACTGCCACTTCCACCTGCCCCACCAGGGGTTAATATATCAACAGAAGAAAAACAGGACAAGTAAGCAGCACTGGGTAAATATTATCTTTATTTTTATGCTCATTTGCCCTGTGTTTCTTCTGTTGATATATTAACACCTGGTGGGGCAGGTAGAATTTTTGCGGGATCTATTAATTATGTGCATTTGTGTGTTTTTTTTTATGTCTAGAATATTTGATTTATTGTCCATATATTTATATATATTTATATTGTATTGTGTATTTTTTTTGTCTATATTTAATAAATATAAATATAAAAAAACAATTTTAGTGATGTCAGTTTTTCTTATATCGGGGGGGCATAAGACATATCAGGGGGCACAGTGGCATAAAGGGGCTATAAGGTATATCAGGGGGGACAGTGGCATAAAGGGGCTATAAGGTGTATCAGGGGGGACAGTGGCATAAAGGGGCTATAAGGCGTATCAGGGGGCACAGTGGCATGAAGGCGCTATAAGGCATATCAGGGGGCACAGTGGCATCTCAGTGGCATATAGGGGTAAAAGGCATATCGGGCATGGTGGCATATCAAGGGTAAAGGCATATAGGGGGCTATAAGGCATATCAGGAGGGCACAGTGGCATATCGGGGCACTGTGGCATATATATGGGGCTATAAGGCATATCAGGGGACAAAGTGGCATATCAGTGGCATATAGGGGGCTATAAGGCATATCAGGAGGGGTATAATGCATATCAGGGGGCACAGTGGCATATTAGGGGACAAAGTGGCATATCAGTGGCATATAGGGGGCTATAAGGCATATCAGGAGGGGTATAATGCATATCAGGGGGCACAGTGGCATATTAGGGGACAAAGTGGCATATCAGTGGCATATAGGGGGCTATAAGGCATATCAGGAGGGGTATAATGCATATCAGGGGACAGAGTGGCATATAGGAGGTATCCCCTTATACCTCCTATATGCCACTCTGTCCCCTGATATGCCTTATACCCCTCCTGATATGCATTTCTGGGACAGAGAGGCAAGCTGGGGTGAGATGTGCATAACTGGGCAAAAATAGTTTACATGAATATTTACTAGTAAAGCTTTTTTTGGTATTTTTTGAGTTCTTGTTAAAATATAGCTTTAATTATTATTATTATTTTTTTTTTACCCGATTAATCGATTAATCGAAAAAATAATCGGCCAACTAATCGATTATGAAAATAATCGTTAGTTGCAGCCCTAGTTATAAGGATGGGATTAGTTATACGGGGGGAGAGTATATAATATATAATATGAGGAGTATACAGGGATATAACAGGTTATAAGGACGGGATTAGTTATACGGCTGGAGAGTATATAATATATAATATGAGGAATATACAGGGATATAACGGGTTATAAGGACGGGATTAGTTATACGGCTGGAGAGTATATAATATATAATATGAGGAATATACAGGGATATAACGGGTTATAAGGACGGGATTAGTTATACAGCTGGAGAGTATATAATATATAATATGAGGAATATACAGGGATATAACTGGATTAGTTATACGGCCGGAGAGTACCGTATTTGCTCGATTATAAGACGACCCCCCAAAATCTGAATATTAATTTAGGAAAAAAAAGAAAAAGCCTGAATATCAGACGACCCTAAAGGAAAAAAGTTTTACCAGTAAATGTTAATTCATGTAAACTATTTTTTTAAATAAAAGCTTTGATTGAGAAAAATATTTTTTTTGTTTTTATTTCCTTGTATTTTCCAGCCTGTCCCCCAGTTACGCACATCTGCCCCAAGCTTGCCACTCCAATAGGGCACTGTGGCCCATGATATGCCTTTTAACCCTCTATATGCCACTGTGCCCCATGGTATGCCTTTTGACCCCCTATCTGCCACTCTGCCTCCAGAAATGCCTTATACCCCTATATCCCACTCTGGCATTTAGGGGGTTAAAAGGCATATTATGGGGCAGAGTGGCATATAGGGAGGTATAAGGCATTTCAGGAGGCAGAGTGCTCTATTAAATGCCCCCTTAACGCCACTCTGCTTCCTGAAATGCCTTATACCTCCCTATATGCCACTCTGCCCCATAATATGCCTTTTAACCCCCTAAGTGCCAGAGTGGCATATAGGGGTATAAGGCATTCCAGAAATGCCCTATGCCCCCATTTAACACACACACACGCACACACACTTACCGGTGCTTCCAAATTCCTGCTGTATTGCCGAGGCAGCGGGTTGACGTCTCCTTCCGCTGCAGCCGGAAGGAGGTGCAGTTGGCAGCAGGGGTTGTCTGCGTCCGTCGCGGACACCTTCCCCGGCTGTCAGAGATCAGAGTTCGGTGCAGGGAACTCTGATCTCTGATAGTCGGGGAAGGTGTCCGCGACGGACGCAGACAACCCCCGCTGCTAGCCACACCTCCTTCCGGCTGCAGCGGACGTTGTCTATGCGGATCGCGTAGACGTCAACCCGCTGCCCCGGCAATACCGCAGGAAGCACCGGTAAGTGTGTGTGTGTGGGGGGGGGAGACAGGAGGATCCAGGTCCCCTGCAGCGGTGCAGGGGATCTGGATCTTAGTCTCATAATCAGACCTCTATTTGAGGTCTGATTAGAAGACGACCCCGATTAGAAGACGAGGGGTATTTTTCAGAGCATTTGCTCTGAAAAAAACCTCGTCTTATAATCGAGCAAATACGGTATATAATATATAATATGAGGAATATACAGAATATAACGGGTTATAAGGACGGGATTAGTTATACAGCTGGAGAGTATATAATATATAATATGAGGAATATACAGGGATATAACGGGTTATAAGGACGGGATTAGTTATACGGGGAGGAGAGTATATAATATATAATATGAGGAATATACAGGGATATAGTGGGTTATAAGGATGGGATTAGTTATATGGCCGGAGAGTATATAATATATAATATGAGGAATATACAGGATATAACTGGTTATAAGGACAGGATTAGTTATATGGCCGGAGAGTATATAATATATAATATGAGGAATATACAGGATATAACGGGTTATAAGGACGGGATTAGTTATATGGCCGGAGAGTATATAATATATAATATGAGGAATATACAGGATATAACGGGTTATAAGGACGGGATTAGTTATACGGCCGGAGAGTATATAATATATAATATGAGGAATATACAGGATATAAGGGGTTATAAGGACGGGATTAGTTATACGGCCGGAGAGTATATAATATATAATATGAGGAATATACAGGGATATAACGGGTTATAAGGACGGGATTAGTTATGCGGGCCGGAGAGTATATAAAATGAGGAATATACAGAATATAACGGGTTATAAGGACGGGATTAGTTATACGGGCCGGAGAGTATATAATATATAATATGAGGAATATACAGGGATATGACTGGATTAGTTATACGGCCGGAGAGTATATAATATATAATATGAGGAATATACAGGGATATAACGGGTTATAAGGACGGGATTAGTTATACGGCCGGAGAGTATATAATATATAATATGAGGAATATACAGGGATATAACGGGTTATAAGGACGGGATTAGTTATGCGGGCCGGAGAGTATATAAAATGAGGAATATACAGAATATAACGGGTTATAAGGACGGGATTAGTTATACGGGCCGGAGAGTATATAATATATAATATGAGGAATATACAGGGATATGACTGGATTAGTTATACGGCCGGAGAGTATATAATATATAATATGAGGAATATACAGGGATATAACGGGTTATAAGGACGGGATTAGTTATACAGGCCGGAGAGTATATAATATATAATATGAGGAATATACAGGGATGTGACTGGATTAGTTATACGGGCCGGAGAGTATGTATCTTCCTAGTTTTTCTCACAAACGAAGTCTTCCTTCTCTTTATTCTTTTCTTTCTCGCTTTCTCATCAGGTCCCGGATTGACCTCCCTGCCTCCCCGTCTCGCCAGGCCTGCTCCTCACAGCCGGCTCAGATGTTGTCCATTGAGACGGGACCAGCTGACCGACAAGCCAGCGGTCGCATGGAGGTTTCTGCTTCAGTGGAACATGAAGCTTTGAGCAATGCCTTCCGCTCTGTGCCTCTAGCGGAAGAGGAAGACTTTGATAGCAAGGAATGGGTGATCATCGACAAGGAAACTGAGCTCAAGGACTTCCATCCTGGTGCAGAACCCAGCACCTCCGGGACCACGGATGAGGAGCCTGAGGAGCTGCGACCCCTGGAAGATGGGGAAGAGAGACGGAGGCCAAGCGGAGCAGAGGCTGCGGTGAGGCCTAAGGTGCATGAGGCCAGGTCTCGGGCTATGCAGACTGTAGCTGAAGAGGAGACCTCCTCTAGGAATGAGGGTCCCGACTGCCGACCGGATCCTCCTCCTGGAAGCCCCTCGCACTCGCATTCTACGTCAGCAACTCGACAGCGGAGACGAGAGTCGGATCCCATCGGGCCTCAGAGACCGGTAAGACCCGGGGTTTGGACACGTGAGCAGCCACAGGCACGGTATAGACACGCGGCCACCGCACCTGTTTCCCATTAACTAACAGATGGATTTCCCCTTAAAAACAAAGGGATAAAGGGAGGAGCAGTATATACCACCCAAGTGGCACTGTTTAGTTTGTCCAGTCCTTCTTACAAACCCCTGATGTCCCCTCCCTCCCCTGATGCCCCTCTTTTCTAGGAGGTCAGAATGTTTGCAGGGTATGAGGGAATCGCAGGGTTCTACGGCCCTAAAATTCCCGATAATGTGTATAGAAACAGCAGGAAACTGCTTTATAAAGTAAAAGGGGTAAATAAAACCCATTATTCTTCTAAATACCCCATGAAGTTACACAAATATCCCCGCCCCAGACACCCCTTTAACCACACCCACAAAGACAAAATCGCCCCTCTCTGGCCTTTTGGAATGCTGGGAGATGTAGTTATATGATATAGGAATGGTTACAGGGAATGGTATTGAAAGTAATGAGAATTGTATAGAAGGTTAGTGGGAGGAATATGAGGGGTTATATGGAGTAATAGGAGTGGTGAGAGGGAGTAATGAGATGGGTTCTGTGTAAGGGTATGGGGAATAGTAGGTGAAGGGGGTAATATGAAGGGCTATAGGGAGTAATAAGAGGGGGTTATGTGTAAGGGTATGGGGAGTAATAGGAGAGGGTGAAGGGCGGTTACAGGGAGTAATGGGAGGGGTTATATGGGTAATAAAAGGGGTTATGGGGAGTAGTGGGAGGGGTTATCGGGAGTAGTGGGGGGGGTTATATTATGTCCGAGCAGTGAGACCTCTGGCAGCAGTCTGGGCTCCGAGTTTCTGCTGCTAATTGCAGGTAATCCGTGTAAAATGTAAATACCGAATCCCATCACTCCGGCAGATCCCGGCACTTGGTTCATGTGTGTCGCGTGTACAGAATGCATGATCATAGCACATACGATGAGATCCTGTCTGGAGTGTGTGTGTGACGTCATTTTTTTGGGAGGATTTCTGTTCCTTTAGGTAACTTCCTCTTGGTAACGCTCTCATTAACGCGTCGGCAGGTGGCTGACAGATCCCACCACGCTTCATGCATTTCTCTACACATTAATGGCAACACGAAAAGCAAATCCGTCACCCGATCCTTTCACAAAACATAAGTCATTCAGCTTCTGTGGCAACAACCTATCTCTGCCTGCTTTTGGGTCAGGTGACAATTAAGTGTTCCCGGCAAAAATTAGAGGGAAGAGTTTGGACTTTGGGCGGCACTAAGACGGATGTCTCTAACGCTGCATTTAGGTACGAGGGGCCGGAGCAGCCCCTGAAGGGGCAGGTGTAATATTAGGCGCATGTCCTAGAGGCTGGTTGTAAAGTGATGTGACCCCACGTTTAGTGACCGGCAGTGTCCTCGCAGTACAGATCGTGGGGCTGAATCTGCTCGCCTGTCCACGTCAGAACCTTGTAAAGTGCTTTATTGTTCTGTGTCCGGGCGTCTGGCCGCAGCGGTGGGGAGGGCGCGAGGCCCCGTGCTTAGGGGTCCTCCCCGAAGAAGCTAGACGTACGAAGCCGCTCTCAGCCTTGCCTGACTGCTTTCCCTCCGCTCTTCTTGATGTTTTTCAGCTGGAGGAGGACAGGCTCTCCCAGCACCCCTTGCCGAGATACAGCCCCCTCCGCAGACTGGCGTCCTCCGTCTTCTCATCCTCTACCATGGAGACGGAGCATTACCCTCACCCCACCGGCACCTTCATCCAGCGCAGCCGCTCAGCGGAGAGCAGTCCGGTACGCCTGCCCCACCGCCGTCATCCACCGCTGCAAGCGGGCAACCACAGACTGATGCCCTCCGTCCTGCGCATCTCCCGCTCCCAGCTCCAGCAGGTGTGGGCACGCTTCACCCACAAGACATAGCGGGGCAGGGTCTGCCACGGGGGCCACGAAGAGGCGGTGAGGGCTTCACAACACTACTCGCAATACGGCTGGGGCGCGCCTCCGTGATGTCTCTACGGCACGTGTGGAGGACATGCCACGAAGCGTTTACCCCATCGCCTCGTTCTGCGCTGGTCCGAGCAGCGATCGCATGCACCAAATGTTGGTTTATTATGGAAATGCACCCAAATTCACTTACCGGCATGCCGTGGGGACCCCCTGCCTTCAGGAGCCGCTCCGGCCTCTGTCTGTGCCGGCTGCCCCCTCTCTTCCCCTGTGCCGGCTGCCCCCTCTCTTCTTCTGTGCCGGCTGCCCCCTCTCTTCCTCTGTGCCGGCTGCCCCCTCTTACTTTGTGCCGGGTGATCGGGTCTGCGCTGGGACGGAATAATACCCTCGTTGTCCTGTTTCTCCCTTAAACCAGCAAATTGAGGCTTTTTATTGTGGAAAATCTCATTAATCAAATGATTTTTGGTGTCCGGAGCTGCACCGAGACCTGGCATATTCACAGAGGAGGGTCTGCGTCTCACTTTGGGGCAGCCCCTTGTCCTTCACCCCCGCAGAGGGACTGTCACGCAAAGACAGGGCACACGTCACCATCACGCGCTGCTCGTGCCCCGGAGCCCCCTCTCTGTACAGCACCGTTATCACTTCTGTTTGTTATCTGCGTTTTTAACCAAAATTTCTACGAGGATTAAGAAAACGTTGTTGAAACCGAAAAGGAACCGAAATGCACATATTTAACCCGAAAGAGAAATGCAATGCGGCTAAAAACCTGCGAAAAATACAAAAAAGAGGAGTCTTCTCTCGGTTACTGGTCTCTGCGAGACCCCCTGCACTGCAGAGACGCTATGAGAGACACATGTACCGGTACTGACCCCGGTATCACGTCCCTTTAACCCCTTCATTGCCAGAGCTATGTGTCCTCCTAGCACTTGAAGGGTTAAATGCATTATATGCTTAAATGGAAAACGTACTGCTGACGGAGGGCTGAGCCCTGCCGTGTTACCCCGCGTGTTACCCCGCGTATAGTGATGCTGAGTATTACAGAGAGGACTGGGTACTGAAATACGTGCATGAACTGGTAGGGGGTACCTATAAATATACCCCTCCCCATAACCCCATATACCCCTCCCTTTAACCCCATATAACCCCTCTTATTACCCCATATACCCCTCCCTATAACCCCTCTTATTACTCTATATACCCCTCCTTATAACCCCTCTAATTAATCCATATACCCCTCCCCATAACCCCTCTTATTACCCCATATACCAGGACAAACAATTTTTGCTAGAAAATGGAGCAATAAAGCTGAAAGTACCAAAGTCACGAATCCGTTACACGTATGTTGGGAGCGTTGCGGTCCTTTTACTCCTATATGTAGCAGAAATTAAACGGGAGATACTCAGCACTGTTATATGGTGTACTGCGGGGGGGGGGGGGGTTGTGGTTTAATGCCCGGCTGTGACGCCAGGAGGGGCGAGCTGTATCTGCCCCCACCCCGGCTGTGCTGCTGATGTAGATTATGGGGTAATCTGTGACCCTGCAGACCAATAAGGCTCGGAAATTATCACATGATCACAAAAATAATCGATTTCCCCCCCCCCAGATCTGCCTGCCCACGGAATGTGAGTGGCGTGTCACGCTGCGGTATGGCGAGTGTCAGTGGCGTGTCACGTTGTGTTAGGGCGAGTGGCGTGTCACACTGTGGTATGGCGAGTGCGAGCGGCGTGTCACTCTGTGGTATGGCGAGTGTGAGTGGCGTGTCATGCAGTGTTATGGCGAGTGTGAGTAGCGTGTCACTCTGTTAGGGCGAGTGGTGTGTTATGACGAGTGTGAGTGGCGTGTCATGCAGTGGTATGGCGAGTGGCGTGTTATGGCGGGTGTGAGTAGCATGTCACTCTGTGTTAGGGCGAGTGGCGTGTTATGGCGAGTGTGAGTGGCGTGTCACGCTGTGTTATGGTGAGTGTGATTGGTGTGTCACTCTGTGTTATGGCGAGTGGCATGTTATGGTGAATATGAGTGGCGTGTCACGCTGTGGTATGGCGAGTGTCAGTGGCGTGTCATGTTGTGTTAGGGCGAGTGTGAGTGGCGTGTCACACTGTGGTATGGCGAGTGCGAGCGGCGTGTCATGCAGTCGTATGGCGTGTTATGGCGAGTGTGAGTAGCGTGTCACTCTGTGTTAGGGCGAGTGGCGTGTTATGGCGAGTGTGAGTGGCGTGTCACGCTGTGTTATGGCGAGTGTGAGTGGCGTGTCACGCTGTGGTATGGCGAGTGTGAGTGGCGTGTCACGCTGTGGTATGGTTTTCAGTCACTGGGCATTTTGTGAGTGTTTAGCGTGTTGCCTATGGGCGGGGCCTATGGGCATACCAGGGAACTTCCAGGCTGCTCTCCGGAGCCCCTCCTCTTCAAGTAGGCCAATGGCATTGGTGGGCGGGGCTCTTTGTATTGGAATGGGGGTGGGAGGGGAAGCGGCCGTCGGCCGGCAGCGTGCACCATACTGTGTAAATAGGTATACGTAGCGCTTGTGTCACGCCGGGGAGGGATGTATGTAGCATGCGCCGGCCTCTAAACACGTACTGTACCCAATCCGACACTTGAAGTACCAAACATTAAGGATCTTCCGGGGTCTTCCGAGGGGTCTGAGCCTTTTTATAAACATTATTATTATCCAGACAATCGGAGGAGCGCGTGGGATTCACAAATCCTATTAAACATGTCAAGCAGACGTATCCGTGTCTTCTTTGTGAATGGTGAACGTGAGTGCGTGACACCGCCCACTCCCTGCGACTCCGCCCAAACCATGTGTGTGCTCTGTGACTCTGACTGTACTATGTGTGTGCTCTCTGTGGCTCCGCCCCATCACTTTGTGCTCTCTGTGGCTCCGCCCCATCATTTTGTGCTTGACTCTGCCCAAACCATGTGTGTGCTCTGTGACTCTGACTGTACTATGTGTGTGCTCTCTGTGACTCCGCCCCATCATTTTGTGCTCTCTGTGACTCCGCCCAAGCGATCAATCTATCAGGAATAAGCGATTAGCGAGCTGTGCGACCTCTCGTGTCTCCCGTGGAGGGATCTCTTCTCAGACCCCCGTGTGTTACGGGCAGCAATAGGGTCGCCACCTTTTACTTTCTGCAGAATCATCCCAGGGGCGTGGTTTTATAATTTGGAATAAAATATGTTTTTGAATTTTGTTCATTAGAAAGGAAACATAAAATTAAAGAAATTAAAAACTAGAGAGGGGAGAGATAAAGAGAAAGGAGATGAGAGAGAAAGAAGAGGAAAGGAGAGAAGAGAAAGAGGAGGGGCGATAGATGAGTGAAAAAAGAAGGGAAGAGAGAAAGAATAGAGAAAATTGAGAGACAAGACAAGTGGGAGACAGACACTCACCCGCGCCCAGAGGCACTCACGCTCACCCGCGCCCAGAGGCACTCCTGATTTAGTTTTGCCCGACAGGCCGGTATGCATTACTGAGCATAGAGCCCCCCCAACCCCCCCTTTTAACCCTCCACCTCACTTTCCATTGATCAGGGTGACATTGAATCTGCCATTGACCTGACCTCTCTGACACCTCGCGCATGCTGAAGCCAGCTTATAACCCTATAGAAATGTTCTTTTTATTGCCCGCTTCTCAGCCGCTGGAGCAGACCCTATGAACCACGACAGCGCCAAAAACTCATTAAAGGGCCATAATCACCTTTTTCAGGGTATCCTTGGGGCAAAAAAGCCTGCGTGACGTCAATTATCTTCCCTCGGGAACACCACTCATATAGGTAACTGGAGGCTGCTAGGCACGGCCGCGTGTACTGCGCATGCTCATGCACACGGGCAGCACAGCACCCACCGGCATGTAGTCCCTGCAGAGATAAACGAGCGGACATTTCACACGCCACAGCCTGGCACTTTTTTTTTCATTTCAGGGTAAAATTGACAAACTGAATTTTTTGGGGGGATTTATATTTTTTTAACTTTAGCTATAGAATCTGTGGCTGTATAGAACGTATAGACTGAAATAAACTATAAAAACTTTACAGTCCAACGAGCTGCTCGCATTATTAACCGTTTCATCTCACACTGAAAGTTGCGCTGCGAACCTTCCGATTCTCCACATTTCTGTGGTAGTTGATACAGGGCCAGGCTCTATAAACTCTGACCCAATGAATTAAATAGAAAGTCGTGGATTTAGTGGCCACCATGGCTTGTCTGTCATTACAGCAAAAAAGGAGGATTATGTATAAAATGTGATTGCGGAGCATTATACAAATATTTCTGTGACCAAAACCAGCCGCTCTGTGATGACCTGTTAGTATACAGCACCGCGCAGAGAACGAGACGCAGACCACTCAGACTCAAGAGAAAGGAAATTGCACCAAAAGGGGTCGTTACACTTAGAGCAGCAAAGATGTGGAATTCATAGAGTATATAATATATAATATGAGGAATATACAGGGATATATAACGGGTTATAAGGACGGGATTAGTTATTCGGCCGGAGAGTATATAATATGAGGAATATACAGGGATATAACGAGTTATAAGGACGGGATTAGTTATACGGGCCGGAGAGCATATAATATATAATATGAGGAATATACAGGGAAATAACGGGTTATAAGGACGGGATTAGTTATACGGCCGGAGAGTATATAATATATAATATGAGGAATATACAGGGATATAACGGGTTATAAGGACGGGATTAGTTAAACGGCCAGAGAGTATATAATATGAGGAATATACAGGATATAACGGGTTATATGGACAGGATTAGTTATACGCCCGGAGAGTATATAATATATAATATGAGGAATATACAGGGATATAACGGGTTATAAGGACGGGATTAGTTATACGGGCCGGAGAGTATATTATATATAATATGAGGAATATACAGGATATAACAGGTTATACGGCCAGAGAGTATATAATATATAATACGAGGAATATACAGGGATATAACGGGTTATAAGGGCGGGATTAGTTATACGGCCGGAGAGTGTATATACCGTATTTGCTCGATTATAAGACGACCCTGATTATAAGACAACCCCCCAAAATCTAAATATTAATTTAGGAAAAAAACAAAAAGCCTGAATATAAGACTACCCTATAGGAAAAAAAGTTTTACTAGTAAATATTAATTCATGTAAACAATTTTTTCATATTTAATAAAAGCTATGATTGAGAAAAATATATATTTTTTTATTTCCTTTTATTTGCCAACCTGCCCCCCCAGTTATGCACATCTGCCCCCAAGGTTGCCACTCTGCCCCCAGAAATGCCTTATACCCCCTATTTGCCACTCTGCCCCATCATGTGCCTTTTAACCCCAGAGTGGCATATAGGGGGTTAAAAGGCATTTCTGGAGGTATATATATATATATAACTGCTAACAGCAATCACACTCCTATCAAGCCAAGGCAGCCAGTACATGCTGGAACCTGGGGATGATAGGAGTGTGAGTACAGCCTCCCTATGCCATGCTACCACCCTCCCCCCTTACACATCCATGCTATCACACACACTCATTCACAAACATTTAAATACTCATTCATTCCATTAATCACACATACTTCACACATTAATCACAAAAAACCTCCCCCACCCCCTTACCTGAACTGCAGATCTCCCACTCGCAGACTTCTGCAGGGGCCCGGCTGTGCGAGCAACTTCTCTGGCCCCGCCCCCAGAGGAAGGAGGGGGAGGCAGAATTATGTGACACTTTGCTAGCTTCCTGTTCTCCTGCTGCTAATAGAAGAGACGCTGCTCGCGACCAAAGCACCGGTAAGCAGCCTGGCCCCAGCAACATTTTTTTGACGTCTAATTAGAAGACGGCCTCGATTATAAGACGAGGGGTATTTTTCAGATCATTTGCTCTGAAAAAAACCTTGTCTTATAATCGAGCAAATACGGTAATATATAATATGAGGAATATACAGGATATAACGGGTTATATGGACAGGATTAGTTATACGGGCCGGAGAGTATATTATATATAATATGAGGAATATACAGGGATATAACGGGTTATAAGGACGGGATTATTTATACGGGCCGGAGAGTATATTATATATAATATGAGGAATATACAGGGATATAACGGGTTATAAGGACGGGATTAGTTATACGGGCCGGAGAGTATATTATATATAATATGAGGAATAAACAGGATATAACGGGTTATACGGCCAGAGAGTATATAATATATAATATGAGGAATATACAGGGATATAACGGGTTATAAGGGCGGGATTAGTTATACGGCCGGAGAGTATATAATATATAATATGAGGAATATACAGGGATGTAACGGGTTATAAGGACGGGATTAGTTATACGGCCGGAGAGTATATAATATATAATATGAGGAATATACAGGGATATAACGGGTTATAAGGACGGGATTAGTTATACGGCCGGAGAGTATATAATATATAATATGAGGAATATACAGGGATATAACGGGTTATAAGGACGGGATTAGTTATACGGCCGGACAGTATATAATATATAATATGAGGAATATACAGGGATATAACGGGTTATAAGGACGGGATTAGTTATGCGGCCGGAGAGTATATAATATGAGGAATATACAGGGATATAACGGGTTATAAGGACGGGATTAGTTATATGGGCCGGAGAGTATATAATATGAGGAATATACAGGGATATAACGGGTTATAAGGACGGGATTAGTTATATGGGCCGGAGAGTATATTATATATAATATGAGGAATATACAGGATATAACGGGTTATACGGCCAGAGAGTATATAATATATAATATGAGGAATATACAGGGATATAACGGGTTATAAGGGCGGGATTAGTTATACGGCCGGAGAGTTTATAATATGAGGAATATACAGGGATATAACGGGTTATAAGGACGGGATTAGTTATACGGGCCGGAGAGTATATTATATATAATATGAGGAATATACAGGATATAACGGGTTATACGGCCGGAGAGTATATAATATATAATATGAGGAATATACAGGATATATCGGGTTATAAGGACGGGATTAGTTATACGGGCCGGAGAGTATATAATATATAATATGAGGAATATACAGGGATATAACGGGTTATAAGGACGGGATTAGTTATACGGGGGAGAGTATATAATATATAATATGAGGAATATACAGGATATAATGGGTTATAAGGACGGGATTAGTTATATAGGCCGGAGAGTATATAATATATAATATGAGGAATATACAGGGATATAACGGTTTATAAGGACGGGATTAGTTATACGGCCGGAGAGTATATAATATATAATATGAGGAATATACAGGAATATAACGGGTTATAAGTGTCACGGAGCTGGCTAGTCCGACCGACTACCTCCGCTGTCTTGTGCTCCCTTAGCCTGGGACACCACACACTTTCCCCAATTCCCCAGTCACTAGCCGAGACTCTGTAGGGTATAACATGAAGAACACTTTATTGGACACAGACACAGGTATATATATCCATATAATCACATCAACATACAGAATGAGACGTCTGAGTAACATAACCGCCCCCTCAAACTGGGGGATTCAGGTCTCCCAGGAACAATAGGGGAGATAACGGGATTAGCCACTGATATCTTCCACCGATAGGCTGGAGCCCTGGCTGGGCACCCTGTGGAGATAATCCTGTCTGGTACACATAGTGGGACAGGAGGCTATTCTAGCCGCCCAGCAGTTCCAAAAGTAAAACCTGTATGTCCTGGTACTGGGCCTGGCAGTGTGAGCGGCAGAGGGCAGCTTCTGGGCAATAGGAAAAAGGGGTGAACATAGAAAATGGGTTCCAGGGGAACGGGTGGTTGGGCTGTATAATATCCACAGCGGTGTGCCTGAAGGGACGAGTCCGTCACAATAAGGACGGGATTAGTTATACGGGCCGGAGAGTATATAATATGAGGAATATACAGGATATAACGGGTTATAAGGACGGGATTAGTTATACGGCAGGAGAGTATATAATATGAGGAATATACAGGGATATAACAGGTTATAAGGACGGGATTAGTTATACGGCCGGAGAGTATATAATATATATAATATGAGGAATATACAGGATATAACGGGTTATAAGGACGGGATTAGTTATGTGGGCCGGAGAGTATATAATATATAATATGAGGAATATACAGGTATATAACGGGTTATAAGGACGGGATTAGTTATACGGCCGGAGAGTATATAATATATAATATGAGGAATATACAGGGATATAACGGGTTATAAGGACGGGATTAGTTATACGGCCGGAGAGTATATAATATATAATATGAGGAATATACAGGATAAAACGGTTTATAAGGACGGGATTAGTTATAAGGCCGGAGAGTATATAATATATAATATGAGGAATATACAGGATATAACGGGTTATATGGATGAGATAAGTTATACGGGGGAGAGTATATAATATATAATATGAGGAATATACAGGATATAACGGGTTATAAGGACGAGATTAGTTATACGGCAGGAGAGTATATAATATGGGGATATAACGGGTTATAAGGACGGGATTAGTTATACGGCAGGAGAGTATATAATATGAGGAATATACAGTGATATAACGGGTTATAAGGACGGGATTCGTTATACGGCCGGAGAGTATATAATATATAATATGAGGAATATACAGGGATATAACGGGTTAAAAGGACGGGATTAGTTATACGGCCGGAGAGTATATAATATATAATATGAGGAATATACAGGGATGTAACGGGTTATAAGGATGGGATCAGTTATACGGGCCGGAGAGTATATAATATGAGGAATATACAGGATATAACGGGTTATAAGGACAGGATTAGTTATACGGCCGGAGAGTATATAATATATAATATGAGGAATATACAGGATATAACGGGTTATAAGGGCGGGATTAGTTATACGACCGGAGAGTATATAATATATAATATGAGGAATATACAGGATATAACGGGTTATAAGGCCGGGATTAGTTATACAGCTGGAGAGTATATAATATATAATATGAGGAATATACAGGGATGTAACGGGTTATAAGGACGGGATCAGTTATACGGGCCGGAGAGTATATAATATGAGGAATATACAGGATATAACCGGTTATAAGGACAGGATTAGTTATACGGCCGGAGAGTATATAATATATAATATGAGGAATATACAGGATATAACGGGTTATAAGGACGGTATTAGTTATTCAGCCAGAGAGTATATAATATATAATATGAGGAATATACAGGGATGTAACCGGATATAAGGACGGGATTAGTTATACGGTCGGAGAGTATATAATATGAGGAATATACAGGGATATAAAGGATTATAAGGATGGGATTAGTTATACGGCCGGAGAGTGTATAATATATAATATGAGGAATATACAGGGATATAACGGGTTATAAGGACGGGATTAGTAATACGGGACGGAGAGTGTATAATATATAATATGAGGAATATACAGTATATAACCGGTTATAAGGACGGGATTAGTTATACGGGCCGGAGAGTATATAATATATAATATGAGGAATATACAGGATATAACGGGTTATAAGGACGGGATTAGTTATACGGCCAGAGAGTATATAATATATAATATGAGCAATATACAGGATATAACGGGTTATAAGGACGGGATTAGTTATACGGCCGGACAGTATATAATATATATAATATGAGGAATATACAGGGATATAAAGGATTATAAGGATGGGATTAGTTATACAGGGCGAAGAGTATATAATATATAATATGAGGAATATACAGGGATGTAACGGGTTATAAGGACGGGATTAGTTATAAGGCTGGAGAGTATATAATATGAGGAATATACAGGATATAACGGGTTATAAGGATGTGATTATTTATATGGGGGAGAGTATATAATATATAATATGAGGAATATACAGGGATATAACGGGTTATAAGGACGGGATTAGTTATACGGCCGGAGAGTATATAATATATAATATGAGGAATATACAGGATATAACGGGTTATAAGGACGGGATTAGTTATACGGCCGGAGAGTATATAATATGAAGAATATACAGGGAAATAACGGGTTATAAGGACGGGATTAGTTATACGGCCGGAGAGTATATAATATATAATATGAGGAATATACAGGATATAACGGGTTATAAGGACGGGATTAGTTATACGGCCGGAGAGTATATAATATATAATATGAGGAATATACAGGATATAACGGGTTATAAGGACAGGATTAGTTGTACGTGCTGGAGAGTATATAATATATAATATGAGGAATATACAGGATATAACGGGTTCTAAAGACGGGATTAGTTATACGACCGGAGAGCATATAATATATAATATGAGGAATATACAGGGATATAACGGGTTATAAGGACGGGATTAGTTATACGGCCAGAGAGTATATAATATATAATATGAGGAATATACAGGATATGGCGGGTTATAAGGACGGGATTAGTTATACGGCCAGAGAGTATATAATATATAATATGAGCAATATACATGATATAACGGGTTATAAGGACTGGATTAGTTATACAGCTGGAGAGTATATAATATATAATATGAGGAATATACAGGTATATAACAGGTTATAAGGACGGGATTAGTTATACGGCCGGAGAGTATATAATATATAATATGAGTAATATACAGGATATAACGAGTTATAAGGACGGGATTAGTTATACGGCCGGAGAGTATATCATATATAATATGAGGAATATACAGGATATAACGGGTTATAAGGACGGGATTAGTTATACGGCCGGAGAGTATATAATATATTAATATGAGGAATATACAGGGATATAACGGGTTATAAGGACGGGATTAGTTATACGGCCGGAGAGTATATAATATATAATATGAGGAATATACAGGGATATATAACGGGTTATAAGGATGGGATTAGTTATACGGCCGGAGAGTATATAATATATAATATGAGGAATATACAGGATATAACGTGTTCTAAGGACGGGATTAGTTATACGGGGGAGAGTATATAATATGAGGAATATACAGGATATAACGGGTTATAAGGACGGGATTAGTTATACGGCCGGAGAGTATATAATATATAATATGAGGAATATACAGGATATAACGGGTTATATGGACAGGATTAGTTATACGGGGGAGAGTATATAATATGAGGAATATACAGGATAGAACGGGTTATAAGGACGGGATTAGTTATACGGGCTGGAGAGTATATAATATGAGGAATATACAGGGAAATAACGGGTTATGAGGACGGGATTAGTTATACGGTTGGAGAGTATATAATATATAATATGAGGAATGTGACGGAAGCCTCCATCACTGGGGCCACTGGAGAAGCCTGACTGCCAGCCTCCTCCCTATTGACTATGGGCCCTGGGTTTGTAAAGACTTCTGTGGCTACCCCCAGCAGTATCATCTCATCACTGGCTGAGGGGATTATCTCCAGCAGACAGCCAGGATCTGCCACCAGGGAGTGACCACCATTCTTTGATGTTTAATGTTGTATAAATCAGTCTCCCCCTATTGTATTGTTAATCCCGTTACTGCCCCTGTTGTCTCTGAGAGGCAGATTAAGGGGGCGGTTTGTGTCCCAATATCTTGTTTTATGTTAATGTGTGTTTTGCTGGATATATCCAGCTCTGTGTGTCTAAAATAAATCAGTCTTCGTTTGGTTTTACCCTACACTGAGTCTCGGCTAGTGACTGGGGAACCGGGGAAAGTGTGTTGTCCCAGGCTAAGGGAGCACAAGACAGCGGAGGTAGTCGGTCGGACTAGCCAGATCCGTGACAAGGAATATACAGGATATAACGGGTTATAAGGACGGGATTAGTTATACGGGCCGGAGAGTATATAATATATAATATAAGTAATATACAGGATATAACGGGTTATAAGGACAGGATTAGTTGTACGGGCTTGAGAGTATCTAATATATAATATGAGGAATATACAGGATATAACGGCTTCTAAGGACCGGATTAGTTATACGGCCAGAGAGTATATAATATATAATATGAGGAATATACAGGATATAACGGGTTATAAGGACAGGATTAGTTGTACGGGCTGGAGAGTATATAATATGAGGAATATACAGGATATAACGGGTTCTAAGGACCGGATTAGTTATACGGCCAGAGAGTATATAATATATAATATGAGGAATATACATGATATAACGGGTTATAAGGACTGGATTTGTTATACAGCCGGAGAGTATATAATATATAGAATGAGGAATATACAGGATATAACGGGTTATAAGGATGGGATTAGTTATACGGCCAGAGAGTATATAATATATAATATGAGGAATATACATGATATAACGGGTTATAAGGACTGGATTTGTTATACAGCCGGAGAGTATATAATATATAATATGAGGAATATACAGGGATATAATGGGTTATAAGGATGGGATTAGTTATACGGGCCAGAGAGTATATAATATATAATACGAGGAATATACAGGGATATAACGGGTTATAAGGACGGGATTAGTTATATAGGGGGAGAGTATATAATATATAATATGAGGAATATGCAGGGATATAACGGGTTATAAGGACGGGATTAGTTTTACGGCCGGAGAGTGTATATAATATATATAATATGAGGAATATACAGGATATAACGGGTTATAAGGACGAGGTTAGTTATACGGCAGGAGAATATATAATATATAATATGAGGAATATACAGGGATATATAACGGGTTATAAGGACGGTATTAGTTATACGGCCGGAGAGTATATAATATATAATATGAGGAATATACAGGGATATAACGGGTTATAAGGACGGGATTAGTTATACGGACAGAGAGTATATAATATATAATATGAGGCATATACAGGGATATAACGGGTTATAAGGACGGGATTAGTTATACGGCCGGAGAGTATATAATATATAATATGAGGAATATACAGGATATAACGGGTTATAAGGACGGGATTAGTTATACGGCCGGAGAGTATATAATATGAGGAGTATACAGGATATAACGGGTTATAAGGACGGGATTAGTTATACGGCCGGAGAGTATATAATATATAATATGAGGAATATACAGGGATATAACGGGTTATAAGGATGGGATTAGTTATACGGCCGGAGAGTATATAATATATAATATGAGGAATATACAGGAAATAACGTGTTCTAAGGACAGGATTAGTTATACGGGCCGGAGAGTATATAATATGAGGAATATACAGGATATAACGGGTTATAAGGACGGGATTAGTTATACGGCCGGAGAGTATATAATATATAATATGAGGAATATACAGGATATAACGGGTTATATGGACAGGATTAGTTATACGGGGGAGAGTATATAATATGAGGAATATACAGGATAGAACGGGTTATAAGGACGGGATTAGTTATACGGCCGGAGAGTATATAATATATAATATGAGGAATATACAGGGATATAACGGGTTATAAGTACGGGATTAGAAATCAGAGGTAATTTTGGAGTCAGTAAATAATTTTAACCCATTATGGGCACATTTGGAAATCTCTTCAATGTGGGGTTTTTGGTTCCTCTGTATTACCGACAATGTGTTCCCAAAAAAGTTATGAATAAGGTACATTTGACATGAGTAAAGAGGCTTTCCCACGAAACATTTGGTCATTCAGCTGCGCTTAGAAAGGTTTATAATCTGGCATTTAGTTATTAAGAGTTACATTTTATGTCGTGTTCTTTATTTTGATGTCACTGCAGGTCCTCAGCCTGAAGCATTTTGAACTGAATGGGATGCCCAAGGCGGTGCCTTTAAGCTTGCCTTACCAAGACTTTAAGAAGGACATATCCGATAGCAAGGAAATGCTGCGCGTCCCGCATCGGATAAAGCGGGTGGACTTCTGTAGCTTGGTCCTCCCCGCCATGCATGCCCCAGAGCCGCACATCATTGTCGGCAGGAAGGCTCCACAGGAGGAAGAGAAGGATGAAGAGGAAGAAGAGGCAGAGTTTTTGGGGGAGGACATAGATCTGCAGAGTGGGTCCAGCAGTGATGTGAGTCAGAAGAGCACTGAGCACAGTCAGGAAGGAGCTCCCTCCACTCTCCTTGCTGACGATCAGAAGGATTCAAGGGCTCGCGCCTCTACGGCAGAGAACGACCTAGAGTTAGAAGAGGGATCTAAGACATTAGTGCTCTTCTCACCCGGAGACGTGAAAAAGTCCCCAGTCACCAATGAACTGATGGCAGAGGTCGACCTCGGGACTCTTGCTGCGCTAACGCCTCAAGCAGAGAGGCCTCAGCCGATGGGCAGCCAACTGGATGTATCCGAGCCAGGAACTTTATCTTCCATCCTGAAGTCAGAACCAAAACCAGTCGCCCCTGGGGCTGCCTCCTCCTCTCCCTTTACCAAAGTTGAACGCACATTTATTCATATCGCAGAAAAGACGCACTTGAACATCATGTCTTCCACGGGGCAGTTAATAAAAATGGAAGAGCATTATGGCTCCGGGCAGTTTCAGGAGCTGATTATAGAGGAGGAGATGGAAGACTTTGAGCTGCTAAGAGAGAACGGGAGCATCAACTCTGCTGTGGAAGTAGGTGAGATTGACAGCTGCGCCTTGTCGGCCAGCAACGCAGAGCTCTGCACCGAGACTCAGGACCTGAAGGCTGTCAACGGAGCCGGTGAATCCAAAGGACAGCAAGATGACGAGATTGTAGAGGTTGTAGTGACACAGCATGAAAAGATTGTGAATGCCACCGATCGCCTTAAAGGATCCGAAGAGGGCACCAGTAAGTGCACAACCCGGCCCCTGGGGACACGCTTTAGAAGTCGTATCCCTGTGTTTTTATCAGAAGAGGACACAGGCTCAGACCAGTCTATGTCACACTCTGCCAAAGAGAGATTCCAGAAGAGGACAAAGCAACTTGACCTGGCGCGTCTTGTGATGGAGAAGAGACAGATCCGTCTACAGAGGTTGGCATCGGCCGGTTCATCTTCTGCTTCTTCCAGTGATGAGAGAAGGAGAGCTTCGGAGACCCTCTCAACCACCGGGTCTGAGGAAGACACAGATGATTCCACACCCAAGAAGACTGGAAAGGAGAAAGCCATCTCTGCCAGAAACGTTGACTTACTGTCCAGTTCCAGAAGCAAAATTCCACGTCCAGTCACTCCTGTAAAAAGTATCCGCTTCGCAATTCCACCGGCGTCAACCGGCAGAGGACCTTCAGCTACTTCGAGGTAAGAAACGTGCATGCGGGGTGCAACTCTTGGTACCTGCTGAGATTTGTAACCAGGTCTCAGGAGGCTTTTCTTCCTCATCCGGGTCAAATAAAAGTGAATTTATAACAAGCTGAAAAAATTTTGGAATCTGGCTGAGATAATTAGACCTCGTTATTTTAGTGTCAAAAACAGTTATATTATTAACTTGTGTCTAAAAGAACGGAGCTGGCAGTAATATTTGGAGGAGCATTGGCTCCCTGGCTCTCGCTTTCTTCATCTCATAGAATCTGACGGCAGATAAGTCCCATTCGGCTCGTCTGTTCACCCGTCTCTGACATTCTTTTCCCAGGTTTTGTGCCCGGATTCCATTTTTTCTTTATTCTCCACCCTTAACCCGTTATCTCTGAGCTTCAATACCATTTCCAACCTGTTTCCCATTCTCTTGTTTTGGGTGCAGGTACCACTTCTCGGGAGCTTCTCTTGCTGGAGTTACTGGCCTTTCCCCCGACCTTAAGCCCAAAGCTCTACATATGAGGCTCCCTCCGCTGTCAAGTCCAACTCCCGCTCGGAACAACGTGCGAAGGCTCAGCCATGGACCACCCAAGAGTCCGGTGGCTCCACCACGAACAGTCAGTGCTTCTCCTCGAAGCCAGTCACTTTCCAGAACCGAGAGTCCATCCCCCTCCAGACAGCGAAGACCAGCTGCCACCAATCCACGGGCGAATCCCTCTCTCAAAATCCAGTCCCGAGCACAGGTCCCAGGAGAGGGCCCCACCACGCCAGCTATTGTCAGGAGGGGTCAGAGGTTGAAGGTCCAAGTGCCAAGTCCAGCAACCAAACCACGGCAGGGAGGCAGCGGAGGAGGAGCTGAGGGCAGATAATGGAGCCAGCAGAGGAGGTTCTTGGGCTCAGGCCGGACGATTGTCACGCTTCGCTCAACACACTTTGAGAACAGATGCCCCAGTAGTAAACAGGGGGCCTAAACTCCTGAGATTTGTGGGGGCACAGGGGCCATTATTCGATTCCCACAGGCCCAGTTTGGGTGGTGGAAGATCCCAGAGCTGCAGTTGCTTTCAGCTTTAAGCCAGGGTCACACGATAATAGTGAGTCCAGGCCTAGTATGCAAAATAAAGGAGCCCAGGTTCTACCATGGGGGCAACTCTGTGCATTAAAGCACCAACTATATACCCCAGGCAGAGGCAGGAGGGTATAACCCTGACCCGTGGGATAAAATTCCTTCTGTCCTCCATTTCACAGAAACTCAGCTCTTTGTTAGCTTGGCTTTTCCCCGATTTAAGGCAGCTGCCCCCGGATACACGGCAACTCCAGTACAACGAACACGTATGAAAGTAATCACGTGTGTGTATGAAAGTAATAGCCCTCCCATATATATGTGTATGTATTGTGTGTATATATTTATACGCGTGTTTTTATATATATACACGTTACACACACACACACACGTGTATAATGATTAGGAGACCGGACGGAGCAGGACGGCCACCGACAGACATTCATAGCTAGAGATGGCAAACCTCTCCCAGAATGTTAAAGTCTCAATACTGACGATCCTCAGACGGCACAGCGGGCACACACCGGACGGGCACATGCCGGACGGGCACACGCCGGACGCGCACACCAGGCACACGCCGGACGGGCACACTGGGCACACGCTGGACGGGCCAGTGCTTCCGACTCAACTCCATCAGCCGGGCAGCCCATGTAATCCTGTATCCTGCGTCTGCCTAAGGTGTTCGTGCCATTAAATGGCCGCGTGGGGCCGGTGCATAGCGTAAGGGCCACTGGCCATAAAGGTACATAAAGCAGAGAACGGTCAGACTCGGCCACAGGAAGACCGGAGGGGGGCACTTTTAGAGGCTAAAACGCGTTGTAATGAAGGGACTGTTGGCCCCGGCCTGCTGCGCTCCGTCTCATCTAGGGCCCGGTGCGCGCGTCGGTGAGTTGATGTCTGTAAACGTCACTTTTAGGTCCGTGGCCCCTGAGGCCGGTAGCGGTCATTTGGTGAATCACGCGGGGGAAACAAACCGTCAGGCTAACTTATTATTACCTTTTATTTATTGAGCGCCAACAGATTCCGCAGGAGATTGGAACTCAGCCCGTGAGCTTACAATCTAAAGGGTTGGAGCGGTTTAATGAGGGGCGGGGCTAACCACATCTATATAACTGTATGGAAAGGAGAGCTTCGGCCGGAAACCCCCAGAGAGTTCCCAGATATGGGGGGGATTGCATAAATTACACACAGAGTGACCTGGGGCAAAACTCTACCCGCAGGGCATCCGTGGAAACCAGTCGGATGTCCGCCCCGCGCTTCTTACACGTGGCCTACAAACCCTTGGAGTGCGCGCCGGGACATCACGAGACGCGTTTCACTTCCAATGAAGCAGTTCACCTCGTCGTGTCCGCCGCGCACACCCATCAATACATGTCTTTTATAGGGCACTGTCATATACCATGGCGCAGCACAAAGTCGGGGGCAAACCCTGGTGAAGGATCCGAAGACCTGGGCTGATGGGGCGGCCGAAATGTTTACACTGTGCAGCTAGAATGTACACTCTCCCTCATCCACGGACTCGCGCTGTGTCCTCACACGCATGTCAGGGGGGCACAAACACGCAAAATGGTGGAGGCCGAGATGAACGCGCCCCGTGTAGCCGGGTGCGCTCTGGGTATAGAAACCGCTTCTTATTTCATGAGAAATTCCCAGCATATCGTTCAATAAAGCCTGCTATCCGAACCCCTGCGCCGCGTATTTACTCCGAGCAAAGAGTATGTGTGAGCACAGCGTGTGTGATGAGTGCTGCTCAGTGTCGGGAGTGTGAGTGCAGCGTGTGTGACGTTAGCGTGCATCCATGTTATGGTGTTAGAGAGTGTTTTAGTGTATAGTGTTAGCATGAGTGTGTGTGTCAACACTTGATGTTAGAGTGTCAGGTGTTAGCCTAGGGTTAGTGGAGTGTGTGGTGCTAGCATGAGTGTGCGTGTCAGCACATGGTGTTAGAGCGAGTGTGTAGTGCATGGTGTTAGAGAGTGAAAGTGTTGGTGTATGATGTGAAAGCCTAAGTGTGTATGCGTGAGGGTATGGTGTCAGAGTGAGTGTGTGTTAATGCGTGGTGTTAGTGTGAGTATGTGTGTCAGTGTTTATGATGTGAAAGAGTGTGTATGCATAAGGGTATGGTGTTAGAGTGAGTGTGAGTATGAGAGTTAAGAGGTGGGATCCGTGGCCTTGGATCCGTAGTCGCCTTGGGTGTAGAACCAGAGCCCCCAGCTGCCCCTCCGGAGCCTAAACCACAGACTATGATCGGGGACGGTTTACAGGATAAAAATGAGAGAGACGGAGAGGAGAGATAGAGAGGGGATGGGATAGAGAGACGCGGAGGGAGGATTGGGGAGAGACGGGGAGAGAAGAGAGAGGATTGGGGGAGAGACGGGAGACTTCATGATGCTCCCCTTACACAGTCATGCTGGGGCAGGAAGGGGCCCTCACCAAGCCTGGGCCACAGAGTGTGAAGCATACAATAGTCTAATAAGTCTCTGTATCCTATAGCATTAACATTAACCCTTCACTGGAGCTAACCCTAAAAAAACTGCCCCAGACGTTACCCCTCCCCCCAGCAGGCGCGATGCGTTCCGGGGGGCAGCGTTCTCCTGGAATCCACCAACCCCGGACTCATCCATCGCTGCAGAGAACACGGTTCCCCTGCTCCAGAGCCCAGTTGAGGTGGCTTTACACCACTCCAGCCCCCGCTTGGCATTATACAAAGTGATCTGAGGCTTGTGTGCAGCTGCTCAGCCGTTGAAATGGATCTCATGAAGCCCCCGGTGCGTGAGTGTGTGTGATGTACAGGGTCTGTGAGTGTCTGCGCTCTGAGTGTGAGTGTGGTTGGTGAGTGTCGCGCACTGTGAATATGTGCTCTGCCGCTTCGTGGCTGAGCTGCTTTTTACTCCTAGACGCTCCCACTTCACAATAATATCACCTCACAGCGGCCCGGGGCAGATTTCCGTGGACTGGCTTGTGGTAAAGGTGACCTGTGACAGCGCCACGTTTAAGGCGCTCTTCGGGACGACCCGTTGTGTCTCTCTCTGGAGACGGCTGCCTATGGGCTGATTTTATACACCTGTCGGGAGAGGCTGAACACCCGGACAGAACATGCAGAGTGGGGCAATTAAACCTCCCCAGCTGCCCTCCTATGACATTCAGTATCTTAAATCCGACAGTCAGGGGAAGTAGGCAGCTGAGGAAGGGCCCCTGGGGATCTCGGGGCCCTTTTGCTCTGCTTTGAGTCAGAGCCACGTCTGTGGCCTGCGCTGCTGGTCCCCTCGTTGTGTTTTCTCACCATGCGTCTTCTTGATCTAATTCCCTTAGCCCAGGGTAATGGAGGGCCAGAGAGTAACCTAGAACCCTGCTCCTGGTGTGATGGAGGGCCAGAGAGTAACCTAGAACCCTGCTCCTGGTGTGATGGAGGGCCAGAGAGTAACCTAGAACCCTGACCCTGGTGTGATGGAGGACCAGAGAGTAACCTAGAACCCTGACCCTGGTGTGATGGAGGGCCAGAGAGTAACCTAGAACCCTGACCCTAGTGTAATGGAGGACCAGACAGTAACCTAGAATCCTGACCCTGGTGTGATGGAGGGCCAGAGAGTAACCTAGAACCCTGCTCCTGGTGTGATGGAGGACCAGACAGTATCCTAGAACCCTGACCCTGGTGTGATGGAGGGCCAGAGAATAACCTAGAACCCTGACCACGGTGTAATCGAGTGCCAAACAGTAACCTAGGACCCGGACCCTTGTGTGATGGAGGGCCAGAGAGTAACCTAGAACCCTGACCCTGGTGTGATGGAGGGCCAGACAGTAACCTAGAACCCTGACCCTGGTGTGATGGAGGGCAAGACAGTAACCTAGAACCCTGCCCCTGGTGTGATGGAGGGCCAGACAATAAACTAGAACCCTGCCCCTGGTGTGATGGAATGCCAGACAGTAACCTAGAACAATGACCCTGGTGTGATGGAGTGCCAGACAGTAACCTAGAACCCTGCCCCTGGTGTGATGGAGGGCCAGACAATAAACTAGAACCCTGCCCCTGGTGTGATGGAGTTCCAGACAGTAACCTAGAACCCTGGAGTGGCAGACAGAAATGGCTCCTGTGGATCCTGATCACAGTGAAATGTGTCATGGTGACGCAGTTTGGTAGCCCTTGTTTAGTAAATAGTGCTGTCACGGAGCTGGCTTGTCCGACCGACTACCTCCGCTGTCTTGTGCTCCCTTAGCCTGGGACAACACACTTTCCCCGGTTCCCCAGTCACTAGCCGAGACTCAGTGTAGGGTAAAACCAAACGAAGACTGATTTATTTTAGACACACAGAGCTGGATATATCCAGCAAAACACACATTAACATAAAACAAGATATTGGGACACAAACCGCCCCCTTAATCTGCCTCCCAGAGACAACAGGGGCAGTAACGGGATTAACAATACAATAGGTGGGGGGAGACTGATTTATACAACATTAAACATCAAAGAATGGTGGTCACTCCCTGGTGGCAGATCCTGGCTGTCTGCTGGAGATAATCCCCTCAGCCAATGATGAGATGATACTGCTGGGGGTAGCCACAGAAGTCTTTACAAACCCAGGGCCCATAGTCAATAGGGAGGAGGCTGGCAGTCAGGCTTCTCCAGTGGCCCCAGTGATGGAGGCTTCCGTCACAATTCTCCCCCCTTCGAATTGGACTGACATAGGATGAGACCCCAAACGGGTTGACTCCGTAGTCAGTCAGTTTATTTGGCCCATTAATTCCCTCCCAAAATTGATGCTCCTGCTGCTGCTGGGGAGATGGGCTGGCTGCGCCATCTCCCGGGTACCGCTGGGGAGGGATGCCTCCTGCATCCCCTCCCTGGTGCTCCTGTTGCCGTTGAGGAGGGAGTTCCTGTTGATCCGGTCCTGGAGTTAGATTCTGCTGCTGGGGGGGCGGGTCGGCCGCTGTATCTCCCTGAACTCCTGCAGCTTTGGTAGGTGCTGGGCAGAGGTCAGCGATGCTCTGCCTGGTTGCCAGCACTTCAGCTGGGGTTAGGGAATCTTGTGGGTCGGCCTGCCGCTGGGGAGGGAGGGCCGGTTCCTCTGCTCCCGGACATGTGAGCTGCCGCTGGGAAGATGGACCTGCTGTCACATCTCTCGGTTCCTCCCACTGCCGCTGGGGAGGAAACACAAGTTCCTCCGCTCCCGGACATGTGAGCTGCCGCTGGGGAGAAGGGCCGGCTGCCACATCTCCCTGGATCCCTGTAGTCATTGCAGATGTGGGGCAGAAGCCAGCAGCGCTCTGCCCTGTTGCCAGCTCTTCAGCTGGGACTAAGAGATCTGGGCAGACTGCCCAGCATTCTGAGGCCCCCGGTGTGGAGACCGCAGTGTTATCCACCCCTCTTGGGTTAACATCCTCAGATGTAAAATCAGTTAGATCCACAATCTCTGGATCTGGTTGTGGAGCACAGTCGCACAGCTCCAGTATCGGATCTGGATTAGCTGCCCAGTATCCCTGTGACTCAGGGGTGGAGACCGCAGTCCCATCCACCCCGCCTGGGTCAACATCCTCAGGTGACCACTCAATAACATCCACAAAATCCACACAATCCCTGGACACCGGGGCATTCTGTTGAACGCGTTCGAACAGTTTTTTATACGCCTTCTCCAGTTCCCACTCCTGCGTAATTAAAAAGTCTAAATCACCTTTAAGTCCTAGCGCATCTGGGAGGTCCCACTCCCTGAAATCCCGGATGTCCTCAATCCGCCACTCCGCTGTGCTGCCGAAGTCCGGATCCTCCTGAAGACTATCCCATAATAATCCAGGGCCACCAAAGTCATAGCCCTCTGGAGAACAATCTTTCGCAGTTCCCCAATATGCTTGCTCTGTATACCACTGCAGAGCCCTATAGTGATCTTCCAGCTCTACCTCCTGTTGGACCAGCTTGTCCAATTCGGATACCCATTGCTCCTGGGGTTGCTGTCCCAGGAATGACATCCGTAGTTCCCGCTGGTCTCTAATCTTTTGTTCGGAGCTTGGAAGACACTGACCCCGGCGTATAACAGCCCTCTGCCATACTGACCGTCGAACCACTTGCCTCAGGTTCTGGTATTGTTCTGTAGGCAAAGCAGTGGTGTAGCAGGAGAGGATGACCCGCAGCAGCCCCTGGAATTCTGATACCACATCCATGTCCTTGTCAAGGCGACCGAAGTCTGCCGTCCTGTCGGTTAATCCCGGTAGAAAGTAAGTGTCCCTCGGACTAAGAAGCAATCCCACCGCTGCCACCAATGTCACGGAGCTGGCTAGTCCGACCGACTGCCTCCGCTGTCTTGTGCTCCCTTAGCCTGGGACAACACACTTTCCCCGGTTCCCCAGTCACTAGCCGAGACTCAGTGTAGGGTAAAACCAAACGAAGACTGATTTATTTTAGACACACAGAGCTGGATATATCCAGCAAAACACACATTAACATAAAACAAGATATTGGGACACAAACCGCCCCCTTAATCTGCCTCTCAGAGACAACAGGGGCAGTAACGGGATTAACAATACAATAGGGGGGGGGGAGACTGATTTATACAACATTAAACATCAAAGAATGGTGGTCACTCCCTGGTGGCAGATCCTGGCTGTCTGCTGGAGATAATCCCCTCAGCCAATGATGAGATGATACTGCTGGGGGTAGCCACAGAAGTCTTTACAAACCCAGGGCCCATAGTCAATAGGGAGGAGGCTGGCAGTCAGGCTTCTCCAGTGGCCCCAGTGATGGAGGCTTCCGTCACAAGTGCCCTTCCCCCTTTGCCTTTTCTTTGGCACACGGCCCGTGGAGGGGTAGTAAGGTGGGGGCAGTTAGGAGATATTTTATTCATATTATGGTTAGGAAACCGACCACCAAGCTGGTGCAACTTACAATAACCCGAGAGCGTTGATTCTCTGAGACGCCTGCCCTCGGGCCTTGGGGGGGAAATACTGCGGTTTCTTCGCTGCAGACACAAAGCTCCGTTTGTAGGAATTCAGGACTTGACAAGGAGACCGTTGTGTCCTCGTCTCATGTCGTATAATGAGCACTGATAACATTATTGTTTTACTGGCTAATTACATAATAAGGTTATGATGTCATTTCCTTATAAATGCCATCACAAAGTCTCCATTCATGGAGTAGAAATGGCAGAAAATGCCACCGGGAAACCTCCCCGCGCAGGTACAGCTCATGTCCATCCGGGGTTACTGAGGATGTTGGGTGTCTTCGTGGCCAGAGACCCAAATTCAGGAGTCATGTCAGGTGCCCAACACACCCTCCCCGGGGCAGAACGGCTGGAAAATCCTCAACAAGGGGGCAAAACAATGTGTTTATAATTCATTTAATGCCCAGGTAATGGCTCTAATAACGGTCGTCATGGAAGCCATGGTTCGTCAGCAGGTTAAATATTCTGCATGAAGTCACCTGTGTTCAAGCAGGGATTCCAGTTGTGATATAGCAGGGAGAAAAGCACCAATCGGGGAGCTCAGATATCATTACATAAGAGAATCTTCCTGTTTATCCCGAGACCATGAGACTGGGGTAAAAACCCCGACAATCTGCCCATTCGCTGAGAGACTCTGGAGAAATTCTGTGTCAAACAGATAAATCTGGAGTAATCGCCATGGAAACCACTGACTTTGCTCCAGAGTTACCCAGGGCTATATCTGTAAGGTTTCAGGTCCACGCAGCACCGAGACGGGACGTGGAATCAAAGTGTGTCATCTCTCCGTGTCTACGGAACAAAGTCCCATTATGTGAAACTCAGAAAATAGGAACCTTGTGACTCCTCGCCGGACGCCCAACAACCGCCACCAGCCGGCGAGTGTTAGTGGCGTAGTCTGCGTCGTGTCTGGATCCCAGGCTGCTTCTCCTTTCCCTTCCGTGTCTTCAGCAGAATGAGCTTCAAGGACGTTCTCTCTGAGGCTGGAGTTTTTGGAAGGTTCCAGATGTTGTCTCTGCTGATTCTTTGCCTCCCGAGGGTCATCCTACCCCTACACTTTCTCCTTCACATTTTTATTTCTGCCGTGCCCCCCCATCATTGCGCCATCCGCCCCCCAGGGCAGATGGGTAACCTGAGCCGGGGCAGATATATCTACATTCCTCAAGAGGTCGATGGAACCTTCAGCTCCTGTAAGATGTTCTCCCATCCGCAGCTCCAGAACAGCTCCCAGGATGGAGCCAACAGGTCGTCTGTACAGAACTGTGACCAGGGGTGGGAGTACGACCACTCAACGTTCACCTCGACCACGGCCACCGAGGTAGGAACCGCGCAGGGGCGAGGGGGGCCGGGAAGAAGTTCTGCGATGTAGATACAGATATAAAATTATCCACAGAAGACACAATCATGGAAGGGACAGAGTAATCTAGAACCTTAAACCCGGGTGTGATGGAGGGCCAGACAGTAACCTAGAACCCTGACGCTCATGGAATGAAGTACCAGAGAGTTACCTAGAACCCTGACCCTGGTGTAATGGCGCGCAGTATCTCTGATTACTGTTTATTGCAGTGGGACCTGGTGTGTGATAGGAAGGGGTTAAATCAAGCATCGGCCACCTACTTCTTCGTGGGACTCACCGCAGGGTCCGTGGGGTGTGGATTCGCAGCAGACAGGTGAGGCTCTTCTGGATTTCCTGCTTCTGAGTTTTGGGATACGTGGCCCGGAAACTGTCCCACGAGTTTCAAAGGTTCTAAGATCGCCAGCAGGCACCTGGTCCGGTTTGGCCCCCTGAACAGGTGGGCTCAGTACACGGCCCAGGAGGCTTTCCGGTTCTGCGGGAGGCGTAGTGTGGACTGGGTGTAGAATGCCCCGGGGCCACAGGGTTACTCTGGTTTTCTCTGGCCCTCTTCTACTGCAGGTTTGGGCGCCGGTGGATCCTGCTGGTGTCGTTCCTGATCAGTACCGTGTTTGGCGTGATGTCTGCTTCCTCCGTGTCATACGTGATGTTCTCCGTGTGCCGGTTACTGTCTGGAGTCGGACTCATGGGAATGACCCTGATATCCATCACATTAGGTATTGGGACCCGGAGCCGTCTCTGGGGCCTGAAAGGGCAGTAAAGATGTGGAATTTCCGGCCAAGTTACGTTGTTTTGGTGGATTCCTCAACGTCACTGTGCTGGGTGCGAGTGCGGTGCGTGTGACACGGAGATTAGCGAGTGAGTATCGGCCCCCGGACCAGATTCTGAGAAGTAAGGGGTGCGGAAGAGTGAATGAATGAGTGAATGTATGGGAGTGCTGAGGCGGCACAGGCAGGCTGTGTGGGGGGCAGTGGTGGAAAAAGTTGGATAGGCAGGTTTTTTGAGGGGCAGAGGCCGACTACATCAATGTCTGGCTCAGTATACAGTGATGGGAGTTATGCTGTACCTCTGTCACATACAGGGCAGACCGACCCCCCTAACGGGGTATTGAGTTGCTCCTCCTTCCTTTGCAGTCTTGGAGTGGACCGACGTGGCTCATCGCACCCTCTGTGGCATCGTTAGCAGCCTCTCGTGGACCGTCGGCTACATGCTCCTCGCCCTGCTGGCTTTCTTAATCAGAGACTGGAGACGGCTTCTACTGGCCGCCACCTCACCCTGTCTACTCGCCATCGCCACATGGTGGTGAGTCCGTGGAACTGCCTGAGGGGGTAATTCACCTAAAGCCTCTGGTACCTTTTATAGAATCTGGGGACACACACAGGGCACGGACCCGGAGGGGCAGGTACACGCGCATGGGGCAGCTACCTACACATAGCGATAGCAACATATACAGGAGCAACAGGGCCCCAGGGGCCACTAACTCTCTCTGTGGCAGGTGGGTTCCGGAGTCGGCTCGGTGGCTCCTCACCAAGCAGGACTGGGTTTCCGCTCACAGATGTCTCTCGCACTGCGCAGAGATGAACGGGAGGCTGGATTTCCACCGCAAGATATCACCGGAGGTAGGAGTCAGAGGGCGCGGGGGCCATTACTGTATATATATATATATATATATATAAGGAGTGGGGTAACAGCCGGGGCATTTGGGGTGGCTGGGGGCATATAGGGATCACCTGCGTGCAGTAAGGGGGTCCGTGGTCCGCAGGTCTTGCAGAAGATGGTGACAGTCGAGTGCAAAAAATACAACTTGTGGGATCTGGTGAAAACACGTCAGCTGAGGAAGAACACGGTCTGTCTCGGGATCATGTGGTGAGTGACGGGGAGACATGGATGAGGGTCCTCACAATACACACCAGGGGCATTTACTGACATGGGGCATTTACTGACCCCCCATTAGTGACTTCCTAACCGTGGCACCAAATGCTTCTGATAACGGTCGTTCTGGCAAAAGATATTCTGAATGGAGCCACCTGTATTCAAGCAGGGATTCTAGCTGTGATATAAGAGAGAGAAAAGAGCCAATCGGGACGCTCAGGAATCACTAACTCAATCTGCCCCTTCACCCCGACACTGGGGTAACAACCCTGAGAATCTGCCCCTTGGGGGCTGGGATATAAACCCTGTAACTGAGGGGCACTCTGATGTCTCATGTGCTGCCCATCTGCCAAACACCACCACCGGCCCACAGTATGAGGCAGCTGGAGCGGGAGGTGCCAGTGGGGGCAAATAACCTGCCCCAGGCCTGTGACCGGTGCGGACAGTGAATATCCTTCATCGAGATCCAAACACACTGCTGGAGGCAGTAATGAGCATTGGGCAGAGTTATGTACTTTACTGAGAGGGTGGTGGATAAGTGGAACAGCCTCCCAGCAAAAGTGGTAGGGGGTAATACAGTGAGGGGATTAAACACGCATGGGATAGACATACGGCTCCTGAATCTAAGACGAGACCAACAACTGATTAAGGTTTGAGTCTTTACAGCAGGGGAAGTGGGTCACCTGCCGGGGGCCGAGGTTCTGTATGTTGCTCTGGCTTCCTCTGCAGGTTCGGAGTGGCGTTCAGTTACTACGGCATCAGCTTTAAGGTCACCGGCTTCAGCCTCGGCCCGTTCCTCACTCACTTCATCTTTGGGGCCGTAGAGATTCCAGCCAAGGTGGCCGTCTTCCTGTTGCTGGACCGCGTCGGCCGGAAGCCGTGTCAGGGGGGCTCTCTGCTCATAACGGGCTGTCAGATATTTTATGCTAGAAAACATGTATTCTATATATTCTGTATTTTACATGAGCACAAAATGGAGTCAGAGCCATTTTATTTTATTTAATCATATAACGGTTATTTCTGTGTGTCTTTGTTCCCTCAATAATTGAGAACAAAGAAGTATTCAGTATATATGATCCAATTAATGTTATCTTCCATGAGAAAGTTAAGGAGTAGACACTACATATCCTTAGGAATGTAAATTGGAATGGGGGATACGTCGTAAGACCCCCAAAACCTAATTTACTACCTAGGAGGCAACGTCTGGAGATTTGGGTGACTACAAAGACCTGATTTACTATATAGGAGGTAACAGCTAAAGATAAGGTGACCAAGGATAAATTCCTAACACATATGTAACGGTCTTAAGTTATTTCTTAGACCAGAGCGTCTCTCGCAGGTAAATTAAGAAATTAGAACGGTGTAAATACGAGTAAAAGTCCTAATTATAATGGGTAAAACCCACCGTTATGATTGGAGAATTCCTACCAAAAGGTGGAGGCTATGATAATAAGCCCTGTCTTTAAAAGCTTATGTCTTGAATAATTAAGAGTCGGACCTTAAAAAAAGAAACGGACCTGAAACAGACAGACCCTGACGGACTCATTTAAATTTACCCCAGAGATTTGGAATCTTAAGATCCTGGCACCATAATTTTACTCTTAGAATTACTTTGAGTCCCAACCTATACAACTTTTAGAAAGTATATTTCTTTCCACTTAATTTCTTGCCACTGAACCTGGATTAACTTCTACAAGGACCAGTTGGACAACAGCAACAAGTGGTGGTAAATATAATTGTTTTATTATTCTCACTAGAGGTGAATTTTGTCTTCTTCGTATAGAATTCCCTGTTTCCGGGAAATAAATAATATATTGCATTATTGTATATGGCGGCTTGTGAGACTGCAGCTTATAACCCGTGATAATAACAATAATGAAAAGGTATTTTTACCTGTAGATGAAGTTTGACATTATTTGCATCTATCAGGAATGTCACTGAATACTCTTGGACATTATTAAATTATTTTAAATTGTCATATTAGTTAAACTAATATAATAGAGTTAGTGATCTTTTTATTACCGCCCTGATTATCATTTTTGGTTGCTGAGTGGGATGGAAATTAATGCTGTGTTAGACTCATAAAGTACTAATTCATATTGATAACTTTCGATAATATACCGTATTTGGATATACTGCAATTTGACATGTTTTAAGAACTTTGTGTTTATATTATGCACTGTTTGACTCATATATAGATTTTATAAATTGTATTCACAATAAATAAATATTTTTGATTGATTATTATTGTGATATATATCTGATTTGAATTATAATTTTCGGCGATCTGAAAGGATCGGAGATAAAATATAGGGTATCTCCTTAAATTAACATTGTGGATGTGGTTCTACAATCTTTGGTAGCGTTGTTATTTTGCGTATGTGATAAAATATTGGTTTTACCTATTTTGTCTCATTAATATCCCTAACATACTGGCTTTATAGCCCTCACCAGCCTCCTGCCCCCAGGTAGGATTATCAGCCCCACCGCCTGGGGCATCAACAGCCGCGACCGGCACCATAAATCCAGCAGGGGGCGGCAGCCGGTCCGAGGAGCTGAATCTCCAGCTTTACTGTACCTGCCAACTCTCCTGAACCAGCTAGCCCTTCTGCACCCAGCTCCCGCCCCCCATTAGCTCTCTTCCGCTCTTGCACCCGTCACCTCTCCTCCACTCTGCTCTCCCACACCTTGCCAGCTCCCCCCCCCCCCCCCCGTCAACTCTCCCCTCCCACACTTGCCAGCTCTCCCCCCGTGTGAGCCAGGCTTCTTGTTGCAGGCCACGGTCCGCGCTCCGTGACGGCCCATCCTGGGGAAAGGATTCTCGGAAGGCCGCGTTCACTACGGCGTTCCTGTACACGGCAGAGCTCTACCCCACAGTGCTCAGGTAACACAGCGGCACAGGACTCGCGAGTCTCTCCTTTGCTGATGATAATTGGTGTCTCTTTGCAGGCAGACCGGCCTCGGCTTTTGCTCCTTCATGACGCGGCTGGGCAGTTCTTTGGCCCCCTGGTGATCCTGCTAGAAGACGTCTCGCACTTCCTGCCCCCCGTGGTGTTTAGCTCCATGGCCCTGATTTCGGGGGCCACTGCCCTCCTATTGGCCGAAACGTCGTGCGTTTCGGTTACCGGAGACCATTTCAGGACGTGGAACTGGACAGGTGAGGAGCCAATCCACGCCAGCTGGGGCCCAGGGCCACGTCTACGGGAGTTAATGTGTTCTTTAAGAGAGGGGAACTGGGTCACAAAGCCCGGGAGGTTACACGCTTAGGGGTCACATGCCCTGTAAGGTCACGACACACGGATAGGCTGACGTGTCGGTGTCCGGTCCGGGCCACCTCTGTCGGATTCCCGCTTCGTGACGTCCGCAGAAAGTCTCACACTCCACACTTTCCGACAGGATGAGAATTGCCGACGGTCAGCAGAGACCCCCTCTGTTTCCTCAAATGGAGGATCCTTCCCAGAACCGCTTCACCCCGCGAGTCCCACGTCATCCCCGAGGGGCGGCCGGTCTGGACAGACACCTCTCAGGAGCTCTCCGGCACATAACATCAAGAGAGAAGCGATGGCAGAAAGCAGGCGGGCTGCTGGGGCTCCGCGCACAGTAACTACTGCTCATCGCCCGAATATGTCATTAACGTGTTACAGATAAGTATTAAGCCACGCAGGGGCCACTGAGGGCTTTCTAATTATCTTGAATACACGGAGAGCCGCTGGAGGAAGGGCCTTAGCGAATAAAGCCCACGTCCGCCCCCCACTGACCTCCCAACCCCCTCAGACAGCCGGCTGCTGCTAGGGGCAGAAATGCGGGTTAAATACAGACGGTAGGCGTAAATACATACAGAATGTGGGTAGAAAACATAGAGGGTGCCGACGGGGTAAAACACACAGAGAGAGAGAGGGGCAGACGGGGTAAAACACACAGAGAGAGAGGGGCAGACGGGGTAAAACACACAGAGAGAGAGGGGCAGACGGGGTAAAACACACAGAGAGAGAGTGGCAGACGGGGGTAAAACACAGAGAGAGAGAGAGGGGCCGACGGGGTAAAACACACAGAGAGAGAGAGGGGCCGACGGGGTAAAACACACAGAGAGAGAGAGGGGCCGACGGGGTAAAACACACAGAGAGAGAGAGGGGCCGACGGGGTAAAACACACAGAAGAGAGAGAGGGGGCCGACGGGGTAAATAAACCCAAAAAAAACCAAAAAAGAAAGGTCCACTTCACGGTGAAGAATTACATGTATGTTTCGTGTTATCAGACGGTACAAACACGCTTATTATATGTTACCACGAGCATCATCACGTCACTCTAAGAACCACCGGAGGGCAGGGGGCCACATAACCGGCATGGGACTCGGGAGACACGTTATTTACCCTACACAGGGGCAGGAGCGCCAAATGTACCTTCCCGTTAGGAGCTTTCAGCCTGCTGGTTGGTGGGACATAGATAGGAGGAGGAGGAGACACTGGGGTGGAGCTAAGAGGTTTCAACCCATTAAATAAAGTGGGCAGGCTTAGAACCCCAGCGAAGGGCCACAAAAACTGTAAAATAAACTAAAATACTTTTAAACTGAATTATTAAGTTAAGGGGGGGGTAGGGGGGCGTTTCACACAGAAAGCTGCAACCGCCCGCCCCTGGGCAACCAATGGGGACACAGGAGGACATCCGTCCATCTGATTGGACAGACAGAGGTCAGGTGTTTAATACGGGTCACCCATCTGCTGAATTCATGCATCCGATAATTGAACCCCATATCTGCCCCAAATGCCCCCGTCACCCGTGAGAGGTGCAGCTTTCTGGAGACCTGGCAGGCGTGGATGTGACCCCCCGCCGGGGCATTCGGTCTGTCGGCGAGAGGCTCCGCGTTACTCCGGTCTCGAGGAACCGACTGTGATCCCCATCATTACAACCAACATCCGGAACATTTAGCATCAAAAGGGTTAAACCTCGCCCCGAGATGGCAGAAAGCTGGGACTTGCGGGGCCCGGAGGCAGCCATGTCTGTGAGAGACAGAGAGGAAGGCAATTCACACGATTACTGGGGAGAAGAAGGGGGCGGAAAGAGAGAGAAGGGGGAAAAAGAGAGAGAGAGAGAGAGAAGGGGGAAAAGAGAGAGAGAGAGAGAGAGAGAAGGGGGGAAAAGAGAGAGAGAGAGGAGAGAGAGAGAAGGGGGGAAAAGAGAGAGAGAGAGAGAGAGAAGGGGGGGGAAGGAAAAGAGAGAGAGAGAGAGAGAGAAGGGGAAAAGAGAGAGAGAGAGAGAGAGAGAGAGAAGGGGGAAAAGAGAGAGAGAGAGAGAGAGAAGGGGGAAAAGAGAGAGAGAGAGAGAGAGAGAGAAGGGGGAAAAGAGAGAGAGAGAGAGAGAGAGAAGGGAAAGAGGAAGAAAAGAGAGAGAGAGAGAGAGAGAAGGGGGAAAAGAGAGAGAGAGAGAGAGAGAGAGAGAAGGGGGAAAAGAGAGAGAGAGAGAGAAGGGGGAAAAGAGAGAGAGAGAGAGAGAGAGAGAGAAGGGAGGAAAAGAGAGAGAGAGAGAGAAGGGGGAAAAGAGAGAGAGAGAGAGAGAAGGGGGGAAAAGAGAGAGAGAGAGAGAAAGGGGGAAAAGAGAGAGAGAGAGAGAAGGGGGGAAAAGAGAGAGAAGAGGAGAGAGAGAAAGGGGGAAGAAGAGAGAGAGAGAGAGAGAAGGGGGGAAAAGAGAGAGAGAGAGAGAGAAGGGGGGAAAAGAGAGAGAGAGAAGGGGAAAGAGAGAGAGAGAGAAGGGGGGAAAAGAGAGAGAGAGAGAAGGGGGAAAAGAGAGAGAGAGAGAAGGGGGAAAAGAGAGAGAGAGAGAAGGGGGGAAAAGAGAGAGAGAAGGGGGAAAAGAGAGAGAAGGGGGGGAAAGAGAGAGAAGGGGGGAAAAGAGAGAGAAGGGGGGAAAAGAGAGAGAGAGAGAGAGAGAGAGAGAAGGGGGAGATGAAAGGAAGGTGGACAGCGGGGGGGAGATGGAGGTAAACGAGGTGGAGGGTAGAGCAAGCCGCACACACATCACTCTACCAGCGGGACGGAGTCAGATCTGGCTGGCGGTCTCCGGCTTGTCAGACGGTTCGTACAAATAACAGCCCACGTCACCGATATTCACCCCTGCGGGAAAAGAGGGGAGGCGTTAGGGATCCGGCCCCCCGACACTGATCTGCCCCCCGGGGGGGTAACTACAGCAAGTGGCCCGTGTTTTCAACGACACAAATTCAGTAAACATCCTGCACAGACTCTGTGTGTTATATATGTGTGTGTGTGTGTGTGTATGTGTATCTATGTGTATGTGTGTGTGTATATGCGTATGTATGTATGTGTATCTGTGTATGTATGCGAGTGTGCGTATGTATGAATCTATGTGTGTATGTGTATGCGTGTGTGTATATGCGTGTATGTGTATGTATGTGAGTGTGCGTATGTATGAATCTATATGTGTGTGTGCACTACTGAATACGGCCACCGGGGGCAGCAGACGCACCGCGCAGTCACTAACCTTTGGGGCCAAAGAGGTGTCCGTAGCAGGGAACGTGGCAGTAGGGTAACCCATCGTGCTGCAAGAGCAAAAGGGGCAAAATCTCAACACAAATGGAGACAAGCACCCCAAAACCTGCACCCGCGGCCCCCTACACCCCCAAAACCAGCACCCACGGCCCCCCTACACCCCCAAAACCAGCACCCACGGCCCCCCCCACACCCCAAAACCAGCACCCACGGCCCCCCCTACACCCCCAAACCAGCACCCACGGCCCCCCTACACCCCCAAAACCAGCACCCACGGCCCCCCCTACACCCCCAAACCAGCACCCACTGCCCCCTACGCCCCCAGCCCCCTACACCCCCAAAACCAGCACCCACTGCTGCTCCATTAGGCTTTGCTCGTGTCATTATGATGTCATTACCCCCGGCAGGGGCCCCTCACCTCTGCGTGTCCCCCCGCGGTCAGAGTTTTATTGCAGCGCTGGCATCGCAGACACGGCCGGTGCCAGTTCCTCCCCAGCGACGTCACCTTCTCGGCTGCAGGACATACAATAAACGTGTTATTAAACCCCAGGACGGGAAGGAATAACTGCTGCGTGTGCGGGTGGCTGAGCCTCATGGGAGTGTCTCACTTACCAAAGTAGACGACCTTTCCGCAGCCGGGGCAAAGAGCCGTCTCCCCGGCAAACGTCTTCACGCCGGCCGCGGCTGCCCAAAAACAGATAACATACTAACAGCACGGCTCAGAACCGCCAGCGGCAGCAGCACACGCAGCCCCCCTGCGCACCCACCGCCTCGCAGCACCTGCCGCACCCACCCACCGCCCCACCGCTCACCCACTGCCCCCGCAGCACCCGCCATTCACACACCGCCCCGCAGCACCCGACGCCCCGCAAAACCCGCCCCTCACCCACCGCCCGCAACACCCGCCACTTACCCACCGCCCCGCAGCACCCGCCCCTCAGCGCACCCATCGCACTCACATTTCATGGCGGGTTTCGTGGTAACGGAACGGACGGGAGCAGAGATGGTGGGGGACTCAGGGACCTCGCTGTGTTGGACCCTCGGAGTGGTATCGTAGATGTAGGAACCAACACCCCCGATGTTCACACCTGAAAACAGGAAGGAGGTGAGGGACTGGGCAGGCGAGGGCCGGTGGGGGCCAGCAGCAAAGAGAGACAGACAGGCTTTCATCGTGTATATGATATATCCCCTGCCCCCAGCCCCCCACCAAGAGCTGGGCTCGTTGCGCACATTCCGGGGTAAGATAAGGGGTAAGAGCGCCGGACCTGCAGTCCCTCATCACGAGCGTCTGTCACATTCCCCGGAGACGTGGCCGACGTGTCAGATGTCTCAGGCGGATAGAATGTGTGGTCTGGAAGCCATCAGGCTGCGCCAAGGGGGCCCGGGTCACGCTCAAGGTGACCACTGCCAATGGGGCCCCAAAATAAGAGCGCACAAGGAGCCCGACACCCCCCTTGCCGGCCCGCGACACTCCCCCCACCGGTCCCCTACCGCCCGGTCCGCGACACTCCCCCCACCGCCCAACCTGCGGAGCCCGACATCCACTCCCTCCCGGCCCCCCACTACCTGGTTGGCGACACTCCCCCCACCACCCAACCTGCCGTCCCCCCACCGCCCAGTCCGCGACACCCCCCCCCCCACTGACCGTCTGCACATTCACTGTTTACAGGGAGAGGTAAGATGCTGTTATACCCGTTGGGCTGCTACTCCCCGTCCGACTCTCTCCGATTTACCTACCTTTTGGGCCGAAGAGGGCCGCGTAGCAGGGTTTGTGGCAGTAGGGCCGCCCGTCGTGCTGCAGGGGGAGAGAAAGCAGATGTGATTCCATCTCTCACACGGGTTACAGGACTTACCGACGCATGTACCGGGGACTACAACTCCCACAATCCTCTGCCACATCACAAACAGAAGGCGAGGGGGTGTGCACACAGGAGCTGACAATCTAAAAGGAGCTGCGGGGATGTTACACAAGAGGGGAAAGTGCGAATGCGAGGGGCGGACAACTAAATAACGGATGTTCCTGGCCATATGTACAGCGCTGCGGAATATGTTGGCGCTATATAAAGCCCCAGGGGGTGGCAGGAGGGCAGTTAGCCTGAAGTGGGATTATTAAAGACATGGGGAGAGGGGGATCAGACGGGGAGAAGTAGAGATTACAGCGGAGGGGAAATGGGGTAGAAGCGCAGGGGAAATGGCAGGATCCCCCCCCCCCCCCGAACAGAGAGCTTTCTAGGCCACGGAAGGGAGTTTAAACCCCTATGGGGTCTCTAACTGCCCCTGGAGCCCAGGCACCAAGCGGGGAGTGCAGGACTTCACATCACGAAGGGGTGACCCCACGAGCTTGGCCACAGCTTGATCTATACATCGTGCAGGGCCAGCTCAGCTCTCGCCATATAGTTAATATACCCCCAGAGGTAATAAGATCTAAAGACTGGCCACACAGAGGGGCCGCCCGACGACTCCAACAGGGGTAACTGAGCTCTCACGCCGGGCCCTGCCGTGTCGGGGGACGTGGGAGCGTGCGGGGGCCACGTATTAAATCCACATTCCTCTCGGCTCCAATTTACTGGAATGTTTCCACTGTATTAGCCTCGGAATCCATCGCCCCGGCAGCTGCCCCCCTACGCCCCGGCAGCTGCCCCCCTACGCCCCGGCAGCTGCCCTCTCCCCACCACTCATTATCCACAAAGTAACTGCCGCTACAGCACTCATCCAGTAATGAGAGGAGCAGCGGCCCCCGGGACATGGATGCGCGCTCCACTGCAGCCCCTGGAGCAGCCCCTGGGGTCGGGATGCACGCGGCCCCTGGGGTCGGGATGCACGCGGCCCCTGGGGTCGGGATGCACGCGGCCCCTGGGGTCGGGGTCACACTTCCATAGCTGCCAGTTAGACCAGAATTTGACGTGCAGTCCCTGGCTTATTGCTCTGGTACGCTGAGATGTGTGCGGTGGTGCTCGTAGCGCCGGCAGGTTCCGTAGCGCTGTTCGCAGACCGTGGGAATCCATCTGCCGATGGTGAATGAGCACGAAGGGTTAACGCCCTGCGCTATCTTACCGCATTCCTGCTATTCTTGCCGCCAGACTGAGCCAGGAATTTCCTCCCCGGACCCCCCCCCCCACATCCTCGTGCCCTGCGGAGGGGGTCCCGGCTCCAAGTGCCGCTTTACCCACAAACAACGAGAGCCTTTCATCCCAAGAAGCAGACGGGGGCAGCAACATCCGTACCTGCCCCTCAACACCCCTCAGTCACAGGCTGACACGCAGAGAACACGGGCACTACACGGAAGAGCAATGAGGAAACCCCCCCTCCCCGAGACTGCAGGAAGGTTCTCTTGTACTGAGAGACCCCCGAGGACGTCTCGCATCCACGTCCCAAACATCTGGCCTCTAAACCCAGCGGGAAGCGGACCGGTGGGTGGGAGAATAATGAAACGGCCTCCCAGCAGAGGTGGTCGAGGGTAATACAGCAAGGGGATTAAACATGCATGGGATAGACATACGGCTCCTGAATCTAAGACGAGACCAACCACCGTTTAAGGTTTGAGTCTTTACAGACCAGAAGGGCCAGATGGGGGCCGATGTGCCGGTGGGTTCTGTGTCTTAGAGCCCCCCATACACACAGAAGGATCATCGCAGGTGGCAGATAGTAAGCTCCTGTGCGAAAGACCCACGGGTGACAGAGCTCTCTGCATACTACCCCCGCGAGCGGGTAACAGGGCACCGTCCCCCCCGCCTCCGGGGCAGAACACGTCTCACCTCCGCATGGCCGCCCGCCGACAGGATCTTGTTGCAGAGCTCGCATTTCAGGCAGAAGCGATGCCAGTTCTTCCCCAAAGAGCTGACCTTCTCGGCTGCAGACAGGCACACAAAGAGTTAAATTATCCCGGTAAATACCCCCCTGCCCCCCCAATACCCAGGGCACATTCAGCAACTGCCCCAGAGGCAGACAGCCTCACCACTCACCGGAACGACATGGTTATTACAGAATCGGGTCGCTTGGCACGTATTCTTCCCCCAGCCAGCTTTATACCGTATGATAGAAACCCGCTACCGCCCCCCCCCCGCGGGCTCCCTGTGGCCCCGGGACGTGCCCCCCACATCCACTCCCATCTAGTGATTTACCCCACAGCAGGGGCGGCAAGTGGTATAAGGGGGGCACAGCAAGGGGTATAAGGAGGGCACGGCACAGGGTATAAAGAGGTATGGCTCAGGGTATATGGAGGGTATGACACAAGGTGTAAAGGGGGCACGGGTACAACTGGGGCACGGCACGGGGTATAACAGGGCATAAGGGGGGCACGGCAAGGAGAGTAACGGGGGCTCGGGGTATAAGGAGGGCACGGCACGGGGTGTAACAGGGGCTCGGGGTGTAAGGAGGGCACGGCACGGGGTATAAGGAGGGGAGGGGAGGGCACAGGATATAAGCACTAACAGAGTAAGGGACAGGCCACTCACCAAAGTAAACCGGCGCCCGGCACCTCGGGCACTGAGAGCTCATCGCGGACACCCACTGCGCAGACTCAGCACCGGACCGGCTGCCTCGAATGCGACTTCTCTGGCTGAAGCTCCCGCTCAGCCACTGAAAACTTCTTAGACGCGCCCCGGACGCTAGCTCCGCCCCGCAAGGGTACCGATCCCACGCTGATCCCTCCCCTCTCTGTGAGCACCGCCCCATCAGGCTGCAAAATCACGATGCAACGGTGTTGTTATTTTGCTATTATTTTGTGTTATTATTCATATGATTTGTTGTTATTATTAGGCCCCTGTTGGACAGGCCTATTTTTCTTTCTGCTGCTTTCACCCCATCCCCCCACATACCTGCTGAGTGCACCATTTAGTAAATCCAGTCCATGGAATTTGACGGCAAAACCGTCGGCCGTCTAGTCGCCCATTCTTCTTGGTGTAAGAGGTTTAAGCTCCTATCAGTCTTTGGTCGGGTCCTATAGTGAGGAAAGCTTTATGTCTATCCCATGCTTGTTTAAATTCCCTTACTGTACTACCCTCTACCAATTCTGCTGGGACACTGTTCAATTTATCTACTACTCTGAGTAAAGTAGAACTCCCTTTCATCACATCTAAGCCTCTGGCCTTCAAGTTTTAGACCATGGCCTCTTGTTGTAACTTCGCTCCTCCTTTCAAATACGCCTCCTGTACTTTGTAAAATGTAAATGTTGCTGTTGCACCCCCTCTCTCTCGTGCCCCCCCTCTCTCGTGCCCCCCCCCTCTCGTGCCCCCCCCCCTTGTCTCCTCCAAGCCATGGACATTACGATCCTTTAACCTTTCCTGGTAATTCCTGGCTGGCAAACCACCTACAACATTTTTGTAGTTCTCCTCTGAACTCTATCCAATGTGTTGATATCTTTTTGGAGATGGAGACCCCAGCACTGTACCCACTACTCTAGGTGAGGCCTTCCCAGAGATCTGTAAAGTGGCCGAATTCCCTACCTCTTTCTGCTGGATCTGACAGAACAGCCCCCGATGCTAGATTTATACATCCCAAATGCATTATCTTACATTTATTAACATTAAACTGCAGCCGCTGCTGTCCCCCATTCCTCTAACCTTAAACTGCAGCTGCCGCGCTCTCCCCCATTCTTCTACCATTAAACTGCAGCCTCTGCGCTCTCCCCCATTCCTCTAACATTAAACTGCAGCCGCCTCGCTCTCCCCCATTCCTCTAACATTAAACTGCAGCTTCCGCGCTCTCCCCCATTCCTCTAACATTAAACTACAGCCGCGCTCTCCCCCATTCCTCTAACATTAAACTGCAGCCGCCTCGCTCTCCCCCATTCCTCTAACATTAAACTGCAGCCGCCGCGCTCCCCCATTCTTCTACCATTAAACTGCAGCCTCTGCGCTCTCCCCCATTCTTCTAACATTAAACTGCAGCCGCGCTCTCCCCCATTCTTCTACCATTAAACTGCAGCCGCTGTGCTCTCCCCCATTCTTCTAACATTAAACTGCAGCCGCCGCGCTCTCCCCCATTCCTCTGACATTAAACTGTGTAATGAGTGTAAGTGTATAGTGTTGGAGTGGCTGTGTATGTGTGTGAGTGTAAGTGTATAGTGTTGGAGTGGCTGTGTATGTATGTGTGAGTAAGTGTATAGTGTTGGAGTGGCTGTGTATGTGTGTGAGTGTAAGTGTATAGTGTTGGAGTGGCTGTGCATGTATGTGAGTGTATGATTATGTGTGCATATATGTGGAAGGTCTTAGATTAATGTGTGTGTGTGTAAGGTGTTAGTTTATATGTGTATGTATGTGTGTATGTGTATGTATGTGTGTGTGTGTATGTATGTGTATATGTATATGTAAGGGGTTAGATTATGTGTGTGTGTGTATGTGTAAGGTGTTACATTATGTGTTTGTGTATGTATGTATGTATATGTAAGGTGTTAGATTATGTGTATGTATGTATATGTAAGGGGTTAGATTATGTGTATATGTATGTGTAAGGTGTTACATTATGTGTTTGTGTGTGTATGTATGTATGTGTGTGTATGTATGTATGTGTGTATGTATTTATGTGTATATGTAGGTGTAAAGTGTTAGATTATGTGTGTGTGTGTATGTGTATGTATGTATGTATATATGCGTGTGTATCTGTATATTATATGGGGGGGTGCTGTGTATAATAAGTTGGGGAGAGCAGATACGCTGTATATTATATGGGGGGTGCTGTGTATAATAAGTTGGGGAGAGCAGATAGGCTGTATATTATATGGGGGGGTGCTGTGTATAATAAGTTGGGCAGAGCAGATACTCTGTATATTAATAGGGGGGCAGGTGATGTGTATAATAAGTTGGGGAGAGCAGATACGCTGTATATTATATGGGGGGCAGGTGATGTGTATAATAAGTTGGGGAGAGCAGATACTCTGTATATTATATGGGGGCAGGTGATGTGTATAATAAGTTGGGGAGAGCAGATACGCTGTATATTATATGGGGGGCAGGTGATGTGTATAATAAGTTGGGGAGAGCAGATACTCTGTATATTATATGGGGGGCAGGTGATGTGTATAATAAGTTGGGGAGAGCAGATACTCTGTATATTATATGAGGGGCAGGTGATGTGTATAATAAGTTGGGGAGAGCAGATACTCTGTATATTATATGAGGGGCAGGTGATGTGTATAATAAGTTGGGGAGAGCAGATACTCTGTATATTATATGGTGGGCAGGTGCTGTGTATAAGTTGGGGAGAGCAGATACGCTGTATATTATATGGTGGGCAGGTGCTGTGTATAATAAGTTGGGGAGAGCAGATACTCTGTATATTATATGGGGGGCAGGTGATGTGTATAATAAGTTGGGGAGAGCAGATACGCTGTATATTATATGAGGGGCAGGTGATGTGTATAATAAGTTGGGGAGAGCAGATACTCTGTATATTATATGGTGGGCAGGTGCTGTGTATAATAAGTTGGGGAGAGTAGATACTCTGTATATTATAGGGGGGGGCAGGTGCTGTGTATAATAAGTTGGGGAGAGCAGATACGCTGTATATTATATGGTGGGCAGGTGCTGTGTATAATAAGTTGGGGAGAGTAGATACTCTGTATATTATAGGGGGGGCAGGTGCTGTGTATAATAAGTTGGGGAGAGCAGATACGCTGTATATTATATGGGGTGCAGGTGATGTATATAAAAGGTTGGGGAGAGCAGATACTCTGTATATTATAGGGGGGGGCAGGTGCTGTGTAAAATAAGTTGGGGAGAAATGTTACCACCTGTGTTTTTGTAAACACTTCCTTTTCTACACTGTGTGGAGTGCTAAGAGTTTGGGGAACAGGAGGCACCCCCTCCCCCACAGCACAGCCCTTCTGATATTTGGATTGGAAACAATTACCCCAGAGCCCCTCCTCTCCCCTCCTCTGTTGTCGCTGACAGCACAAGGGACCCAACGCTATGTTCTGTGTTGGGATTTATACATTCCAAGTGCATTACGTTACTTTTATCAACATTAAACTGCAGCCGCCGCACTCTCTCTCCCCCATTCTTGATTGACATCTACTGCCCCTGCCAGGGGTATCATTTCTTACTGAATCCAGATAGGCGATATCCAATTGCCACTCTCGGGGCTACTTTAGTTAACCTGCCAAAATTAATAAAAAGCGCGGGGAAAAAAAAACTCCATCTCCAAGTATTTATTTAAATTTATTGCATCAAAGTCCAGACTGACCTTCATTCCAAGAACCTGTCCGGAGAGAATCAGTGAATGAATGAGATGAATGAGCACAGCGACCAACCACAGTATGTTTCGTGCCCTGAAGGAGAAAGTAGACGCACGTAGAGGATACCCCAGACACCAACGAACAGGAGCGCACCCCCTCAAGTCATTTAACCGAATAAAGTCCCTAACAGCCCCCCTATTGCAGAATGCATAGTTAAATACCCCGTGAGTAACCCTAGCCCTCTGTGACCACTTTAATAACCATTCCCCAAAACGTAATAAAATGGCACTCACCTGAGGTGTAAGCTGCAGCGCTCCCCTCGTCCTCTTGCCACCGACAGAGAAGCTTTTCCCGTGCACCGAAGCGTGTTCGATCACACACACGCATGTAGGGGATTCTGCAGATACCCCCCAGCAGGGGGTGACACCACAAACATTTAACCCCCTGCACGCTATGGTTTTTCCTACATGTTTCGCCATCTTTACCATATGGGTTTAAATTAAGATTCCCCTTTTCAATGTTTGATGAAGCCACACAAAATAGTTATTTTTTTAATTTAAAAACACTCAAAGAGTACAATTATGTAAAAATCTATAATAGAACATTTTCTCTGTGTAGAGAATTTCTTCTCCATGACCCAATTTATACCCCAAAGTCTTCTTATGTTCTAGAGGGCCAGATCTAGCCTTTCCATAGCACCCTATAGGGTAGTATTTTTCACCCTTCTGGTTTAAGGGGTTTAGATTGGTGAATATGAGGGGGGTGACGGAATGTCAGAGTTTATTAATTTTACTCTGACAATGACATCACTCCACTTGCTGTTTACTTTTAATTTATATTTCGTTAAAAACCCACTTTTCCCTTTGTGGGAAGAGGGAGACATTTCTCACGCCTCCTTCCCGCTGTGATCAGCAAGCAGGGCATCACATCGCTGATCAATGTGCGCAATCAGCCAGCAGCGGGAGCAATCGGATCCCAGCAGGCTCTAGGAAGACCTTACCGGTCTCCTGCCCTCCAGAGACATTCTAGCGGGCATCAGCAGTGACAGCTAATGGAAGGGAACGTCCAATCACAGGATCAGGCATTCCGTGTATAACGGTGTAAAAGGTACTCGCGCCGTTACACACTATCAGCAAAGCTGCCTTCTGCCGACACACAATAGACAGCCTGACCTCCCGCGCCGCGTCAAGGAGATGTCCCTGCTGCCGTGACTTACAAGTACGTCCTAAGGGTAGTCTTGCCAAACCTTTTGACGTACCTGTAAGTGTATAGGGTAGTTAAGGGGTTAAAAACAACATGCAGCCATCATATGCATTAATGTGCTTACGACGGCCGTAGGAAGGACTCAGACGCACACCGGACCAAGAGACCCCCGGTAATAAATGAAATGTTTGGGCATCCCTGAAGGTAAGAATGACGAAGGCGCGCAGGAGTTGGATCACCTCTTTATTTACACAGAATTCAGAGACATTTTCAGCTGAGGTTTTCAAGCTGTCAGCAGCGAGCCCGGCCGCCGGAGCCACGAAAAACAACACGAGCTGGAGATCAAACAGCGTCCTTGGATCCGGCAGAAGACATTCAGTCCCCGTCGGCAGACGAGCAGCCGAGTCCGAACTGCAACTGGAGACAAACCAGCAAGTAAAGCATCTGCAGAGACCCCCCGCGCCCCCCAACATCACCAAACCTACAGCAGCCTTACCAGAGGGTCTCGCCGCCGGGAATCCGCAGCCTGGAAAACCAGCAACGTTCTCAAAACAAAGAGCAGACTACAAGCCGGCGGACAAAAACGGCCCGTCGGCCCCACAGAATGATCTTCACGTCTCCGGAACTCTTCCACGCAAGAAAGGTCTTCAGCGCACCGAGGAGCCCAACATTCAGATTAAAAGTCACAGAGAAGGAAGAAAGGAGCCACTCGACAAATAGAATGTGAAACGGTCCGAAGCGGGACATCAAACAGCGAATTCCCGTTATACAAACATTAAAAAACCAAAGCACTCCATCCTTTCCCAGGAGACGGCAGCGACGTCGTTTAACATACATCCAGATAAACAGTTTATCGTAACCAGCCCCAAACATCAATATTTACATACACGGCGTCTACTTCTCGTGAACAACGTATTTACAGAAAGAAAGGCAATAAGGCAACGTCCCGATGCTCGTGACACGCGTACAGACAGCGCACACGTTACACCGATGACACGTTTCAGGTGAATTCCCTGTTCTGCCTGGAAGCGGATCTTCGTCCACGGACTCTTGGGTCGCAGCTCACTTCTCCAGACCTAGTCGAGGATGAAAATTGATAGAGAGGACACGGGGAACAGCTGATAACATGCACAGTAACAAAGGGTTAACGGAAAGGGTGAACAAACAACATGCTGGAGAGTTAATCTGAGTCGCACGTGGTCATCACAGCCAAGTCCTCCATGGAATATTCCGGAGAGATGTCCATTTCCACTTCTTCTCTGTTGGGAGACTCGGGTCTGGCCCCGGCCGCCCTGAGCGGGCTTTTGGTGACCGCGAGGGCTGAAGTCGCGTGCGTTTTTGGTGAACCCGTGAAAACCGTTACGTCCGGAGCCTCCGGTGCTTCCTCCTCACAAGCCATGTCGGAATCGTCGGCCGACTCCGGGACCTGCGCTGTGACAGGCGGTTTGTCGGCTTTCTTTTCTGGAATTTTCGGCTGGACAGGTAGAACGGCCACCCCTACTGGAGCATCAGCTTCAGCGTCTTGGTCTTCAGAAGTGGTTACGTCTTCAGGGTCATCTTCGGGGGCCACTAGCTTGTAGTAGGATTCAATTCCCTCCTGGAACCTAGGCCTGGCACCTGCGTGTCCTGGGGCCGTTTGGTTCCTGGAAGAGATTATGGGGGTGCTACCGCTGGCATTGGGAACCCTAGAGGAGGAAGACAGTTTGTCCGGACCGTGGCAGAACAGAGAGGTCGGCAGAGGCAGCGGCTCCCTTTTAAACTTCTGAATAAGCTTGGCCGTGTTACTGTAGACCGACCCGGTCCCCCCCGCGGCGTCTACTGGGGGAATTACCACGGGACTGGTTTTGCCCTGCTGACTGACCGGAGACGGGGCACGTTTCTGTGGCGTAATGGCAGCCGCATTGACGGGGTGGCTCTTTAGGGTGGATTTATTAGCAGCTGCCTTAGCTTGGGCTTGCTGGCTGCCTGTCGGGGTCTTACCGCTTTGCGTCGGCTCCACGCCAGCCGCTCGTTGGGACGGCTTATTGGAAGAAGGTGAAACGCTACCAGAAGCCGCAAGGCGTGGGGTCTCAGAGACATTACCTTTCTGTGCAGATACAGGAGACCTGGAACCCTCGTTCCTCCTGGAGGCTGAAGGTTCATTCTTTATCTGCACAGCCTTGGCGCCGGCCGCCTTGAAGCTGCCCGGATGCAGATTGGGACTCAGCTTCTTCTCGGAATCTTTGTCCTTGTGAAACATATCAAACGCTTCCGAGAATCGGCCCCTCTGGGTCCCCGCACCGACATGAGGAGGAGGCATCTTTTGGAGGTCGGACTTCTGACTAGAGGACTCAAGTGCCTTTTTGGCAAAGAGCTCCGGCCCAGAGACCTCTTTGCCAACGACTTGGTTCTTGGAAGCGTCTTGAGAGATCTCTTCAGCCTTCGAAGGTTTTAAACTGAACTTGGAAGATGACTTGATGGATAAAAACGTGTTGAGAGGCGCTGGCTTGCTAAGCGGAGCAACACCAGACTTTCTAAGCACACTTATTGGGACGGGTAGATTGGGCCTTACTTTGGTTTGCGGCACCAAGCTCGGTGAAGCGGTGGACGAGGAGCTGGAGCTTCCATGAGAACCACTGCCTTTACCCATGAGTTTGATTTCGATGCTCTTGTTGCGAGCCGCGGGAGTCTTCCCTTCCTCCTCTTTCTGCTTGCCATGGGCTGCGCTTTCGTCCTTCGAGGCTTCGCCTTCCGCATTCTGGGATTTGCTTTCTTGGGTTTTCCAGGAGAACTTCCCAAAGGACTGCGTCCTCCCCAGCTCCGATCTCTCGGGTTTCAGGTTTTGCCGAGCATCTGGTTTAGCGGGCGGCGGGGCGACGGCGCTCTGCTTCGCGCTCTCCTCCTCGTCGTCAGGTCTGGCCCTTTTGAATTTGCTTTCTCCTGCGGATTCGTTAAATTGCTCGAAGAGCTTCCGCTTCTGTGGCGCCTCCTCCGCGACGGCCTTCTGCTTGTTTTGTCTCTTCTGTTCGTATTGAGGGTTGTCATCCGTATATTTCTAGAAAAGAGAAACAACGCGAGTTGACTTCAGACGTTCATCACGAGCGTAACCGCGATTATAAACGTGGAATTATGAGACCGGGGACGCGGTGGAAGATTGAGACTAGCGGCTCTCATACATGCGGACGCATCACACTTCCTATGTGAGGAAATGGCTCGCATTATTTATTTACGGGGACTCTGGGCTGAAATGGAAGCGATCGTAAGCAGTTACGTGCCCGTGAGTTATTAAGACCCGGTCGCTCGGCCAGAGGAGTCTGTTTTTGGGGTAAAGAAAAGTCACCTTATACTTGTCATTGTGAGCAAACGTTCTCAAGTGTTGCTCGGCGCAGGTCTGATCGGCGAACTGCTCCTCGCAGAGCTGGCAGTAGAAGCCGTTAGTAGGAAACAAGAACTCGAGGCCTGTAATGCGGAACGGCAGCGTGAGGAGACGGCACGGTAACCGACGGTTACAAAGCCACAGCGGATACGGCCGGAAGCCGGCGCTCGCTCACCTTTCATGGGAACGGCCAGCGTCTGCCTCCCTGGGGGCTTCGCTTCTCCCTCCGTCTTTTTTGCCCAGGGGCGCTTCGGTGGGTTGGACATCTATTTGGAGATTAAGGGAATAAATGTTTAAGCTTCATCATCATCATCACCACCAACACCGCTGCTAGCGATCGCTTATCACTCTCAAAGGCAGATGACGTCGTGGACGGAGCGGCATTATCTGCACTTTGACTCAGGACACGTGACGTAAACGCTGTAAGATGGCAGCCCGCGGCTCGTACCTGGACGTGCTTTTTACTGTGCATGTGAAGCAGGTAGTCGATGACGGTCGTGCAGACAGAGTCGCAATCCTCGCACCAGTGGTAACCTTCATCGTAATACTCAAACAACTGAGACAGGTCAATGGAAAGCGACTCCTTGGAGGTAGTCTTGGTGGCCGGCTCGGCGGGGCGAGGGCTTTTAGGCCTGGCCTTCACCTCGGGGCTCGGGGAGCTGGAGGTTCTGGACCGCGACGATGTCTTCTTCTGGTCGGATTTCGGAGGAGTGCTCCTAGGTTTTGGGTCGCCGCCGCCGCTGGATTTTGGGTCGCTCTTTGAGTCTTCTTTGGATTTGGTGTCGTTTGTGTTTCTAAAGTGGCTTCCCGAGTCCTGAATCAAAAACAAGAGCGGTCAACGAGCAGAAAGACTTACAATAAAGCATAACGGGAGAATAAACCACAGAATAATCGGGTTTAATCGCACATAAATCACACCCACGTAACACCTTCAGTGTCTAAATACCACGTCACCCACGCGGGTCCTCCCGCAGAACCCGTTTATTAGACAGCCGGCAGGTCTCAGTCGGTTATCTCCCCGGAAGAGATAGACAGAACAAGCGCACATCTCGAGCCGCGGAGATCTTTACCCTGGAGGAGTGTACGGTGGGGCCGACGACCTTCTTGGGAGCGTGGGCCGGCGAACGCCTGTCTGCTAACTCGGCAGGGGCAGCTCCCAAAATCTCCGCCACCTTGGTGAGCTGCTGCTGCTTTTGAATGGCCGCCTGCAGCTCCTTTCGCAGGACGGACAGTTGCTTCTGCGCGTTCTCCACCGCGTTGTTCAGCTCCTCCAGAAGGGGGTCTTTGTGCCCATCCTTTTCCCGGCGTTTCTTCCGCAGAAGGATGCCTAAGGAGACAGCAGGGGACAAGCGTATGACATACGAGGCTGCACACGGGACAGGTTCAGGGCCGGTACCAAGTACTCCAAGCCGTGTTTTGTTTGGGGGTTTACGCTTTTGGGCCGGCGTCGCAGGCAGACCACGCGGCAGCCATGCCTAGACGGGGAAGACCTTACCCTGCTGGACGCGCAGCTGCTCCACCTTGGCGCACAGAGAGTCTAAACTCGCGGTCTTCGTCCTCTGTTCTTTCCTTAAGTCATCCAGCTCTTCCAGGACCTTCAACAGACGGGGCTTTAAATTTGGATCAAAGTGCACCCCGCGCCAACCCCCTATCGCTAGGATTCAGCTCCAGGGCGGTCTGACGCCGACCGGCTCTGTCTCGGGGCCCCGGGGCGAGCTCTGCGGCTCAGGCACCGCGTGTAAAAGCTTTAATGACAAACAACCTCACGCTAAAGGGTGATTTAAATGTAAGGCGTCCACACGTGACGCACACACAGCCCGGACCCAGAGACACGGAACACAATACACGGCAATCAATCTCCAGAACGAAACGGGATCTGGAGATCAAAGTAACGGCGGCGCTTTTTCCTTCAGCAACTTAGTATCTGATTCCGCCCCGAGTGTCACCTTCGCGGCCTGAACTCGACAGATATGTGAACTCACTCCGGCGCACATCGCGCACTTACCTTCTGTTTCTCTATCTCCTTGTTATTGCGCTCTGTCTCCTGCTTCTCTATCAGCTGATGCACCTGCACGGCCAGGGCTTCTTTCTTCCCCGCGGCGAGAACTTCTGCATTCTCGCTTGTTTCAATGACACGTAAGTTGCTGCGACTGATTGTCGTGGAATGGGACACCACCATGTGAGAGAGCGTCGGCGGCACGTGAGTGGGGGAGGGTTGGTGAACCTGCGGATAGACCGACCAGCTGGAGGTGGGATAGGCGACGTAGGGCGTGTAGGGATTGTAGGCAGGAGGGGGTATGCTGTAGCTCGGCATTATCTGCGCACCGGAGGGGTAAGGAGAATAAACCTGCATCTGCGAGGGACTGATGGGTGCCGGGGTCGGCTCGGACAGAGAAGGAATGGCCTGAGTCGCCGGGGGAGTGTGATCTTTGAGCCTGGGTATCGGCTTGGCGTCCAGCTCGTGAGTTGTGGGAGACTCCGGCTCTCTCCTCCTGGCGGCGGGGGACATATCGTGTTTCCGGGGTCTCAAATCAGCGGGTTTTGGGTCAGTTACACTAGGCCGGCACTCCGGCGTCTGCTGGGAGCTCCCGGGGAGGCTCTTCTTTCCGTGAAGCCTCTCCTGAGTTCTTGCGGCTAATTTGCCGATTTCCGCCACGCCGATATCAAGACCAATGGTTTTTAGGAGGTCGTGGATCTTCTCGTACTGCTGCTTGTTGGCCAAGTTCTTTGGCGCTGAAGTAGGAGCTGGAGGAGTGGGACTCGGGGCAGACTGCGCTGAAGCGGGGGGGTTATGGGCAACAGGTTTGGGGGCAGCTGAAGCTGGAGGCCGACTCACAGCCCCGGGGGTCGGTTTCTTTAACTCCTCGTCTCCGTATAAGAACCTCTCCTCATCCTCTATTTCCGCACGGCTTCTGAATTTCTTCTCTGGCGGTTTGCTGGTTTCTGCCCGCTTCGGAGATGGCGCCACATTGTTCCCGCTGTCCTTCGGCGGCTCATTCGTTGAGACCGCGCTCTTCGGGGGTTGGGCTTTTTGCTGGGAAGCCCCTTTGGGGTCGGGAAACTTTGCGGAGGGGTTGTAAGGGATGCCTTGGGCTTCACACGCGCTCTTGTTAAACATGTGCAAGAAATTACCCATTTTAGAAGAATATTGGCTGCTCTTGGTCTCCTCCAGGCCAAGTTGGGCGCCGCCGCTCGAGGTCTGGTTATTGGCTGTAGCCGGCGGCGCAATTTCTCCCGAGGACGGGGCGGGGATGGAGTTACTGCACGGAAAACCCGACTCATTGATCACTTTTGGCCCTAGACTGGACTTGATGGCAGCGGATCCGGTTGGGATGTTCTGATTGGCTGGAGCTCCGGTCTTCAGTAAGGTAGATGTACCGTCTGCTAGCGCCCTGCCTGTGACACCCGCGCCGCTGGAGGGGGAGGAGGAACCTGCGGCTCTTTCCATGAGGGAAGGATTAGCCGACGGGAAAAGGCAAGTGGTGGACGTCTCCTTGTGGCTCGAGTAACTATTGATCTGCTGATGGAGAGAAGGAAAGTATTAGTTCAAGGAAAAAACTTCTAGGTTTAAGCCTGACCAATCATGGAAGGGTTATATACCCTGCGGTGGGGGGACTGCCACGCGAACGGGCTTTTGGCGAGCTGCCACAGCCTTGCCGTTCTACTTACCCCGCCGGCCGTGTTTACGCTCTCCACTTCTGGGCGCTTCTTCAGGATGGATTTCTTGGGCATGGGAAGCGGCTCTTCTGGGGGCCGCTTCAAATCTTTTGCCCAAGCCTGGAAGTTCGGAGTAACGGGAGGATACCCCGACGGAGGCAGCTCGCCTACTGCATGGTATTTGCCGGGAACATCCCCAGGGCCAGAGCCGGACGCTCTCGGACCAACAGACCTGCCAAAGATGGCGGAAAATCAGGAAGGAGAAAGGATCCTACTAACCTCCTCGCCCCCTGAGCGGCGGTCCTTAGAGGGACTCTGCGGCCACCGCGCCCACCTGCGTCGCATTTAAATGTTGCACTAACGTTAGACAAAGATCGTTTCACGCATAGAGGGGGAAAAAGCTTTCAACCCCACCTGGCCGGCGCCGCCGGGTTCTGCAGCCGATCCAAGAGACTCCCTTTCCGAGCGACTGAACGAAGACAACCCCGCGGCCAAAATTCCTCCCCAGCTGCCGAAGATGCCCCTGCCAACGATTACGCTTCGGGGCAATTACCTTCCTACATGGGTGACGGTTTTAACTCTTTCATGAAATAATCATATAAAAGCGGCGCTGTGCGTTTACCATCTCCCCTTCGTTACCCCACAGATGCACCGGGGCGACACCAAGAGGTGCATTTCCCAGCAGGGCGTCTAATAACAGCATGGCAACAACGGCAAAACGTGGGTGACTAAAGCCTCGGTGAGGAAAGGGTTAAATCACCTGATCCGAACAATTTTGGTGTAACATAAGCAGAAATCGGGAAGGGGTTAAAACACTTTCACCACTCTCCTCACCCTCCATCATACCTGTCCAGAGCTCTGGGGCAGGGGCCGGTGCGCTCTTCGGCGCGCATGCGCAGCGGATCATTGTGGGGAGCAGGCGGGTCACTGGATGCGGCGGAGCGGAAGCCGGGAGAGCTTCGAGGCTGCGGGGAGAAAACACGAGTGAACACGGCACACGGAGCCACAAGCTTACACCTTGCCCAGGTTGCCAGTCCCCAAATTCAGCCAAGCCAAAGGGACCACCATAACCACACACACAGGGGCCACTGCCAGGCCAGGGGTGCAGACTGCCCGCACACAGGGGCCACTGCAAGGCCAGGGGTGCAGACTGCCCGCACACAGGGGCCACTGCAAGGCCAGGGGTGCAGACTGCCCGCACACAGGGGCCACTGCAAGGCCAGGGGTGCAGACTGCCCGCACACAGGGGCCACTGCAAGGCCAGGGGTGCAGACTGCCCGCACACAGGGGCCACTGCAAGGCCAGGGGTGCAGACTGCCCGCACACAGGGGCCACAGCCAGGCCTGGGGGGGGGGTTGCCAGACTACCCATTCACACAGGGGTCACTATCAGGTCAGGGGATATGTTAATAAAGGGGCGTGGCTATGTAGATGAGCGCTCACCTCGTAAGAGTAGCGGGACTCTTCGCTAGGCGAGCGGCGAGACCGGCCCCGGGACCTGGAGCGCCGCGGCCTGGATCTGGAGCGCCTCGTTCTTGATTTGGAACGGCCCCGGGATCTGGAGCGTCTCGACCTGGATCGAGAACGAGAGCGACCCCGAGACCTGGAACGGTGAGACCGGCCTGGTGAGCGGCCCCGGGACCTGGAGCGCCGTAGTCTGCCCGGAGAAGATGAGTCGGCCCAGCTAGGCGGGCTCTGATGTATTTCAGGGATATTGTCTTCCGTCCAGTCCGGGGACTGAGCTGGGCGCACCGGGATCCGGTACATGGTGACGGTCCCAGACTTGCGACTGCATGTGCGCGTGCGCCCACTGCACTGCGTCTTACGTCAGCACGCAGCCGCCATCTTTTTCCACCCGCTCACTGTGAGGTGCAGCTGCCGTCTTACTCCTCCCTGACCTCGGGGAGGTGCAGCCCTACGGCACCCTAAGCACCCGCAGTCCTCCCAGTGTGTCACAGAGACGCCAGAGGCAGCGGGAAATACAGTTTCTGACGGCTGCTAATTAGCCCACGTGATATTCCTGCTATAAATACTGAAACTTCAGCCAGCGCTCTCCTCAGCAGGTGGGGGTGGGGGGTCAGCCATCGCTCTTCACCCCTCAGTATAGTTCTGCTTCAGTGTAAAGGGCTCTATGTATCCCCCATGCAGTTACCCTGAGCCCCGCTGCATTAACGTTCGCCATGTATAATAAATATATATATATAAATAACATATCTCATTATTATCTTTTATTATTATAGCGCTTCATACAGATTTTCCAGGGGTCTGACAAGACAAACCGATGCATTAGGTGGAGAGACAAAGGAGCCATCCCAACACGGAGCGCTCCACATCACAACCGCCAAACGGTCCTCCCCCACTGCTGCCCCGTTCTCCCCTCTCTCACCTCCTTATTCCACACAAACCCCCGTTAGATTGTAAGCTCCCGGGAGCAGAGCCCTCTGTATGGCTAACACGCTAATGTTATGTCCGGTAGTGACCGGTCTCGCTGCGCTCCGGAGTCTGCTGGCGCTACAGAAATAAATGTAATGAATCGCTCTCAGCTTCCGTTATACCGGATCTGGGAAACGTGACCCCGAAACACCAACGCTGTTCCCCGCTTCGTTCACTGTATATATAATACCTGCCAAGTGCCCCTGTTGTGTTTGGCCAGTCCCTCCATATACAAATGTATTTATACGCGTTTTTCTCTTAGATATATGTAAATATATCAGAAGGTGGCGCCTCGCGTCCAGGAGGTATCGCTGCGCCGCTTCCTGATCACTCCTGTGAGTCACTCCTGGCACCGCAGCCTGGGCTCATAAATACAGCTTATTAAAAGTGCAAAGAGCAAAGCCCGAGATCCTGCGTGGCCCCGGACATCCAGCGAGGGCAGCGGCCGTTACCGGGAGATCCTGCGTGGCCCCGGAAATCCAGCGAGGGCAGCGGCCGTTACGGGAGATCCCGCTTCATCGGTAAAGACTGGAGTAGGGGTTTAGTTCAGAAACAAGGGGGTGATGGCGGGAGGAAGAGAGCGGAATGAGCTTTACGTTCCTAGGCAGAGCTCTACATCATCTGCCAGAGCCGCCTCGCTTATCCTCAGGGGACTAATTACCCACCATAACAGGACTGGTAATCCTGCCCATCTCGCCATAAGGGGACCGGTAACCCCGCCCTTCTCGCCATAAAGGGGACCGGTAACCCCGCCCTTCTCGCCATAAGGGGGACCGGTAACCCTGCCCTTTTTGCCATCAGGTCAATAATAATGCGGTCATTGTCATATATATGTATATATATATATATATAGATATGAGGGACTGGTTAAACTAAACAGGGAAACTTGGCAGGTACGTATAATATATAGATCTCGCACATTGGCCCTCCGGTAAACACATTACAAAGGCAAGGCTTCCTTTACGCTACAGACTATGATGGCGCCATATAAAATACTAAATAATTCATACTGCGGCTCCCACCAATACAACGGCTGATAAATTTCTTCTGGAGTCAAAAATCTGAACGGCGCCCAACAGCTGACGCTAGATGGCAGCACTTACACCAAGTCCTCCAACAACATTAACTAACAGACGCTCTGTACGGAAGGAGGCGGCTCTATGGCTGCTGTCTCTATAGGCAACGTGTTGGTTCGTTAGCAATTCCCTTCCCCAGTGGTACACAGACGGGCTAATGTAGTTCCGCTTTCCTGAGTGAAGGTAGCCGGGTGGGGGTACATGGAAAGAGAATGTGACCCCTGGGGGTGGGTTACAGGGTAGAAGCTGGCCCTGGAAATGGGGTATACTAAAGATGGCAGAATACGCTCCTGGGGTGGTCCCGAGTGAACGGAGCCGTCTCTGTCTGCAAGCCTTAAGAGACAGTCAGGGAAGGTATGGGAGACAGTCTGGGAAGGTATGGCTGTTGGTGAGGAGTTATGAGAGTGCTAGAGTTGAATGAATTAGACATGCTGTGGAATTCTTTGAGACAGTTAGTGGGGGTATTTGGGAGAGTTGGGATCTGAGGGGCCCTGTCCTCTTAATGTTCTGTCTCTTCCTCGTAGAGTTTGCGGCTGCCCCCGGTGCTCGGGATGGAGGCAGTGGTGGCCGAGCTGTGTGGGACGTCCCCGGCAGACCCTCTACCCGTCTGGGTGAACGGCCACGTTGGTGTCTGCTTTAACCAGCTAATCCTGAGCACCCTCCCGCACGCGCTCCTGGCCGTGACCAGCGGCTGCCACGCCAGGGCCCACAGGTAATCCCGCGGTGTGGCGCATGGTGATTATCCAATTATATATCTGCTAAAAAAAGAACTTAAAAAAACAGGAGAGCTGAGAGAATGCAGGTGCCCAGGAATGTGAGTTTCTGTCATCTGTTGGGTGTTTGTAGACGATGTCCAGCCAGTCAGAAATATTAAAATTTGTCTCCGCTAGTAGCCATTTCTGGGTCTCTTTACCCCAGAGTGGTCAGGGAACCTGCCCTGCAAACCCCCAGCTTAGTGAATAAACCCCGCTGTTACGGGGATGCCTTGTCATCATAAAAATCACATGAGACTGTGGGGTTTACGCTGCTTGATATAGTTACTCAGGTGGTCTCTGTTACCGTAACGTTTCCGTGTATAGTGAGACTCCTGTAACCCCAAAGTGCAAAGTGACAGCCACCTCCCAGAGAGCGTCTTGTGGACAGAGGGACCCCGGGGCATGGAGGCTACAGATGGAGAGGTGGCCAGGCTTCAGGTACACGGAAGGTTCATGCGGAGGGCTGGCCCCTTCCACGCCGCGCTTCATGAGATTCTTCTCTCTCCAGGCTTTGTTGGTCCGGTCCCCCCAGCTCGGCTTGGATGTGCCGGATGGCTGTCTCCTTCTTGCTGGCCGTTTCTTCGTTGAGTGACCTGCTGATGGGAGCCATATTTCCACATCAGGTTCCTTCTAGCATGGAGGTCCTTTCAGGAGGTGTATCCTGCCTGTCCTGGATCTCTCATCTCCTGGCGCTGTTCTCACTCCGGCGGACGCGGTGCATCCGTTTGCGGGGCCCTCTGAGCCTGCTGCTTCCAGTTGTTCTCCTGGTCCCAGGCCTGGTGATCACAGACATGACGCTCTGTCAGGAAGGAGCTGTCTCCGCTCCCCTGAATCCTGTTCTCCTTTCCCGCTTCTCCCTTTCATGTCTCCGACTTTGCTTTATCATTATATATGTAGGGGCCTTCCTGGCTCCCCCCCAGCACACCAGGGGTCCCACCCCAATCTCTATCAATGATGATGATGACCGGTCCCCGCTGCTCTCGTCACCTCACAGTCCCAGTAGGCAGGTACCTGCCGAGGATGGGGAAAGCTGGTTGTCTCGCTTCTTCTACCACTGGATGAACCCTCTTATGCAGCATGGGGCAAAGGGAGGCTTAAAAGGCCCCCAGGATTTGTATTTGCTCCCCCGGCGCCTCCACACGGCCAGAGTCCGCCGGGAATTCCAGGCTCAGGCCGGCTCTGGAGCATCCAATCTTTTGTCACGTTTACATGGCTGCTTTGGGGCACGATATTACTCGCTGGGGCTACTGAAACTCGGGGGAAGTGTTCTGGGGTTCTTGGGCCCTCTGCTACTGAACCTGCTGGTGAATTTCATGGAGACGGGCCAGGAGCCCCTGAGCTGGGGCGTACTGTATGCGCTGGGTCTGTTTGCTGGCGGCTTTCTCTCTGCATTGCTGCAGAACCAATTCACGCACGAGGTGAACAAGCTGATGCTGGCAGTGAGGGCGGCCGTGCTGACCAGCGTGTACCGTAAGGCCGTACGTGGCGAGGGAACGTGTCTGGCGGGGTTCTCACCCGGAGAAGTAGTGAACTTCATGAGCACCGACGCGGACCGGATTTCCAACTTTTGTCGAAGCTTCCACGAGCTGTGGAGCCTTCCGCTTCAGTTCTCCGTCACGCTCTACCTCCTGTACCAGCAGGTGGGCATCGCCTTTCTGGGGGGTCTGGGACTTGCCCTGCTGCTGGTCCCACTGAACAAAGTCATCGCTAGTCGTATTATGGAGAACAACAAGGATATGCTGAGGCATAAGGATGCTCGCGTCAAGGTGAGAAAGAGTGGTGGGTGCCGGGGTAAATTCCAGCAGAGGTGGCTGGCACCAGGACAGGATCTCGGGGCTTGGGGACCCCCGCTTGCTGGGTCTGGTTATGTTTTCAGCTTGTCTGTCTTCTTGCAGCTGATGACGAAGCTCTGTCTGTCTGTCTGTCTGTCTGTCTGACGTTCTCCCCTATCTTGCAGCTGATGGCAGAACTCCTCTCCGGGATGCGAGTGGTAAAGTTTTACTCGTGGGAAGCGCACTTCAGTCGCAGGGTGAACTCGTTGAGGGAACAGGAGCTGCGCAGTCTCCGGGCCATCAAGCTCCTGGACGCCGTGTGTGTTTATCTGTGGGCCGCTCTCCCCGTCCTCGTCTCCATCCTCACCTTTATCACCTATGTGATGCTGGGACACCAGCTCACTGCTGCCAAGGTCAGTGCAGGCTGTGACGGGGCCACACGTGGACCGCGGGAGTCCTGATGAAGATAACAGGTTAAGCTGACTGGTGTCTGTTTGCCCTCCGTCCATTCTCAGGTTTTCACTGCCTTGGCTCTGGTTGGGATGCTAATTCTTCCGCTCAACAACTTCCCCTGGGTGCTGAATGGGGTCCTGGAGGCCAAAGTTTCCTTGGATCGGATCCAGCGCTTTCTGGAGCTGCCGGAGCAAAACCTTCTGAAGTATTATAGCCAAGGCAAGAGCGGTGGCAATGGGTCAGGAGGGGGTCCATGAGCTCCATTATCTGAGTGCGTGTTAACATAGAGCACGTGGACTGGACGTGGGAACGTGTCTTGTTCAGGCACATGGGAGACGAGGTACAGGTCGTCTTCCGATGGCAGCTGGGCAGAGTGCATGCTCTTCTGCATGTGTGACTGGAGTAGAGGTTGGCTTGGCTTTCCCCCCATGCAGGGACCATTCAGGGCTGGAGATGGACCTTCTGCAAGGACTCACTGGGATTAGACCCAGAGTAGGCTATGTCAGGGTGGGCAGAATGCCACGGAGCAAAGCAGAAGGTCTTGCTTGGGGTTTCAGGCAGAAGTCCAGTGGGGCGGCTGGAGGAAAAGTCACAGATATCCTTCAAAGCAGAGAGCGGCGGGCGAGATTCCCCGACGAGTCAGTAGATGGATAATAAGCTTTGAGATGCAGAACCGGGTCCTCCAGCTCTGTCTGGACGATATCAGAAAGGCCGATACGTGTCTTTAACCGTCTCCCGGCCCCGCCGAGGGTTATGAATATGTGTTTAACCCTAAATTATGAACCATGTTCTTTATGGCATTGATTTAAAGGAGTGGGATGCAGCCCCTGTAAAACGCGTCTCTCTCAGGGGCCCCAGGTCCTCATTTGTTCCGTGTCTGTAAGTGTTCTCTGTCTGCTAGAGCCTCCAGCGGAGCCGTCCTCTGTCTTGGAGCTCCGTGATGCCTCCTTCTCTTGGGGGAGCGTACCTGAGGGGTCTGCCTCGCTCCAGCTTCTCATCCAGCACCTGTCTGTCCTCAAGGTGAGCCGTGCGTTAGTGACCCCATCGAGCGGGACAGAACCGCACATGGGTGACTGTCCTTCTGCCAACTCGTCAATATATAGTTAATAATGTAAGATAAACCTTTCTCAGCAGCCTTAGATACTTTTACTTATATATTATATATAGAGATAATTAACGCCTTTTTACAGTGTATGGCCGTCTAGGTAAATTCTTTCCCTACCCAGAACAAGCAGCATTGTGCTGATTATTTAATAAGACACACCGTATACAGAGCACAGGGTTGGGGCTTTTGTCTGTTCCACGGGGTGGTAGCAGTGTCTGAGTGTGTCATGGCTGCTATAAAGGGGCATAGGGGACCCAGACCACCGCAAGGGAGATAAAGCCCCCAATCACCTTCTTTATTGGAAACTGAGTTAATACACAGGGCCTTTTGGAAGGATTTTGGGCTTCTTATTTGTCTTGTTGCCTTGCGTTCCCCTCGATTTACTCTCTCCTCCTAATTACAGGGGTCTCTCGTCGCCGTTGTTGGTAAAGTTGGCTGTGGGAAGAGCTCTCTGTTGGCAGCCGTCACGGGAGAACTCAGCAGGTAACGGGAGCGGACGTGGGACTTGTTACACGCGTCTGTGTCACAATACGCTTATATGTGTCTCCTGTCGCAGGACGGGTGGCCGATTGTTCGTCTCTGGTCAGGAGCTGGGCTTTGGCTATACAGCTCAGGAGCCCTGGATCCAGTTTGCCACCATCAGGGAGAACATACTGTTTGGGAAGGAGTTTAATGGACGCCTGTACCAGGATGTGCTGGAAGCCTGTGCCCTCACCGATGACCTGAGTGTGAGTGCGTGTCCCACAGAAAACATTTGTGTGCGTGGTATCCCCGTTCTGTGATCTGATATCATTGGACCAGGTGCCTGGGGCAGGGGACCCCCCCTGCAGTAGTGTTTACAGAGGTGTTGCTCCAACAAGTATTGTCCCAAGAGCTTACCCCCCCAGCATGCAGCTTGGTGCCCCGAATGAGCCATACTGGCGTCTTCTTGTCTCCATGAATTAGATCCTGCCAGCTGGAGACCAGACGGAGGTTGGGGAGAACGGTGTCACCCTCAGCGGTGGGCAGAAGGCCCGCGTGGCGCTAGCCAGAGCCGTGTACCAGGTAACGGGCATATCGTGCCGGGTTAGAGGGGGCAAGGTCTGCCTTGGGGTGAGTGGCGAGTCGCCGCAGCAACGGGTGAATGGGTGACGAACTCGGGGGGTAAATGGGGGGAAAAAGGAGAATAACCCAGAACCGACTGAGAAAACTCTTCTTCAGGAGAAGGATCTTTATATTCTCGATGACCCCTTGGCTGCAGTGGATGCCGATGTGGCGTCTCACCTGATGGAGAAATGCATTCTGGGAATCCTTGGTAACAGGACCAGGATCCTGTGCAGCCACCGGACCGAGCTGCTCTCTAAGGCCGATGTAGTCGTCCTCATGCAGGACGGGAAAATCATCTGCTCAGGTGAGACCAGAGCCAGCCGGCCATTTTTCCGCCCTCTGCACGCCGGCCGCCGGTCGCCAATCTCCCTCGTTTTATCTCGCAGGTCCCCCCGATCAGGTTCTTCCTCTGGTGGAAACCTCGTCGTTGTTCAGAAACGCCCAGGGGAGAAAGCCGGAGAAAGGTCAGTGTGGCCCAGAAATGGCCGGGGGGTCAGGAGAGCCGAACTCGGCCCCCTGCAGTTTGGTGGTAACTATTGGACTATCGGAGGGGGGGGGTCTGTAATACGGAGTCGCCCGTATCCTGGGCTAATGGCCACCTCACCCCCGATCAGAGAGTCGATGCACAGAACTTCTGGGGTACTGGAGAGAGCGCTCTGTGCTGCTGGTTGTACCGAAAGGTTTTCTCTCTCTTTCTTACAGTAGCGAACACTCAGGACATGGAGGAAGAAGAGGGGGAACAGGAGGAGAAGACCCCCTTAAATACCCCATCGCTGGGGGAGGAGGAGAAGAAGGAGGGGGCAGTGGCTTTTCATATCTATAGGGCGTATTGGAGGGCCGCAGGTGGCTGCTTGGCTGGATCTGTGCTCCTGTCCCTGCTCCTCATGCAGGGTGAGTCTGCCCCACCAGCCGCTTCTTGCCCCACTCTCGGAGCTCACCCCTCTTTATATACCCCAGCGGTGTCTCCGTGACGCTCTAATATCTGCCCTTTGTGTCCCGCAGCCTCCAGGAACCTGTCTGACTGGTGGCTGTCGCACTGGATCTCCAGCCTGCCGGATGTGCCGGGAAACTGCTCCCGGGGCGCTCCGTCTCCGGCCCTGCTGCTCTTCTCCCCGGGGAGACTTCTGTAAGTGCCCCGGGTAACTGGGAAGAGGGGTATATCTCACAGGCCAAAATCCGCTGAATGTATTGGCACCGTGCGCAATAAACATACAGTTCCTATAGGCAGATACATACATGTGTGTTCGCCCGAATGGATCTGTATATAATATATAATGTGTATGTGTGTATATATATAATATATATATATATATATATTACACACACACATACACATAGCGGTGTGTGTGTGTGTGTGTGTGTGTGTGTGTGTGTGTGTGTGTGTATGTATGTATGTATATATAAATATGTGTGTGTAGGTCGCTTGTCCTCTCGCGGGGTTCTTGGGTCAGTCGTAAGGGAAAGTTAATAGGCTGGGAGAGTTATGGCTGCGTTTGTCTCTCCAGATCCCCCGTGTCCTCGGTGACTTCTTCTCCCAAAGCGAACCTGTCCGCCGACGTCACCTTCTACCTGACGGTATACGGGGGAATCGCGGCCGCCAACTCTGTCTTCACCGCCCTGCGCGCCCTGCTCTTCGCCCTGGGAACTGTGCGAGCGGCAACCGCCATCCACCACCACCTGTTGACGAGGGTCCTGAGGGTAAGAGGGCCACAAGCACTAATGACATGTTTAGGGGTCAGTTCCCTCCTAGGGCCGCAGTGTAGTAATGACAATGGCATGTTTAGGGGTCGGCCCCTCCTTGGGCCGCAGTGTACCCACGGCCATAGTTCCTTGAAGATGGTGGCATGTTTAGGGGCCGGAGTCGCCTGGTTCATTCAAAAAATAAAATATGTAAAAATCAGATAAAAGCAGCAAAATTGGAGACAGAAAGACTCATTGCCAAAGAGAGTAAAACAAACCCCAAAATGTTCTTTAACTATATAAATAGTAAAAAGGTTAAAAATGAAAGCGTTGGCCCCTTAAAAAGTAATGAGGGAGAAGTTATAGACGGGGATCAGGAAAAAGCTAATCTATTAAATATATTCTTCTCTGCTGTATTCACAGAGGAAAATGAAATGCCAGGTAATATACAGCAGGATGAGATAAATGCCCCAGTACATGTCGCCTGTCTAACCCAGGAAGAAGTGCAGTGCCGCCTAAAAAAAATCAAAATAGACAAATCACCAGGTCCAGATGGCATTCACCCCCGCGTTCTAAGGGAGTTAAGTAATGTAATAGACAGACCCCTATTTCTAATATTCAAGGACTCTATAGTGACAGGGTCTGTTCCCCAGGACTGGCGCATAGCAAATGTTGTGCCAATATTCAAAAAGGGGACAAAAAGTGACCCGGGGAATTATAGGCCTGTTAGTTTAACTTCTGTTGTGTGTAAACTGTTTGAGGGTTTCCTAAGAGATGCTATTTTGGAGAATCTCAATGAAAATAAGTGTATGACTCCATATCAGCATTGGGTTTACAAGGGATCGGTCCTGTCAAACTAACCTGATCAGCTTTTATGTGGAGGTGAGCTCAGGACCGGATCGGGGTGAATCGCTGGATGTCGTATATCTTGATTTTTCCAAAGCATTTGATACGGTGCCACATAAAAGGCTGGTACATAAAATGAGAATGCTTGGGCTGGGGGAGAATGTGTGTATGTGGGTAAGTAACTGGCTCAGTGATAGGAAACAGAGGGTGGTTATTAATGGTACATACTCTGAGTGGGTGACTGTTGCTAGTGGGGTACCACAGGGGTCAGTTTTGGGTCCTATTCTTTTTAATATATTTATTAATGACCTTGTAGAGGGATTGCATAGTAAAGTATCAATCTTTGCAGACGATACTAAGCTCTGTAACGTGGTTAACACAATAGAGGACAGCGCACGATTACAAATGGATCTGCATAGGTTGGAGGCTTGGGCTGGGATGTGGCAGATGAGGTTCAACACAGATAAATGTAAGGTTATGCACATGGGGAAGAAAAATCCAGGCTGGGAATATGTATTAAACGGGAAAACACTGGGGACGACTGACATGGAAAAGGACTTAGGAGTTTTAGTTAACAGTAAATTTACCTGTAGCGACCAGTGTCAGGCAGCTGCTGCTAAGGCAAATAAAATCATGGGGTGCATCAAAAGGGGCATAGATGCCCACGACAAGGAAATAATTCTACCCCTGTACAAGTCACTAGTCAGACCACACATGGAATACTGTGTACAGTACTGGGCACCAGTGTACAAGAAAGATATAGTGGAGCTGGAGAGGGTTCAAAGACGGGCAACCAGAGTAATAAGGGGAATGGGAGGATTACAGTACCCAGAAAGATTATCAGAATTGGGGTTATTTAGTTTGGAAAAAAGACGGCTTAGGGGGGACTTAATAACTATGTATAAATATATAAGGGGGCAGTACAGAGATCACTCCCAGGACCTATTTATACCCAGGACTGTATCTATAACAAGGGGACATCCTCTACGGTTGGAGGAAAGAAGGTTTCTACACCAGCACAGACGGGGGTTCTTTACAGTAAGAGCGGTGAGATTATGGAACTCTCTGCCAGAGGAGGTGGTAATGGTAAACTCAATAAAAGAGTTCAAAAGGAGCCTGGACGTGTTTCTTGAAAGCAATAATATTACAAGTTATGGATATTAGATTAATAGGGACAGAACGTTGATCCAGGGATTTATTCTGATTGCCATATTTGGAGTCGGGAAGGAATTTTCCCCCTGGTATGGGGCAATTGGCATCTGCTTCATAAGGGTTTTTTGCCTTCCGCTGGATCAACACAGTAGGGACACAATATGTATATAGGTTGAACTTGATGGACTTTGGTCTTTTTTCAACCTTATGAACTATGTTACTATGTTACTATGTTACTCCACGGGGTTGCTATGAAATCTGTGATCCGTGGGCTGATGCCGCGTTGCTTTAGGATGCCGTTACTTTGTCGGATCCGTGTCTCTTAGGCCACGGTGACGTTCTTTGACAGCACGCCCGCCGGACGGATCATTAACCGCTTCTCGTCGGACCTGTACTGCGTGGACGACTCGCTGCCCTTCATCCTGAATATTTTCCTGGCGAATGTCTTTGGCTTGCTGGGCATGCTGGGAGTGATTAGTTACGGGCTGCCCTGGATCCTGCTGGTGCTCGTGCCGCTGGCGCTGCTTTACTTCTACATCCAGCGCTTTTACCGGCACACGTCCCGAGAGCTCAAGAGACTGCACAGCGTCACCCTGTCTCCCATCTACACTCACTTCTCCGAGACGCTGAGTGGGCTCGGCACGATACGCGCTGCCCGCCAGTCGCACAGGTAAGGCGCCTCTGCTGCAGGTAGTGCACCAGGTGAGCTCGCTGTGCCGGTGGCAGCGTCTGCCCGGTTATCTCACCTGTCTCTGGCGCAGGTAGTGTACCCGGTGAGCTCGCTGTGCCGGTGGCAGCATCTGCCCGGTTATCTCACCTGTCTCTGCCGTAGGTAGTGTACCCGGTGAGCTCGCTGTGCTGGCAGCAGCGTCTGCCCGGTTATCTCGCCTGTCTCTGGCGCAGGTAGTGTACCCGGTGAGCTCGCTGTGCTGGCAGCAGCGTCTGCCCGGTTATCTCGCCTGTCTCTGGCGCAGGTAGTGTACCCGGTGAGCTCGCTGTGCCGGCGGCAGCGTCTGCCCGGTTATCTCACCTGTCTCTGCCGTAGGTAGTGTACCCAGTGAGCTCGCTGTGCTGGCAGCAGCGTCTGCCCGGTTATCTCACCTGTCTCTGCTCATCAGGTTCCAGCAGGAGTGCGAGTCGCGGGTGGAGCGGAACCAGCGCTGTCTGTTTGCCGGTAACGCGGCTGTGCAGTGGCTGGACGTCCGTCTGCAGATGATCGGGGTCATGGTGGTCACCGCCATCGCTGTTATCGCTATCATCCAGCATGAGAGGAAAGCCGGGAATCCAGGTACCGGCTGCGAAGCGTTACCGGCCCTTTGTGGCCCATTTCTACCCACCTTTCCGCTCCTGAGACCAGGAAGACAGGGATTAGATGGGGATTTGACTTCAGGGGGGTCACCTATGGGGGTAACCTTCTTTTCTAGATGTTTCTAGAATTTCCCTTTTGCTGTAGTATTTGCGCCGTAAGGTGAGTAGCAGCTGGCGCAGTCCTCGGGTGAGTGTGAGTGCCGTCCTGCCATCTTGTCCTATCCTCCATCGCGCCTTCTTCTCTGTTTCCAGGTCTGGTGGGACTGGCTTTGTCCTACGCGCTGTCCATTACTGGTCTCCTCTCCGGCCTCATCTCCAGCTTCACTCAGACCGAGGCCATGATGGTGAGCGTGGAGAGGGCAGAGGAATATTCGCACTCGCTGCCCTGTGAGCCGACGGACGGCTGCTTGCAGGTGAGTTCCCCGGCCGTGGGGTTTTATGGGGACGGCCCGCCATTATGGAGAAGTGACCCATCTGATCGCCCTCTTATGTTGCCGGTAGGTGGCACCTGATTGGCCCAGTAAGGGCCACATTGAGTTCAGAGCGGCGGTTTTGTGTTATCGCCTGGGCCTTCCCAACGCGTTGGACGGCGTGAGCTTCACCATCTGCCCCGGAGAGAAGATTGGCATTGTGGGTAGGACCGGCTCTGGGAAGTCCTCCCTGTTCCTGGCGCTCTTTCGGATGATGGAGCTCGACTCCGGGCTCATCCTCATCGATGGCGTGCCGGCTCGGGATCTGGATCTGGCGGTGCTGCGGTGAGGACCTGGCTTTAAACTTCATCTCATTGGTCAGTTTGTGGTCGTAGACGCCCTGGAGAGCTGCAGTTGGAGCGACAGCTGCGAGAGGCCGTGGTGTGTAGAGCGTTTAACTGGCGCTCTTCTGCTCAGTCTCTCGGCTGCCCTTGCTCACCCGTTTAGATATGTCTCCTCTTGCCCCCCCGTCTATTATACGCGTGACTCCGGTCCGCCCGCGCCGCGTGACTCCGGTCCGCCCGCGCCGCGTGACTCCGGTCCGCCCGCGCCGCGTGACTCCGGTCCGCCCGCGCCGCGTGACTCCGGTCCGCCCATGTTCTCCAGGTCCAGACTGGCTATCATTCCTCAGGACGCCTTCCTGTTCAGCGGGAGTGTGAGGGAGAACCTGGACCCTCTGTCTCATCACACGGACGCCGAGCTGCACGATGTTCTGGAGCAGTGTCACCTGCGCGCCGCCGTCACACGGATCGGTAAGCGCGTTGAGCCGGTGTGTGCCCCCCCCCCCCTTCCACTGACCCGTTTCGTGTCTGCTCCCCATCCACTGATCCGCGTGTCCTGCAGGTGGGCTCAGCGCCGATGTCGGGGACCGAGGAAAGAACTTCTCTCTTGGTCAGCGGCAGCTCCTGTGTCTGGCCCGAGCGCTGCTTACCGAGGCCAAGGTGAGATTTCCCCGCGACTCGTGTATTAGAGCGCCAGGCTGTCGTATACATTCAGGAGCCGTATGTCTATCCCATGCGTGTTTAATACCCTCACTGTATTACCCTCTACCACTTCTGCTGGGAGACTGCTCCACTTATTCACCTCCCTCGCGCTCTCTCTCTCTCTCTCCTGTCACGTATTGAGACCCCTCCGTCGTTCCCCGTTTTAGTCGCTCCTTCTCTGATGTCTCTCCAGACTCTCCTTCTGCAGATGGAGTCTCTCGAACCGACCCCAATGCTGTGACCAGAGATCTGTAAAGTGGGCAAAACTCTCACTCTCTCCCTCTCCTAATGCCCCTCGCTGTACACCCTGCTTGCTTCCCCTGTTGTTCTGTGACGCTCTCTGTCAGCCTTTAACTCACCCCAAGTACTGTCTCTCGGGCCGCGCTCCTCCTGCTCTCTCTCTCGGGCCGCGCTGCTCCTGCTCTCTCTCTCGGGCTGCGCTGCTCCTGCTCTCTCTCTCGGGCCGCGCTGCTCCTGCTCTCTCTCTCTCGGGCCGCGCTGCTCCTGCTCTCTCTCTCTCTCGGGCCGCGCTGCTTCTGCTCTCTCTCTCTCTCGGGCCGCGCTGCTCCTGCTCTCTCTCTCTCTCTCGGGCCGCGCTGCTCCTGCTCTCTCTCTCTCTCTCGGGCCGCGCTGCTCCTGCTCTCTCGGGCCGCGCTGCTCCTGCTCTCTCTCTCGGGCCGCGCTGCTCCTGCTCTCTCTCTCGGGCCGCGCTGCTCCTGCTCTCTCTCTCGGGCCGCGCTGCTCCTGCTCTCTCTCTCTCTCTCGGGCCGCGCTGCTCCTGCTCTCTCTCTCTCTCTCGGGCCGCGCTGCTCCTGCTCTCTCTCTCTCTCTCGGGCCGCGCTGCTCCTGCTCTCTCTCTCTCTCTCTCTCGGGCCGCGCTGCTCCTGCTCTCTCTCTCTCTCTCTCTCGGGCCGCGCTGCTCCTGCTCTCTCTCTCTCTCTCGGGCCGCGCTGCTCCTGCTCTCTCTCTCTCTCTCGGGCCGCGCTGCTCCTGCTCTCTCTCTCTCTCTCTCTCGGGCCGCGCTGCTCCTGCTCTCTCTCTCTCTCTCTCGGGCCGCGCTGCTCCTGCTCTCTCTCTCTCTCTCGGGCCGCGCTGCTCCTGCTCGCTCTCTCTCTCTCTCTCTCTCTCGGGCCGCGCTGCTCCTGCTCTCTCGGGCCGCGCTGCTCCTGCTCTCTCGGGCCGCGCTGCTCCTGCTCTCTCGGGCCGCGCTGCTCCTGCTCTCTCGGGCCGCGCTGCTCCTGCTCTCTCGGGCCGCGCTGCTCCTGCTCTCTCGGGCCGCGCTGCTCCTGCTCTCTCTCTCGGGCCGCGCTGCTCCTGCTCTCTCTCTCGGGCCGCGCTGCTCCTGCTCTCTCTCTCTCTCGGGCCGCGCTGCTCCTGCTCTCTCTCTCTCTCTCGGGCCGCGCTGCTCCTGCTCTCTCTCTCTCTCTCTCTCGGGCCGCGCTGCTCCTGCTCTCTCTCTCTCTCTCGGGCCGCGCTGCTCCTGCTCTCTCTCTCTCTCTCGGGCCGCGCTGCTCCTGCTCTCTCTCTCTCTCTCGGGCCGCGCTGCTCCTGCTCTCTCTCTCGGGCCGCGCTGCTCCTGCTCTCTCTCTCTCTCTCTCGGGCCGCGCTGCTCCTGCTCTCTCTCTCTCTCGGGCCGCGCTGCTCCTGCTCTCTCTCTCTCGGGCCACGCTCCTCCTGCTCTCTCTCGCTCTCTCTCTCTCGGGCCGCGCTCCTCCTGCTCTCTCTCTCTCTCTCGGGCCGCGCTGCTCCTGCTCTCTCTCGGGCCGCGCTGCTCCTGCTCTCTCTCTCTCTCGGGCCGCGCTGCTCCTGCTCTCTCTCTCTCTCGGGCCGCGCTGCTCCTGCTCTCTCTCTCTCTCGGGCCGCGCTGCTCCTGCTCTCTCTCTCTCTCGGGCCGCGCTGCTCCTGCGCTCTCTCTCTCTCTCTCTCTCGGGCCGCGCTGCTCCTGCTCTCTCTCTCTCTCGGGCCGCGCTGCTCCTGCTCTCTCTCTCTCTCGGGCCGCGCTGCTCCTGCTCTCTCTCTCTCTCTCTCGGGCCGCGCTCCTCCTGCTCTCTCTCTCTCTCTCTCGGGCCGCGCTCCTCCTGCTCTCTCTCTCTCTCTCACTCGGGCCGCGCTCCTCCTGCTCTCTCTCGGGCCGCGCTCCTCCTGCTCTCTCTCTCTCTCGGGCCGCGCTCCTCCTGCTCTCTCTCTCTCTCTCTCGGGCCGCGCTCCTCCTGCTCTCTCTCTCGGGCCGCGCTCCTCCTGCTCTCTCTCGGGCCGCGCTCCTCCTGCTCTCTCTCTCTCTCTCTCTCTCTCTCTCTCTCTCTCTCTCACTCGGGCCGCGCTCCTCCTGCTCTCTCTCGGGCCGCGCTCCTCCTGCTCTCTCTCTCTCTCGGGCCGCGCTCCTCCTGCTCTGTCGCTGAACGGCGCGTCTCTTCAATGTCTCCAAAGATTCTCTGTATCGATGAGGCCACGGCGAGCGTCGACCATCAGACTGACAGACTGCTGCAACAGACGATCCGGAGCCGGTTCAGAGAGCGCACCGTGCTGACCATCGCTCACAGGTACCGCCTTCTTTCCCGCCCCTGGGGGGGGGGGGGAGACACTTGCCTTCTCTCCCGCCCCGGGGGAGGAGGGGGGGGAGGGGAACACGCACCTTCTCTCCCGCCCCGCGGGGGGGGGGACACACGCCTTCTCTCCTGCATGTTTACCCAAAGCCACCCAGTGTACGTTTCCAAGACCTTTTCACCACACGGGGGCCGCCTGCGGGACGCCCACCTACCTTCTCGCTGTTCTTCAGCCCATCTCTCTCCCCTCTCCGCAGGCTGAACACGATCATGGATTCGGACCGCCTGCTGGTGATGCATGCTGGGAAGGTGGCTGAGCTGGACTCTCCCGCCGCGCTCCGCAGCCGCAAGGAATCACACTTTTACCGACTTTTAACAACGAACGCCTCTGAGTGGGAGGAACTTGGCCATCAGGATAGCGCTTAGTGGGAGGAGCCTCGCATTCCCCAGGCTCTTATTAGCTGCTCGGCCTCGCTGGTTCTTTGGCCTCGCCCCTTTAAAGTCACTGCCGTGGGTTACAGGCCTGCCGAACGTATCGGGTGGACTTTAGTGGGCAGCGGGGGGGGGGGCGCATCATCCGGGGGTTGGGTGGAAGATTTTTACTCCAGAGGGTTAAACCTTTACCCCAGTGAAGGGTTAATTAGCCAAACAGAGATCTCCCGTGGCGACCGCCAGAACATGTTGTCATGGGTTATTAACGGGTGGATATTCTCCGGGCGTGGCGTCCGCCGTCGGCCCTCGTGTTCTCTGTTCCTGCCTGCGTGTAAAGAATCTTTTATTTTTATTAAACGGCGAGCCTTTTAATAATACTTTTCTGCTGTCAGGTGTTCCTTTCATGTGTTTCGTGCAGAGCATTCTGGGAAATGTATTCCTCGCTCTCACTTACGCCTAAGATCCCTCCCAGTGTCCGGTGAGTGAGCGTCACACAGGAGATGGCAGCGTGTACCCGCTGGGGTGATGGCGACTCGCCGATGCCACGAATAGATCTCCCCGCAGAGGGATTTAGGGAAGATCCCTAAATCCCCAAAGTTATGCATTTGGGGAGGATAATTCCACACGGAATGGCTGCTTATCGGGGGGTCTCCACGGAGAGGGAGAGACAGAGAGAGGCGGACCGCCGCGGGGAGAGAGAGACAGAGAGAGGCGGACCGCCGCGGGGAGAGAGAGACAGAGAGAGGCGGACCGCCGCGGGGAGAGAGAGACAGAGAGAGGCGGACCGCCGCGGGGAGAGAGAGACAGAGAGAGGCGGACCGCCGCGGGGAGAGAGAGACAGAGAGAGGCGGACCGCCGCGGGGAGAGAGAGACAGAGAGAGGCAGACCGCCGCGGGGAGAGAGAGGCGGACCGCCGCGGGGCGAGAGAGGCGGACCGCCGCGGGGAGAGAGAGACAGAGAGAGGCCGACCGCCGCGGGGAGAGAGAGACAGAGAGAGGCCGACCGACCACCGCGGAAGGAGAGACCAACTTGCAATAATATCTTTATTTTACAGACATAAACATATTGGTTATCGTAGACGGCGGTATTGATTGGGGGGGTGCGCTCCGTGATTTACTCCCAGAAAGGACGAGCCGCAGGTAAAGAGGACTTCTTCACGCTTATCCCGCGCTACCTGTCCACCAGGACCCCCGAGTGCTTTCTCTGTCTCCTGGGAGCAAAGTCAATGAGAAGTCCACCAGAACCTGGACCAGGACGCTGAACGCTGCTCCGCCATCCACTAGAACCTGGGACTGGAACGCTGGTCCGTGGTCCACTCGGACCTGCGGTGAGGACAACAGAATGTTAGACCGGGGCCCCGTAACAAGGACACCACAGGGTCACTTTGTTGTCTACTAAAACCATTGACGAGGTCCACTAGGGCCTGTCCTGCACGTTATGGACGGTGTCGCAGAGCCTGCGTGGGTTATACAGCACCCATCGTCTGACATGTGCCAGAAACCACTTTCACGGGACAATGGCTCCTGAAGGGCCACAACTGTCCAGCAAGCCCCTGTCAGCTAAGCGGCTGGATTTCCAGGCTTCTGTTCCCTCCCGCGGGATTTATTATAACTCTGTGGTTTTCCGTGAGTCCTGGCACTCGTGGTAATGTGTTTTGGTGGCAGGAACAGTCTCTCTGCAGCAGCCCATCGATCCGGAGCCTCGGTTTCTGTACCAGAGAAGAACGGTCGCTGTGATGAGGACAAGGAAAGCGGTCAAGCCCCCAAATACCGCCACGAGGACCATCTGCCGGGTGCTGAGTCTGGGCTCTTTCTGGGTGAAAACCGAGATCTTGAAGTTCCCGGCGCCTGGCTGCGGACTCGCCGGTGGGTTCTGAGCCGGATGGGAGAACCCAGCAGGTGGTGGTGCGGTGGTCTGGTGTCTGCGTGAAGAGGCCTGGTCATTGGCCCAAGTGGGTTCTGGCAGAGGGATCTCACAGGATTTCCCAATGAAGCCCTTGGGGCAATAACACTCGTAGTCCCCTACCCGGTCATAGCATCTGCCCCCGTTATGACACGGCCGGCTGGCGCAGTCATCAATGTTGACCGTGCAGAAGCGACCTTGGAAGCCCAGGGGGCATTCGCAGGAGAAGCGGTTAATGCCGTCGTGGCATGTTGCTCCGTTGGCACAGGGACGCATCAGGCAATCGTCCACATCCACCTCGCAGAATCTGCCGACGTATCCGGCCAGACAGCGGCAGGCGAACGTGTCTGCGAACCCGCCGTCGTCCTGGCACGTCCCTCCATTCAGACACGGAGACCTGCCGGAGACACGTGAACACGTAACGGAGCTGCTTGTGGCCTGGATCCCCCTCCGCTGCCCCCCCCGCTTTCCGCTTATTGCCCCTCTTTTACCACAGTCACCCCAAAATCTCTCCCAGCGGTGGAGAATTAGCTGACCCGGGCCGTTTGCCGGCACCGGCTCTTCTCGATGTTCTGTTGGCCCCCTGTTTCCTCTCTGAATCCCAGTCTATTACCCCAGCAGGTGGTCTCGGGGGCACTTACCCGGCTGTGTCGCACGGACCCCTCTTGAGTTCACAGTTCGTGCCCCGGAAGGGCTCCGGGCAGATGCAGGAGTGTTCCCCGTCCGGCTCGCTCACGCACTCCGCTCCGTTCTGGCACGGGTTCGCCTGGTCGCAGATAAGCAGGTCTGCAGGACGGGGCAGAAGTTAGTGGGCCGGGCGCGAGTAGAGCTAGTTATAGTTAATCCAGTATCATAGAACTAGTTATCGTTAATCCAGTATCATAGAACTAGTTATAGTTAATCCAGTATCATAGAACTAGTTATCGTTAATCCAGTATCATAGAACTAGTTATCGTTAATCCAGTATCATAGAACTAGTTATAGTTAATATAGTATCATAGAGCTAGGTGTGGAGGGTATAATTATAGTAGACTTTGGTCTAATCAGAGTCCGACATTGTACAGCGCTGCAGACTATGGTGGTGCTATATCGATCGATAAATAATAATTACCGTCTGTGCGGTATATCCGGGAACAGGATGGCGCCGGTTACTAAATCAGGCTGGGTATGAGAGGCTGCGCCCCGTCGCCCCCGCGCTAATCAGATGGTGACAGCTGATATCTATATTAAATGTCCCCATTGTTCTGGGAATAGCAGTCGGGATGTTTTGGGAAGGGGGGGTAATTAATTGTGTCTCGGGGAGGGGGGTAATTGTGTCTCAGGGAGGGGGGGTAATTAATTGTGTCTTGGGGAGGGGGTAATTGTGTCTCGGGGGAAGGGGGTAATTAATTGTGTCTTGGGGAGGGGGTAATTGTGTCTCAGGGAGGGGGGGGTAATTAATTGTGTCTCGGGGGAGGGGGGGTAATTGAGTCTTTCCTTTCTTGTTGCTCTGCCGGCCATGTGGACTCTTGAAATGCCAATTGTCGGGGGTCAGGACAAGAGGCCACCGTTTGAGCCCATAGGCTGCCAGGACACAGAGTATAACGTCACTGTATGGAATAGCGCCTGGGGGCAATAACTTCACGGTGCCCACCGCCTGCTAACTCAGTGGGGAGAGAATGAGGAATAACATCTCCGTCCCCTGAAAATGATTGTGAGCTCTTTTGGCAAATGTTAGGAACTAATGCTCGGTCTCATCTCAATCTGCCACGAAGAATGAAGGCAAAAGGGGGTCCTACCCGGAACTAGTGAGGGGTACCTAGTGGCCAGTGAGTATATATATATATATGTACTGTATAGGGTCAGCACTGATGGTCGGCCCGGGGGCCTATTACCCTCACAGCAGGCTCTATCTGTCACACGAAGGTTACAGATGCCCCCTGATAGAGGGCAAGGAATAAAATCCGGTGTAAACGCAGGTGTCCAGTGATACCAACCTTTGTCGCAGAACTTGCCCGCCCAGCCAGGGTGGCACATGCACTGCCAGGGCTGATGGCACGAGCCGTGGACACAGCCCGGCATCCTCACACAATCTTCACAGAAACGTCCGTGCCAGCCGGGGTCACACCTGGGGCAATAAGGAGCATAAGTGGACACAGCAGGGTGCACCCTTATAACCCAACAGATCACATGGGGGTCTATCACCCTAATACCCCAACAGATCACATGGGGGTCTATCACCCTAATACCCCAACAGATCATATGGGGGTCTATCACCCTAATACCCCAACAGATCATATGGGCGTCTATCACCCTAATACCCCAACATATCATATGGGGGTCTATCACCCTAATAGATCATATGGGCGTCTACCACCCTAATACCCCAACAGATCATATGGGCGTCTATCACCCTAATACCCCAACAGATCATATGGGGGTCTATCACCCTAATACCCCAACAGATCATATGGGCGTCTATCACCCTAATACCCCAACAGATCATATGGGGATCTATCACCCTAATACCCCAACATATCACATGAGGGTCTATCACCCTAATAACCCAACAGATCATATGGGCGTCTATCACCCTAATACCCCAACATATCATATGGGGGTCTATCACCCTAATACCCCAACAGATCATATGGGGGTCTATCACCCTAATACCCCAACAGATCATATGGGGGTCTATCACCCTAATACCCCAACATATCACATGAGGGTCCATCACCCTAATACCCCAACAGATCATATGGACGTCTATCACCCTAATACCCCAACAGATCATATGGGGATCTATCACCCTAATACCCCAACATATCACATGAGGGTCTATCACCCTAATAACCCAACAGATCATATGGGCGTCTATCACCCTAATACCCCAACATATCATATGGAGGTCTATCACCCTAATACCCCAACATATCACATGAGGGTCTATCACCCTAATACCCCAACAGATCATATGGGGATCTATCACCCTAATACCCCAACATATCACATGAGGGTCTATCACCCTAATAACCCAACAGATCATATGGGCGTCTATCACCCTAATACCCCAACATATCATATGGAGGTCTATCACCCTAATACCCCAACATATCACATGAGGGTCTATCACCCTAATACCCCAACAGATCATATGGGGGTCTATCACCCTAATAGATCATATGGGCGTCTATCACCCTAATACCCCACCAGATCATATGGGGGTCTATCACCCTAATACCCCAACAGATAACATGGAGGTCTATCACCCTAATACCCCAACATGTCATATGGGGTCAGCTGTCACCCTGATACCCCAACAGATCATATAGGGGGCTACTTTCACCCCATACCGTGACTAGCCACATAGGGGAACCACCCAATGACTTCTACCTGGACTGCTCGTATACCCCATTTATTACCCCATTTATTACCCCATAATGTCTGCAAAAATTCCCATTACCGTGTGATGTCGTCCGACACGTATGTGCCAACTGACCTGCACATGCCTTCCTCGTCACAGTGTCCGTGGTAGAGGTCACAGCGCTTGCTGCACTCGTCGGCTGCTGAAAAACATGCGTCATACGTGTGATCTCATGAGTGTTATCTCCTACCATGTGACATCACAGACATGACGAGGGGGATTCCCGGGGGGGCAGCTTCGTAGGGACGGATTGATGGGGGGGCAGCTTTGTAGGGGCAGATTCTCAGCACTCACCTTGTGCCGATGTCTGATGAGCGAACAGAACCCAACACAAGGCAGGCAGCAGCAGCCGAGGCCAGCAGAGCATGGTCAGCACAGCGGGGTCTGCAGGAAGCGACAGCGCAGGTTCATTCCCTCTGCCCTCCGGAGCCCCCCGCCGCATGTACAAACAGCCTCCCACATTCACTCTGCCCCCTGGAGCCCCCGCCGTATTAACACGCAGCCCCCCACATTCACTCTGCCCCTGGAGCTCCCCCGCTGTATTAACACGCAGCCCCGCACATTCACTCTGCCCCCTGGAGCCCCCGCCGTATTAACACGCAGCCCCCCACATTCACTCTGCCCCTGGACCCCCCCCGTATTAACACGCAGACCCGCACATTCACTCTGCCCCCTGGAGCCCCCGCCGTATTAACACGCAGCCCCGCACATTTACTCTGCCCCCTGGAGCCCCCGCCGTATTAACACGCAGCCCCCCACATTCACTCTGCCCCTGGACCCCCCCCGTATTAACACACAGCCCCGCACATTCACTCTGCCCCCTGGAGCCCCCGCCGTATTAACACGCAGCCCCGCACATTCACTCTGCCCCCTGGAGCCCCCCCCCGTATTAACACGCAGCCCCGCACATTCACTCTGCCCCCTGGAGCCCCCCCCCGTATTAACACGCAGCCCCGCACATTCACTCTGCCCCCTGGAGCTCCCCCGCAGCATGTATAAACAGCCCCGCACATTCACTCTGCCCCCTGGAGCTCCCCCGCAGCATGTATAAACAGCCCCCCACATTCACTCTGCCCCCTGGAGCTCCCCCGCAGCATGTATAAACAGCCCCCCACATTCACTCTGGGGGCCCTAATTGCTGGGGCCGGTGTTACCCTCTATTTCACTCCGTGCCATGCGCAGACCACTCGCTCCGTACCCCTCTCACCGGCACGGGGACAGCGCGCTGGGGGCTCCGCCTGGTTATAGATGATCGGCTGCACCGCGATCCATTACTGTATCCATGACTCAGCGTGGCCGTGGCGGCCGTCGGGAAGTGTGCGCTCACACTCAGCGATGGGGGGGCTGTGCACACCTGCTGAGACAGAAAAGCGTGCTGTGTGTGCGTTCTGTAGAGTGCAAGCTCTTTGTGTCACTCACGTCCCAGACGGAGGGCAGTTCAGCCGGCCCTGCGGCGCCATCCAGCCCCACAAACTACCCCCATCTACCAGTACAGAGCATGCATGGGCACCCCCAACGCTCACGGCAGCGGGGTGGCAGATGGCTGTGATGTCAGCGGCGGCCATCGCTGAGACGCCCCATCTGCGCACGTTATGCGAGGGCGCAAGGCCGGTGTCCGACGTGCCAGGAATGTGCCAGGGGTTGGTTGTCGGCATTGTCAGAAGGCAGTTACCTCCGAGCCGTCTGCAGAGAGTCTGCCTCTGCCCCCCGAGGGTGCAACAAGGGAACACAAGCTGCCAATCTGCCCCCGGATGATAAGTTATCACCGGGGGTGATGTTGGAGGCTGGGGGCCGAAACGTTGAGCAAAGAAACCTGGGGCTCTCTAAACCGTTACCTCGGGCAACATGCCAGCTGAGGAGGAGACCTCTGAGGTCCCGAAATATTAACCTCCTCCGGGTTAGCCCCCCCATATTAAGAATTTTTACAAAAGATCATTGCATTTGTTAGATCTTTGTTAGATCAGGTTTGATCAACTGGTTTTTTCGTTAGATCTACTCTAAAATAGGCAATATTAACAATCTTTTTCAGGGGGGGCTAACCCGTAGCCAGCCCCCCCTCAACAAAAATTTCAACAAAAAGTTACTGCTTATGATAGCTCTACGTTAGATCAGGTTTGATCAGACAAAATTTTTGTTAGATCTAGTCTAATTACTGAGATATTGCATATTTAATGAGGGGGGGCTGGCCCCCCCTCAACTGAAATTTGGAAAAAAAATTATGGATTTTGGTAGATATTCGTTAGATCCGGTTAGATCAACAGTTTTTTTTGTTAGATCTACCACGCAGGAGGCGGTATTCACAATCCTATTTTGTGTGCGGGGGATGGGTATACATATGGGCTGGCCCCCCCTCAACTGAAATTTGGATTTTTTTTAAGGGATTTTGGTAGATATTCGTTAGATCCGGTTAGATCAACTGTTTTTTTCGTTAGATCTACCACGCAGGAGGCGGTATTCACAATCCTATTTTGTGTGCGGGGGGGGGGGGTAGGTTTTATTTCCTAAATGCTTTATTTCCTATCCTAGCTTATTATAGCGTTTCCAGGGCCGGCCTTAGGTGTTCAGGTGCCCTGTGTGGACCACCCCCGAATTCCACGGAACAGAGGTAGAGCTCAGAGGGACATAAATTCCAAATTTCAGTTGGAGGGGCAACCCATATGTATTCCCATCCCCCGCACACAAAATAGGATTGTGAATACCGCCTCCTGCGTGGTAGATCTAACAAAAAAAACTGTTGATCTAACCGGATCTAACGAATATCTACCAAAATCCATAATTTTTTTTCCAAAAATCAGTTGAGGGGGGGCCAGCCCCCCCTTATTAAATATGCAATATCTCAGTAATTAGACTAGATCTAACAAAAATTTTGTCTGATCAAACCTGATCTAACGCAGAGCTATCATAAGCAGTAACTTTTTGTTGAAATTTTTGTTGGGGGGGGCTGGCTATGGGTTAGCCCCCCCTGAAAAAGATTGTTAATATTGCCTATTTTAGAGTAGATCTAACGAAAAAAACAGTTGATCAAACCTGATCTAACAAAGATCTAACAAATGCCATGATCTTTTGTAAAAATTCTTAATATGGGGGGGCTAACCCGGGGGAGGTAAATATTATGTGATTTTATATCTTTTTCTCTGTTGGTCCAAAAAGGTTTCACCTTCCACTAAAGACCCCATTTGCCCTGCTTGGGGTTATTGTGCTGCTGCAGTACCCCCACCGGCCAGAAGATGGAGACGGTATGCTCGGGGAATTCGCACCATGCTCAGGGGCTGCCGAGCCAGCATGAGCTGAGCCCGACTCACCCGCCATAGAAGAGAAGTCCCTACGGGTGCGTTTTGGTGTTTTGCAAAGGCGAAAACACTAAACAGCAGGGTACGGGTCATAGGGGCAGTTGTCTCACTGTGGGCAGGATCCATGTCTTCCTGCCCTGCTGTCCCAAGCCGTTCCCGGCAGCCTGGCCGGCGGACCCCCGTTACACGGAGAGAAGGCCCTCTGCCGCGTTATCATCGCTCCGTAGGATGTCCTTTTCATTCTCCTCTGTTGTAACAACGCTACGGTATCTGCTGGCGCTCATGCGTGTGAGAAGGGCGCAAGGGGTGGCGGGGGGCAGACTTCATGGCCCTGCGCGCCTCTCACCTCCCCGCTAGGCTCTGCATCACAAGACATTATAATCAATAGCATGGGGGGGCAATACCAGCCGGGTGGCCCAGTAATAAAAAAAAGGGTCCCACAATGTGCCCATGTCTTGGGGTCCCAGGACTGTCTCTCCGAGACCCCAGGCGTACTCTGGGGGGGCTCCCCGGTGGGACATTCTCCTCGCTTCCTCTGCTGACAGGTCCCTGGGTGAAAATTATGCGCTGACACCTGGCAGAGGCGGTGCAGGGGCAGGAAGAACAGCTGGGGTAATGTTCACAGCACAAGGGGTTAACCGGAGGGGAGAGAACTGAATCAAGAGACAGAGCAAGACTGGTAGAGAGAGAGCGAGACAGCCGGGAAGCGGGGTGACAGGCGTAGAGTACACTGCTGGCAACGGCCAGGTCTGACTGTTAACCCTTTCAAGGAGAGACCGCATGATGCAGGGAATGTCCCTAGAAATCCAGAACACTTGGCTGGTATGCAGCATGCGTTCCAATAGGCTAAATGAAATACCTCCAGGAATTTGATTGGCTAATCCCAGGTCTTGTGATCAGGGCCGGCCTATAGTCAGCGTAATTCGCCTGTGGATTGATTCAGGGCCCCCGCTAAGCACACCGTACCCCCTATCCAGGGCTGCCCCGCTAACAGGAGCATGTCAGGGGGCAGCATGTGTGCGTGGTGTGTGAGCGCGGTGTGTAGGTGGTGTGTGTATGATGTGTGTATGGTGTGTGGGTGTGTGAACGCGGTGTGTGTATGATGTGTGCGCGGTGAGTGCATGGTGTGTGAACGCGGTGTGTAGGTGGTGTGTGTATGGTGTGTGCGCGGTGTGTGTATGATGTGTGCATGGTGTGTGTGCGCGGTGTGTAGGTGGTGTGTGCATGGTGAGTGCATGGTGTGTGAACGCGGTGTGTAGGTGGTGTGTGTATGATGTGTGCATGGTGTGTGTGCGCGGTGAGTGCATGGTGTGTGGTGTGTGAACGCGGTGTGTAGGTGGTGTGTGTGCGCGGTGAGTGTATGGTGAGTGCATGGTGTGTGTGTGCGGTGAGTGCATGGTGTGTGTGCGCGGTGAGTGCATGGTGTGTGGGTGTGTGAACGCGGTGTGTAGGTGGTGTGTGTATGGTGTGTGTATGATGTGTGCATGGTGTGTGTGCGCGGTGAGTGTGCGGTGAGTACATGGTGTGTTGGTGTGTGAACGCGGTGTGTAGGTGGTGTGTGTATGATGTGTGCGTGGTGTGTGTGCGGTGAGTGCCTGGTGTGTGTGTGCGGTGAGTGCATGGTGTGTGGGTGTGTGAACGCGGTGTGTGTATGATGTGTGCGCGGTGAGTGCGCGGTGAGTGCATGGTGTGTGAACGCGGTGTGTAGGTGGTGTGTGTATGGTGTGTGCGCGGTGTGTGTATGGTGTGTGCGCGGTGTGTGTATGATGTGTGCATGGTGTGTGTGCGCGGTGTGTAGGTGGTGTGTGCATGGTGTGTGGGCGGGGTGTGTGGGCGGTGAGTGCATGGTGTGTGTATGGTGTGTGTATGGTGTGTGCATGGTGTGTGTGCGCGGTGTGTAGGTGGTGTGTGCATGGTGTGTGGGCGGGGTGTGTGGGCGGTGAGTGCATGGTGTGTGTATGGTGTGTGTATGGTGTGTGTATGGTGTGTGCATGGTGTGTGAGCGCGGTGTGTAGGTGGTGTGTGCATGGTGTGTGCGCGGTGTGTGCCTGGTATGTGTGTGAGCGCGGTGTGTAGGTGGTGTGTGCATGGTGTGTAGGTGGCTTGTGGTGTGTATGGTGTATGTAGGTGGTGTGTGTGGCGTGTAGGGGGCAGTGTATGTATATGGAGGGATCTGCCTTACAGCGGTGGTGGGTGTCCCAGTATAGGGGGGCTTGTTATTTTATAGAGCTGGTGTTGGGACTGTGTGTGCATGGTGTGTGTCTGTGTATGATGTGTAGGTGGCATGTGGTGTGTGCGCGGTGTGTAGGTGGCGTGTGTGCGTGCGCGCGGCGTGTAGGGGGCAGTGTATGTATATGGCGTATAGGGGGCTTGTTATTTTATAGAGCTGGTGTTGGGACTGTGTGTGCACGGTGTGTGTCTGTGTATGATGTGTAGGTGGCATGTGGTGTGTGCGCGGTGTGTGCGTGGCGTGTGTGCGTGCGCGCGGCGTGTAGGGGGCAGTGTATGTATATGGAGTATAGGGGGCTTGTTATTTTATAGAGCTGGTGTTGGGACTGTGCGTATAAACTCAGGAAATTACCTCTCAGTCCTCTGCGGTTTACTCCCCGATCGCTGTAATCCTGACAAGCACAGGCTTCTCCGACAGGCAGGCAGCCAAATTCCTCAGGAGAAGCGATATCTGCCCCCCTGCTCCCCCGCCCGGGAGCCAAACTACCCCCACAGCGGCTCCAGGTAACCGGAGGTCCAAACGTACTGGGTCACGCAGAGTGCATCAGGCAGGGGCCGAACCGGAGGGCCGTCACGGGGGCCGACCCAGAGGGGCTTCACGGGGACCGACCCAGAAGGCCTTCACGGGGTATATGAGAGAGGGCCGGCCGCGGACCAGTAGAAAACAGTACAAAACAGTGAGAACCGATCCTATACCAGTACAAAACAGAGATAACTCTCACTTTACCAGTACAAAACGGGGATAACTGTGACTATACCAGTACATAACTGAGATAACTGTCACTATACCAGTACATAACGGGGATAACTGTCACTATACCAGTACAAAACGGAGATAACTGTCACTATACCAGTACAAAACGGAGATAACTGTCACTATACCAGTACAAAACGGAGATAACTGTCACTATACCAGTACAAAACGGAGATAACTGTCACTATACCAGTACAAAACGGAGATAACTGTCACTATACCAGTACATAACTGAGATAACTGTCACTATACCAGTACAAAACGGGGATAACTGTCACTATACCAGTACAAAACGGGGATAACTGTCACTATACCAGTACAAAACGGGGATAACTGTCACTATACCAGTACAAAACGGAGATAACTGTCACTATACCAGTACAAAACGGGGAAAGCTGTCACAACGGAGATAACTGTCACTATACCAGCACAAAACAGAGATAACTGTCACTATACCAGTACAAAACGGGGAAAGCTGTCACTATAACCGTAAACAAGTCCAAGCAACTGACCTCACACCGGTGGAGACACGGGGAGAAGAGACCGGTCACCGGTATGATACGGGGAGAAGAGACCCTTCACCGGTACGACACGGGGAGAAGAGACCGTTCACCGGTACGACACGGGGAGAAGAGACCGTTCACCGGTACGATATGGGGAGAAGAGACCTCACACCGGTCGACACGGGGAGAAGAGACCGTTCACCGGTATGATACGGGGAGAAGAGACCGTTCACCGGTACGATATGGGGAGAAGAGACCTCACACCGGTACGACACGGGGAGAAGAGACCGTTCACCGGTATGATATGGGGAGAAGAGACTGTTCACCAGTACGATGCGGGGAGAAGAGACCATTCACCGATACGACACAGGGAGAAGAGACCCTTCACCGGTACGATACGGGGAGAAGAGACCGTTCACCGGTACGACACAGGGAGAAGAGACCGTTCACCGGTACGATATGGGGAGAAGAGACCCTTCACTGGTATGATATGGGGAGAAGAGACCATTCACCGGTACGACACAGGGAGAAGAGACCCTTCACCGGTACGACACAGAGAGAAGAGACCATTCACCAGTACGACACAGGGAGAAGAGACCCTTCACCGGTACGACACAGAGAGAAGAGACCGTTCACCGGTATGATACGGGGAGAAGAGACCCTTCACCAGTACGACATAGGGAGAAGAGACCCTTCACCGGTACGACACAGAGAGAAGAGACCGTTCACCGGTATGATACGGGGAGAAGAGACCATTCACCGGTACGACACGGGGAGAAGAGACCGTTCACCGGTATGATACGGGGAGAAGAGACCCTTCACCGGTACGACACGGGGAGAAGAGACCATTCACCGGTACGACACGGGGAGAAGAGACCGTTCACCAGTACGACAGAGGGAGAAGAGACCCTTCACCGGTACGACACGGGGAGAAGAGACCGTTCACCGGTATGATACGGGGACAAGAGACCCTTCACCGGTATGATACGGGGAGAAGAGACCGTTCACCGGTATAATACGGGGAGAAGAGACTGTTCACCGGTACGACACGGGGAGAAGAGACCTTTCACTGGTACGACATGGGGAGAAGAGACTGTTCACCTGGAAGCACAGGCAGAAGTTTCCCCGCACGATACAGGAGGCTACTGACCTACGGGCGTGCATGCGCAGGTCCACGAGAAGCTCCGGCAGGGGTCGGCACAATCGATATTCTGGTAATTCCTTCCCTGAACTGGGTGATCCTGGGATCCTCTTTCACATGAAAGCCATGGTGTCTGCGGCGGACGGGGGGAACGTGGGGCCCCAAAGCGCTGGCTGTGAGTGATGAGCCGCCGGGTGCCCAGGCGTGCTGCGGCAGAGCAGAGGTGCGCATGGAGCGGCCCGCCGTCGGATCGCAGGAATCCCGGTGCAGGCGCTCACTTGTGCGCTCGCTTGTGCTGACAAACACACCTTCCTCTGCCTTTAATCCCTGAAGCAAAGAGAGCGAGGCTGTCACGGGCCAGCTGCAGGCAGGCGAGGGGAGGCTGTGCCAGAAAGCTTCTCCTGCCCCCCGCGGGTGCCCAGACACCGGGGCATTGTCAGGCGAGTGGACGTAACATATGGAAACAAATGTTTGCCCCGTCCCCCCCTCCCCGGCCGGTGAGACACCCCCCCCCCCCCGGCGCTCTGTAACTGGAGCTCTCCATTGTTCCGTTGACTTGACAGGAGATCAGAGCACGCGTGTGGCGTGTGGCGTGTGGCGTGCGCCTGTGTTTGGCTAGTATCTCATTCCCCGCATATCCCGGATGACTCGCAAATAGCTGGCCGGGTAATTTACAGAGTGTCAGAGCCACCGGGTCCGCGTCGCCCATCCGTTCGCTCGCCCTCTGAGCCGGTCTGACCAGGCTCCAGCCCAAGTGACACTTAAGTCTCTTCTTCAGCAAAGTTCTGGCCGTTAATCGTAGCAGCAGGGATGGCGGCCACAGAGCGGGTTCAGGGACGGACTGGGGATGTCTGGGCACTCCTGGCAGTTTGAAGCCACCGGCGACCAAATGACATCCCTGCGTCCACTGGCGGGACATGTAAGGCCGCATGTTTACACCCGCGTAGTGCGTGGCTTCACCTTCATGCAGCGATGGGGTCGCGATGAGCTGCTGGAGCGGCGGCGTCAGTATTCTGCCCTACTGGCCACCCGTACACCGGCTCCTGCCTGCTGTGTCAGAGGGCCGGTCCGGACCTGGTCATGACGATTAGAGCCACGCATTCTCCCCTGTGGCAGAGGATTAGAGGAAAGCTAAAGGGTTAAGCCCTTCACTAGGACAGGACTCAATAATCCCTTCCCGAAAAATGCTGGGCATGAAAACGACTCCCAGAGGAATGTGACATAAAGACCCCCGGAGCGAAAACGGAAACACGGACAGAATGGGGGGAGGCACGTGTCACGGTGTCTGTGTATTAGGAGGGGGTCCGTGTCCCAGTGTCTGTGTATTAGGAGGGGTCTGTGTATTAGGAGAGGTCCGTGTCCCGGTGTCTGTGTATTAGGAGGGGGTCCGTGTCCCAGTGTCTGTGTATTAGGAGGGATCTGTGTCCCGGGGTCTGTGTATTAGGAGGGGGTGAGGGTCCCGGTGTCTGTGTATTAGGAGGGGGTCCGTGTCCCAGTGTCTGTGTATTAGGAGGGGTCTGTGTATTAGGAGAGGTCCGTGTCCCGGTGTCTGTGTATTAGGAGGGGGTCCGTGTCCTGGTGTCTGTGTATTAGGAGGGATCTGTGTCCCGGGGTCTGTGTATTAGGAGGGGGTGAGGGTCCCGGTGTCTGTGTATTAGGAGAGGTCCGTGTCCCGGTGTCTGTGTATTAGGAGGGGGTGCGTGTCCCGGTGTCTGTGTATTAGGAGGGGTGCGTGTCCCGGTGTCTGTGTATTAGGAGGGGGTCCGTGTCCCGGTGTCTGTGTATTAGGAGGGGGTCCGTGTCCTGGTGTCTGTGTATTAGGAGGGGGTCCGTGTCCCGGTGTCTGTGTATTAGGAGGGGTCCATGTCCCGGTGTCTGTGTATTAGGAGGGGATCCGTGTCCCGGTGTCTGTGTATTAGGAGGGGGTCCGTGTCCCGGTGTCTGTGTATTAGGAGGGGTCCGTGTCCCGGTGTCTGTGTATTAGGAGGGGGCCCGTGTCCCGGTGTCTGTGTATTAGGAGGGGGTCCGTGTCCCGGTGTCTGTGTATTAGGAGGGGTGCGTGTCCCGGTGTCTGTGTATTAGGAGGGGGTCCGTGTCCCGGTGTCTGTGTATTAGGAGGGGTGCGTGTCCCGGCGTCTGTGTATTAGGAGGGGTGCGTGTCCCGGTGTCTGTGTATTAGGAGGGGTGCGTGTCCCGGTGTCTGTGTATTAGGAGGGGTGCGTTTCCCGGTGTCTGTGTATTAGGTAATGATCTGTCCATCAGCTGCTGTGACCGGTCCTGTTTTGTAGGTCAGGCCGTTGTGGCTTCCAGCTGATACTTGACCTTGTATTCTTGGTGTCAGGATGTGATGGCAGCTGTCAGAGAGCAGAAATATCTTCCTCAGGGTGAAGGGGCAGATTCTCTGGGTTTTTACCCCAGTCTCGGGGTGAATGGGCAGATTCTCAGGGTTTTTACCCCAGTCTCGGGGTGAAGGGGCAGATTCTCAGGGTTTTTACCCCAGTCTCGGGGTGAATGGGCAGATTCTCAGGGTTTTTACCCCAGTCTCGGGGTGAAGGGGCAGATTCTCAGGGTTTTTACCCCAGTCTCGTGGTGAATGGGCAGATTCTCAGGGTTTTTACCCCAGTCTCGGGGGGAAGGGGCAGATTCTCTGGGTCTTTACCCCAGTCTCGGGGTGAATGGGCAGATTTTCAGGGTTTTTACCCCAGTCTCGGGGGGAAGGGGCAGATTCTGTGGGTCTTTACCCCAGTCTCGGGGTGAATGGGCAGATTTTCAGGGTTTTTACCCCAGTTTCAGTGTTTCATGGAAAATGTTACATTGGGATCAACGTTGATAAATGTAAGGTTAGTAATCTGTGACGTTAATAAGCCCCATCTGGGGTCGTGGGAGGGAAAGTAAAGGGGGTTAGAAGCTCACATTTGATCAGTGGGTGTCCCACTGCCCATCCCCCACAATAAAGCACTGAAATCCCCCCCAGAAAATATTAAGTGTAACCAATGCCGACGTTACTCCCGCCTGCCGTAACCCAACACCAGCAGGTGGAGCGGCGGAAATCACATTACATTTCCAAAGGGACCGGGCCCTATGGGGAAAACAATCCACCGACTTACGGAGGGGCACCGCCGCTTCACCATCCACCAACCGGCTCCAAACATTCCCTAACAGAACCGTCACAGTCCGCACACGTGGACACCTTCACACGCACCGGCCGCCACGAACCGACCGCTTCCTCAATGTCCTCCCACAACTCAAGGAGCCTAATATCATTGAAGTGAACGCCATCCTTCTGGAAAAACACACATCATCACCTTCAAGATCCGGACCACCAAAACGGCTAACAAACATAGAAAGCCCCACCAACCCACTGCAAAGAACGAGCCCCCCTCCAAAATAAGTGGGGCGCAATATGAGACCCCCTACGATGAAACCCAGAAACTTGGGGGAGAACCCGTTGCCGGAGTGGGAAGAAGAATTGAGGGGTCTCATATATGCAGAGCTCGACCTCCAGAGCCGCTACCAGGGATTCTCCCAGCAGTTAGCAGGTGAAGACCACAGCGACCCTCTGATGCTGTATAGCCCCGTCGACCCAGGACTGATATATGATGCCTTCCATTAAGACTCGTCCTTCGGAAGCCCCTGCCAGTACCTCAGAGGCTTTATGTACACATTAAACGGAGCAAATAAATCCCATTCTTCTTCTTCTAAATAACCCCGCCCCAGCCACGCCTCTAACCACACCCATAAATAAAACTGCCCCTCTCAGCCCTTTGTATTGTTGGAATGCTGTCATATGATGGCATATTGCGCCATTCATCTCCGGTCGGTTGCCAGATGGCACCGTGGGGGTCATTTGTCCAGCGTGGCGGGTGGTCGGGATCCTCTGATCTCCCTGACATACCTCAGAACTTTCTGGTCCCCTTTGTGGGATGTGGGTGGGCGGTCTCGCTGACCCCAGTGGGCGGTCTCGCTGATGCCGGTGGGTGGTCCTGCCAACATGGTGGGACACGCGCTCTTTTTAATGGAGAAGTGGGCGGGGCGTGCCACTCCCAGGTACGCTAACCAACCAATGGTGAGGAGAGTGGAGCAGCTCGGCGGGGCAGGGGAGTGAAAGGGTTAACGTGTGGTGAGCGAGTGGCTCAGGGTAAGAAGACACCGAGCGCCGCATTAAACATTAACAGCCTGGATGGGGAGGGGAGTGCGCTGTAAGGAGACCCCGGGCCGTCTTAGATAATTTATGGCAGTGATGCGCAGGCAACAACAGATACACATGATACAAAGATACAAACAGATGCAAAGTTTCAGCACGTGTTGTATGTGGCGTGTAGCATGTTTTACGGTTGATCCGCAGACAGGTTTACTTAGAAGGGCAGGGTATCAGGACTGGTTCAGACAGCAGCGGGTCTGTATGTAATGTAGGGGATGTGGCTGCGTTATCAGGACTGGTCAGACAGCGGCGGGTCTGTATGTAATGTAGGGGATGTGACTGCGTTATCAGGACTGGTCAGACAGCGGCGGGTCTGTATGTAATGTAGGGGATGTGACTGCGTTATCACGACTGGTCAGACAGCGGTGGGTCTGTATGTAATGTAGGGGATGTGACTGCGTTGTCAGGACTGGTCAGACAGTGGCAGGTCTGTATGTAATGTAGGGGATGTGACCGCGTTATCAGGACTGGTCAGACAGCGGCGGGTCTGTGTGTAGTGTAGGGGATGTGACTGCGTTATCAGGACTGGTCAGACAGCGGCGGGTCTGTATGTAATGTAGGGGATGTGACTGCGTTATCAGGACTGGTCAGACAGCGGCAGGTCTGTATGTAATGTAGGGGATGTGACCGCGTTATCAGGACTGGTCAGACAGCGGCGGGTCTGTATTAATGTATTATCAGGACAGGCTGAGGGTTGCCGGGTTTGGCTGTAGTCCATAGTATCAGGACAGGCTCGGGCAGGGTAATGCTCTGCCGTGACCTCGGGTTGCCCCGTGTACGGGGATTTGCCGCCTGGCTCCTGTGTTGGCGCGGTTCCTGGCCGCCTCCCTGGTGTAAGAATCCGTGGCCCGGGGCTACACAATCCGTGGCTCGACGCGCCCGCATTACTCATGTTTTGTGTTTGAGTAAACACGGCGCTTCCAGCTAATCCTTCAGCCACGCCTCGCCTCGGCCCCCGGGGGCAGAATCAGTCTCAGGGGGGTAAATCGTCTGGTTAATAATTTACTTCAGACGGGGCCGGCCACGCGTCGCGCACCCACGCTGCTCCTTCCACACCTCGGCTGCCCTCTGGTGGCACTACGGAGGCTGAATCCACCCCACCAGGTGGCACCACAGGGGGGCAAGTTCATACTACACCAAAGCTCATACCCCGAGAGCTTCCCTGCCGCAGGGGTGAAAGGAACCTGGGGGCAAATGATATATTTGGGGCAAATGAAATATTTGGGGCAAATGATAAATTTGGGGCAAATGATATATTTGGGGCAAATGATATATTTGGGGCAAATGGAATATTTGGGGTAAATGGAATATTTGGGGTAAATGGAGCCTTGGAGGTAAGGAGGGAGAAAAGAGACAGAGGAGAGAGAGAGGGGATGGGGGAGAGAGACGGGGAAGAGAAAAGAGAGAGGGGAGAGAGACGTAACTATACGTGTGTGTTAGTATGTGTAAGTGTATGTGTGTTAGTATGTGTAACTATGTGTGAGTGTTAGTGTGTGTATGTGAGTGTTAGTATGAGTGTTATTGTGTATGTGTTAGTATTCGTGTTAGTGTGTATGTGAGTGTAAGTATGAGTGTTAGTGTGTATGTGAGTGTAAGTATGAGTGTTATTGTGTATGTGTTAGTATTCGTGTTAGTATTAAAGTGTTAGTATTCGTGTTAGTTTGTATGCGTTAGTATTCGTGTTAGTGTGCATGTGTTAGTATGAGTGTTAGTATGAGTGTTAGTATTAAAGTGTTAGTATTCGTGTTAGCATTAAAGTGTTAGTATTCGTGTTAGTGTGTATGTGTTAGTATGAGTGTTAGTGTGTATGTGTTAGTATTAAAGTGTTAGTATGAGTGTTAGTGTGTATGTGTTAGTATGAGTGTTAGTATGTATGTGTTAGTATGAGTGTTAGTGTGTATGTGAGTGTAAGTATGAGTGTTATTGTGTATGTGTTAGTATGAGTGTTAGTGTGTATGTGAGTGTAAGTATGAGTGTTTTTGTGTATGTGTTAGTATGAGTGTTAGTGTTTATGTGAGTGTAAGTATGAGTGTTATTGTGTATGTGTTAGTATGAGTGTTATTGTGTATGTGTTAGTATTCGTGTTAGTGTGTATGTGTTAGTATTCGTGTTAGTGTGTATGTGAGTGTAAGTATGAGTGTTATTGTGTATGTGTTAGTATGAAAGTGTTAGTATTTGTGTTAGTATGAAAGTGTTAGTATGAGTGTTAGTATGAAAGTGTTAGTGTGAGTGTTAGTATTAAAGTGTTAGTATGAGTGTGTGTATGAGTTAGTATGAGTGTTAGTGTGTGTTAGTATTCGTGATAGTGTGTATGTGAGTGTTAGTATGAAAGTGTTAGTGTGTTTTAGTATTCGTGTTAGTGTGTGTGTGTTAGTATTCGTGTTAGTGTGTATGTGTTAGTGTGTGTTAGTATGAGTGTTAGTGTGTATGTGAGTGTTAGTATAAGTGTTAGTGTGTGTTAGTATGAGTGTTAGTGTGTATGTGAGTGTTAGTGTGTATGTGAGTGTTAGTGTGTATGTGAGTGTTAGTGTGTATGAGTTAGTATGAGTGTTAGTGTGTATGTGAGTGTTAGTATGAGTGTTAGTGTGTGTTAGTATGAGTGTTAGTGTGTATGTGTTAGTATGAGTGTTAGTGTGTATGTGAGTGTTAGTGTGTATGTGAGTGTTAGTGTGTATGTGAGTGTTAGTGTGTATGTGAGTGTTAGTGTGTATGTGTTAGTATTCGTGTTAGTATTAAAGTGTTAGTATTCGTGTTAGTGTGTGTGTGTTAGTATTCGTGTTAGTGTGTATGTGAGTGTTAGTATGAGTGTTAGTGTGTGTTAGTATGAGTGTTAGTGTGTATGTGTTAGTATGAGTGTTAGTGTGTGTTAGTATGAGTGTTAGTGTGTATGTGTTAGTATGAGTGTTAGTGTGTGAGTGTTAGTGTGTGAGTGTTAGTGTGTATGTGTTAGTATTCGTGTTAGTATTAAAGTGTTAGTATTCGTGTTAGTGTGTGTGTGTTAGTATTCGTGTTAGTGTGTATGTGAGTGTTAGTATGAGTGTTAGTGTGTGTTAGTATGAGTGTTAGTGTGTATGTGTTAGTATGAGTGTTAGTGTGTATGTGAGTGTTAGTGTGTATGTGAGTGTTAGTGTGTATGTGTTAGTATTCGTGTTAGTATTAAAGTGTTAGTATTCGTGTTAGTGTGTGTGTGTTAGTATTCATGTTAGTGTGTATGTGAGTGTTAGTATGAGTGTTAGTGTGTGTTAGTATGAGTGTTAGTGTGTATGTGTTAGTATGAGTGTTAGTGTGTATGTGAGTGTTAGTGTGTATGCGAGTGTTAGTGTGTATGTGTTAGTATTCGTGTTAGTATTAAAGTGTTAGTATTCGTGTTAGTGTGTATGTGTTAGTATTCGTGTTAGTGTGTGTTAGTATGAGTGTTAGTGTGTATGTGAGTGTTAGTATGAGTGTTAGTGTGTGTTAGTATTCGTGTTAGTGTGTATGTGTTAGTATTCGTGTTAGTGTGTGTTAGTATGAGTGTTAGTGTGTATGTGAGTGTTAGTATGAGTGTTAGTGTGTGTTAGTATGAGTGTTAGTGTGTATGTGTTAGTATGAGTGTTAGTGTGTATGTGAGTGTTAGTGTGTATGTGAGTGTTAGTGTGTATGTGTTAGTATTCGTGTTAGTATTAAAGTGTTAGTATTCGTGTTAGTGTGTATGTGAGAGTAATATGAGAGTTTCCGCTTCAGCGTCCTCCGGTTTCCATGGTTACGGTCCGGCCTCCGGTTTCCATGGTTATGTTCTGCTTTTGCCCCCACATGTAACTTCAGAAACACTGAACGCTCCGTCGGCGCTCAATGGGTTAATGTACTGTTTTGTGAGGGAAAGGCTTTTAACCGCAGCAGTGCTGATACCAACCTTAACCCGTCCACTCAGGGTGCCAGCGGCGGACTGGCAGGGGTTGTAATGTACGGTCATGTGCCCACCGTAGCCCCGCCCCCCGATGGCGTCAGACGCAATGCGCCGGGATTCCGAAGATTACCCGGCATGCACCGGGGACACGGCGGCTCCGACTGAGTGACAGGGGGCAGGTACGAGGTGTCTGGGGGTACTGGGTAGAGGGGTAAGAGTGCGTGGGGGGGGTACTGGGTAGAGGGGTAAGAGTGCGTGGGGGGGGGTACTGGGTAGAGGGGTATGAGTGCGTGGGGGGGTACTGGGTAGAGGGGTATGAGTGTGCGTGGGGGGGTACTGGGTAGAGGGGTATGAGTGTGCTTTGGGGGGGTACTGGGTAGAGGGGTATGAGTGTGCGTGGGGGGGTACTGGGTAGAGGGGTATGAGTGTGCGTGGGGGGGTACTGGGTAGAGGGGTATGAGTGTGCGTGGGGGGGGTACTGGGTAGAGGGGTATGAGTGTGCGTGGGGGGGGTACTGGGTAGAGGGGTATGAGTGTGCGTGGGGGGGGTACTGGGTAGAGGGGTATGAGTGTGTGGGGGGGTAGTGGGTGGGGGGTACTGGGTAGAGGGGTATGAGTGGGTGGGGGGTACTGGGTAGAGGGGTATGAGTGGGTGGGGGGTACTGGGTAGAGGGGTATGAGTGGGTGGGGGGTACTGGGTAGAGGGGTATGAGTGGGTGGGGGGTACTGGGTAGAGGGGTATGAGTGTGCGTGGGGCGGTACTGGGTAGAGGGGTATGAGTGTGTGGGGGGGCTACTGGGTAGAGGGGTATGAGTGTGTGGGGGGGGTACTGGGTAGAGGGGTATGAGTGTGTGGGGGGGTACTGGGTAGAGGGGTATGAGTGTGTGTGGGGGGGTACTGGGTAGAGGGGTATGAGTGTGTGTGGGGGGGTACTGGGTAGAGGGGTATGAGTGTGTGGGGGGGTACTGGGTAGAGGGGTATGAGTGTGTGTGGGGGGGTACTGGGTAGAGGGGTATGAGTGTGTGTGGGGGGGTACTGGGTAGAGGGGTATGAGTGTGTGTGGGGGGTACTGGGTAGAGGGGTATGAGTGTGTGGGGGGGGTACTGGGTAGAGGGGTATGAGTGTGTGTGGGGGGGTACTGGGTAGAGGGGTAATAACCCCCCGTACCCCATATTCACCCGGCATACAGAGTGCCCGGCATACAGAGTGCCCGGCTTCTCGCAGGGGAGGAGTAAGGGGCAGTTTGCCGGCTTCTCGCAGGGGAGGGGCAAGGGGCAGTTTCCCGGCATACAGAGTACCCGGCACAGCGAACGCATGAAGCCCGGGGTAACCGCCTTTCCTCCCCCTGCGGTCCGCGTTCCTCCGCACTCCGATCCACTCTCTGGGGATGTGAAGTTCAAACTCCTGACATCCCGGATCAGAGCGCAGAGCGTCGCACAGCCGGGGCAACAGCGCATTTGATGGGGCAGATGTTTTGATGCTCTTGTTGCTCCAGCGCACGGTGGGTTAAGCCCGCTGTTTGCCCGGCTGGACAGAGGGTTGAATGCGTCGGTCGCACGGCGCTCCTCTGTGTTGGAATTTGATCCGACTCCACATCTCCAGAGGGAGCGGACTTTGTCCTGGTTTTGTCCGTTGCCGGCGGGGAGGGATACTGGGCGGTTTGCTGGCTGCTCGTAGGGCTGGGGTACGGGGCAGTTTGCCGGCTTCTCGCAGGGCTGGGGTACGGGGCAGTTTGCCGGCTTCTCGCAGGGGAGGAGTAAGGGGCAGTTTGCCGGCTTCTCGCAGGGGAGGGGCAAGGGGCAGTTTGCCGGCTTCTCGCAGGGGAGGGGCAAGGGGCAGTTTGCCGGCTTCTCGCAGGGCAGGTGTAAGGGGCAGTTTGACGGCTTCTCACAGGGCAGGGGTAAGGGGCAGTTTTCCGGCTTCTCGCAGGGCAGGGGTAAGGGGCAGTTTGCCGGCTTCTCGCAGGGCAGGGGTAAGGGGCAGTTTGCCGGCTTCTCGCAGGGGAGGGGTAAGGGGCAGTTTGCCGGCGTGTTCGTGTGATGACATGGTACAAACAGAGCAGAGGGAGGTATGTGTTTTGGGCTTCACGGGTTTGGCAGAAGGGTTATTTGCATGCGTTGTTGCCTCCGCTTGGGGTAATTGGCTGCGTGTGAACAGTTCATTGTTCCGAGGCCGTTTGAGTGACTCTGGTTACAGGTTTCCAGGAGGGCATCTTGGGCAGCATCCCCTTACCACCTCCATGGGGTGTCCTGGCACAGTATGTCCTGGGGTATTATGTCCTGCATGTATGTTAGTGTATGACCCGGTTCCTGGCGTCTGACATATAACAGGCAACACGTAGAACCTACTGTGTGTTCTAGGTGTTGTCTGCGGATGGAGGGCGATAGCCCCGGGTTCTGGGGCCGGTTGGGTAGATGCCCTGCCGCCTCTCCTGTCCCCGGTAGCGGTCAGAGCCCCTGGAGGCTGGGAATCGGTGTCGCCCCCCCTAATATTAAGAAAGTGGCTGAAAGGGTTAAAGCTCGGTGCGAGCGGTGGGGATTGCCGGCTGGTGGCCCCCCGGAAGGTTCCCTGCCCCCGGTCCGGATCGTGCCATTTGCCCTGCTGTTGTGTGTTTTTGGCTCCCAGCCGCACTCCGCATTCCTACCTGTGCGAGTCAGAAAGGCATGCGGTTTCTGCCCTCGGGGGCACCTGGGGCAGGAGGAGCGGCGCGTGTCTTTACCTGGACACACCTGGCGCCCCGCGGGCTGAGGGGGAGGCAGCCTCCCTCACGCGTTCCCCTTATAGGGGCACCGGAAGGACGGCACGCTCTGCCAGGGGCCCATTCCAGACACCGTGTCTTGTACCTGCCTGCTGAGAGGGTTAATGTTAAGGGGGAGTTTCTGCGGCCGGCTCCGGTTACATTCCTGCCCCGGGGTTATTTAATGCTGTCTGTGCCTGCGGTTAATGGAATGCATACAGCCCCCCCTGCTGGGGATAGAGGGGCACTATGTGTGTGGCCCCCCTTTGCGGGGTATAGAGGGGCGCTGTATGCGTGCGCCCCCCCCCACTGGGGATAGAGGGGCGCTGTATGTGCGCGGCCCCCCCTGCTGGGGATAGAGGAGCGCTGTATGCGTGCGCCCCCCCTGCTGGGGATAGAGGGGCGCTGTATGCGTGCGCCCCCCCTGCTGGGGATAGAGGGGCGCTGTATGCGTGCGCCCCCCCCCTTGCTGGGGATAGAGGGGCGCTGTATGCGTGCGCCCCCCCTTGCTGGGGATAGAGGGGCGCTGTATGCGTGTGCCCCCCCCCTTGCTGGGGATAGAGGGGCGCTGTATGCGTGCGCCCCCCCTTGCTGGGGATAGAGGGGCGCTGTATGCGTGCGCCCCCCCTGCTGGGGATAGAGGGGCGCTGTATGCGTGCGCCCCCCCTGCTGGGGATAGAGAGGCGCTGTATGCGTGCGCCCCCCCCTGCTGGGGATAGAGGGGCGCTGTATGCATGCGCCCCCCCCTGCTGGGGATAGAGGGGCGCTGTATGCGTGCGCCCCCCCTGCTGGGGATAGAGGGGCGCTGTATGCGTGCGCCCCCCCCTGCTGGGGATAGAGGGGCGCTGTATGCGTGCGCCCCCCCTGCTGGGGATAGAGGGGCGCTGTATGCGTGCGCCCCCCCTGCTGGGGATAGAGGGGCGCTGTATGCGTGCGCCCCCCCTGCTGGGGATAGAGGGGCGCTGTATGAGTCTCTGACGTGACGGTTCGCTGCTTTCGGCTCCTCAGGTTTCAGAGTTGCTGAAGGTTTTCTCATCTTACAGAGCTGCGCAGGTTGCCGTGGATCCGACGGCCAGGTTGGAGCATGAGAGAGTCCGTGCCAGGTGGGACCCCAAAGCTTTATATCGCTTTCATGGTGACCCCAAAATTAAGCGCACACAATGAGTGCTGCCTAGAGTCCATTCCTCCCCTGGGTTATGGGGTATTATGTACCCTCTGGTGTTCCTCGGGTTATGGGGTATTATGTATCCTCTGCTGCCCCGGGTTATGGGGTATTATGTATCCTCTGCTGCCCCGGGTTATGGGGTATTATGTACCCTCTGCTCCCCTGGGTTATGGGGTATTATGTATCCTCTGCTGCCCCAGGTTATGGGGTATTATGTATCCTCTGCTGCCCTGGGTTATGGGGTATTATGTACCCTCTGCTGCCCCGGGTTAGGGGGTATTATGTATCCTCTGCTGCTCCGGGTTATGGGGTATTATGTACCCTCTGCTGTTCCTCTTGTCCCCTGGGTTATGGGGTATTATGTACCCCCTGCTGTTCCTCTGCTCCCCTGGGTTATGGGGTATTATGTACCCCCTGCTGTTCCTCTGCTCCCCTGGGTTATGGGGTATTATGTACCCTCTGCTGCCCCGGGTTAGGGGGTATTATGTACCCTCTGCTGTTCCTCTGCTCCCCTGGGTTATGGGGTATTATGTACCCTCTGCTGTTCCTCTGCTCCCCTGGGTTATGGGGTATTATGTACCCTCTGCTGCCCCGGGTTAGGGGGTATTATGTACCCTCTGCTGTTCCTCTGCTCCCCTGGGTTATGGGGTATTATGTACCCTCTGCTGTTCCTCTGCTCCCCTGGGTTATGGGGTATTAATTTACTCCGTGTCCGTGTTTAATTCTTTCTCCCCAGTGACCCTGACTGGAAGAGTGGAGTCTGGCTGATCCCGTCCTGCGCTGTTGGCCAGTAAGTCTGGTAGCCGTGACCTCTGTCTTGTTAGCCCCATCAGTGTCTCCCAGCTTGTGGGTAGAGGGGGGGTCCTCGATTATTATTATTTTTAATATTATTATGATTTTTATTTTATTAATATTATTAGCCGGTACGAGACACCTACTGCTTGTAAACTCTGGTTAGTAAAGGGTTAAAGTTCCTTTAACCATTAATGTGCTGAGTGGATCACGTGAAATCCTGAGCAGAACCCAATGGCAGCCGTGTAATAAGCCTGTATATAGCATATAACCTAATGATACCCCGACCGTGGTCTTCCGGGGGGGCAACCTCAGGGGCTACTGACGTATTGTCTATGCAGATCGGGGGTATTGTGTGTGTGTGAGTTGCTGCTTTGCGGGGGGGGGGGTATATTGGGGTATTTTTCCCATAGGGCGTTACCAGGCGCTGGTATCTTGTGATGAGCTGCAGCCTCGCTGTTTTTCTGCCCCGCCATCCTTCTGCGCGTGGCGTCCCATCTATGCGGGTCGATTGATTATTTTCCCCCCGCTGTGGCGCGCGGATCAATGAGTTGCCCCGGGCTTGTCACATGCGCGTGTATGGATTGATGTGAGTGAATGTGTGACACGGGGCTGAGGCTTCCCAGTCGCTCAGCCGTGGCTGCTCCTGACTCGTTCTGCTCTCCTTCCCAGCAGGCGCATCGCCCACCGAGGCCGGGATAATGAGTGCCGCTGCTAACAAGAAGCCGTACCGCAAGGCGCCGCCGCAGCACCGCGAGACGCGTCACGAGCCCGCGGGTCTCCGCGAGGAGGGAGCAGAACCCCAGACGCAGGTAACAGCTCTCCAGCAGCGCACGTGCTTTAGCGGAGCTCAGGCGCTGGAGCTGAAGGAGGCCAATGGCTCCGACGTCTGCAACCTCAGTTGCTCTTCATCCTGGTCTGTGGCTTCCAGCAACGACCGGGAGCCAGAAAGGGAAGGGCCCCGAAGGGGCAGATCCCACGCATTACTTCGCAGAGTTAAGTCTCTTCGGGGCAGGGGGAGGTCGTGCCGAGTCCCGCAGCTGGGTAGCCTGCGGAGGTTCCTTAGCCGCAGCGCGGAGAACGTTGCGGTATCTGCAGAGGAGCAGCGGGGGGGCAAAAGCCGCAGCCTGGAGAGGAGTCTGGTCTTCAAAGAACCGGCAGAGGTCCTGGTGCCCAGAAACGGCCGGAGATCCGTCTGCACTCAGCCCCTGAAGAGCATCCTCAAACAGCCAGGCTCACTCAATCCAGAGGGGAGGCTGCAGAGGCAGCGCTCGTCGCTCTCGCCCTCGCCGGGTAACCCGCCAAGACGTGCCACCCCGTCCCCAGACAGGAAGAGCCGGGAGGACAAAGCCAAGTTCTCCCAATTCCTGGATGAAATTACCTCCAGGGTCCTTACCCCCTCCAGTGTACACGGGGGCAGAAGGGGGGCTGGCGGGGGTAGTACTGATGAAGAGCCTAATAACAGGGTTAATGCCGATGGGCCCAGACCCAAGAAGCAGGTTAGACCCGCAGGGCGAACGAAGGAAGGGTCCGCGGGTCACCGAGGGGGCAGAATGCGCTCAGCAGAGAGGAGGGAGGGAAGCCGGGCCGTGCGCAGTGGATGCCGCAGAGCGGACCTGGCCTCGTTAGAGCAGCAGCTTTGGGAACTGAGCATGAGGGAGGGCCAAGGGCCCGTTGAGTGCAGTAAGGGCCGATCCCAGACCCCATCTGAGCTGGGCTACCCCGAGTCTCTTTCCTCTGCCTCTCATCGGAGCCCAGAGGGGAGAAGCCCATCGCCAAGAACTTCCCCCTCGCTAAATGGACCTCGAGGGAAGGTAAGCCCCCAGCCCCTCTGTGCCCTCCCCCCGCTGTGTTCAGACCCCAAGTCTTTCCTCTCCCCCGAAATTATGGTGTCCTTTATTCGGTGGCAGCTCTAGAACCAACAACCTAGAACCTTCTGTGCCGTAACAGGACTGACCAAAATAAACCCCCCAAAAATGATGGGGGTTGTCTTTGTCTGATGCTCCGGAAATGGCGTCCGTTTCCGGATTCCTCCCGTGTGCCCCTGTCTGGGGAGGGTGGTGGGGGCATGTTTAGGGAACGTCTGCCCACCGGGAGGGTACATGGAGAAACATAAAGGGGGGTTAATCTGTATAAAGAGCAATTCCGGTGCAAAGTTGGTAAAAATGGTGCGGTAGGCCGGTGCTCTTTATACGGCCTGCAGAGGGTTAGAGAACATATTAGTAGACGCGTGATCTGACTCCCTGTCACTGTCTCTGCAGGAATCGCTGGCCGAAGGAGAGCGCATCCAGTAAGTACCCGCTGAATAATAATCCGTAAAAGCCCCTGTCCAACCCCCACGTGACTTCTACACCCCCAATGAGCGGAGTGGGTGGGGGGGTATAGCGGTGTGCTGCGCCGCTGCCATTAAGCTCCCTTCTGATTGGCCCGCGGCTGCTCTCTGGTTGGGTATTAACGCTCCTCCGTCCGTCAGGTTTCTGCAGCAGCAGAATGACGAGCTGCGCCGGCGCCTGGCCTTCGCCGCCACCAAGAGCGAGGCTTTGGAGCACGAGGTGGAGGCCGGGAGGCATTACCTGGAAATGGAGCTGAGCCGCAACCGAGAGGAGCTTGAGAAGTTCAAGGACAAATTCCGCAGGTAAACCAACCGTCCGGCCCAACCTCCACTCCCATCACTCCCAGGCACCCCGCCTGCAGCCTCCGCTCACCCCGTCGCCTCTCCTCCGCAGGTTACAGAACAGCTACACGGCGTCCCAGAGAACCAACCAGGACCTGGAGGAGAAGCTGCACACGCTGGTACCTCATTGGAGGGATTCTATTCCCTTTTTTTTTTTTTTAAATAACCAATCAGATAAAGCCGTTTGGGGTGTCGCCGTGCCGCTCTGCTTTGCCAGACCCCGCCGGCCTCTACCAGATAACATTCACTTTACAGCGGGTTTAGCCCCGTGTGGGCAGTTCCTTCCCCGAGGGGGCTTTTGGGGGTTCGTTATGGCGAGGAAGGTTTTCTGGGTGAGGATGTCACAGGGTGGGGTAATAATTAGGGGTGTAAAGAGTTTGTCTTCTTACTACCAGTTGATGTCCGTGCACCAGTGTGGGGCATGTTAGCGGGGGCAGGTCCGGGGGCAGTTAGTAGCCCTGTGTGGTTCCTGATTCACCCAATTTATCTCTTTTCGCTCTCTCTCTCTCTCTCTCTCTCTCTCTCTCATGCTGTTTCTGCCCCAGGCGTCTCTCAGCCAAAGTTGGATCTATTCAGTTGCGTTTGGTAGTTTCTGGGGGGGGGGGTCTTTGGTTGGGGTCTCAGACGTGGGGTCCCTTTTTTGTCCTCTCCAGGGTCCCCAAACTGTACCTCATCTTGGCCTCTCGTCTCACGTCTCCAGACAACAGGGTTAACTCTTTCTTTGTGTAAGACCCCCACTCCCAGCTCTCTCCTCACTATTGACCCTCTGTCGTGCCCCCCCCCCCTGCACGCACCCCGTCACCCCTGCTTTGGTACCTTCCACGCGCGGCCTTCTCACGTTATCTGTTTTCACTGTAAGATTAAGAAAGCGGAAATGGACAGGAAGACCCTGGACTGGGAGATCGTGGAGCTCACCAACAAACTGCTGGATGCCAAGACCACCATCAACAAGCTGGAAGAGTTAAATGTGCGTGAAGGGGCAGTTGGTGACCGCAGTGGGGCATGTAATGGAGGGGAGCAATCATGGGGAGCATAGCAGGTACACAGTGCTAAGGGGGCATGTAGAAGGGCATCCTAGGAATATGGGGGCAGGAGCCGGGCTCTGGGATTATGGAGAGTTGACGGGTGAGGGGGGTTAACGGCGCTCCATGCGTTTCTGGAGGGGGGGGTAACGGCCGCCTGCAGATTGTCCGTGACGCGGCTGTTCTCCCGTTACAGGAACGTTACCGGCAGGACTGTAATCTGGCCGTCCAGCTGCTCAAGTGCAACAAATCCCACTTCAGGAACCACAAGTTTGCCGACGTGAGAATTTTTGGTGTGGGGGGGATTCTTTTGTGGGGATGGGTGGGGGTTTATTTTTTGCATTAAGCTGGTTGGGGGGTTTATTGCGTTTGGGGTTTTTTGTGTGTGTGTGGGGTTCTTTTGGCATGAGACGGGGGTTTTCTTTTTAGTCGAGGGGGTGTTATTTTGCATGAGACGGGGGGGTTTGTTTTTTGCGTTGTGGGTTCTTTTGGCATGGGGCAGGTGGGGGGTTCTTTTGGCATGGGACAGGTGGGGGGTTTGTTTTTGGCGGAGGGCACGTGTCTGGCGGGTCCCCCGCTCGTCCTTACTGACGCGTTTCGCGCTTCCCCGCAGTTGCCTTACAAGCTGCAGGACATGGTGAGTAAGCATCTAGAGAACAACCCCTCGCCTCCGGGATCCGGCCAGGACACCCCACCTCCCGGCCTGTCGCATTCCGACGTGGTGCCCACCTCGGTCATCGCCCGCGTGCTGGAGAAGCCGGAGTCCCTCATCCTCAACTCTGCAACGTCTAGCAGCGGCAGCGGCCCCGCAGCAGAGGACGTCTTTGTGCATGTGGACATGAGCGGCCCCGGGGAGAGGGCAGAAGAGGGCAGACATCAGCAGAATGGGGGTATCCAGAAGCAGGGCAGCGTGGAGAGCGCCTCTGATGAGCCCCCAACGTTTGAGAAGCTCAGTCCCTACCCCACGCCGCCCCCCCCGCACCCCATGTATCCCGGCCGGAAGGTGATCGAGTTCTCGGACGAGAAGGTGCGAATCCCCAAGAACAGTCCTTTGCCCAACTGCACGTATGCCACGCGGCAGGCCATCTCTCTGAGTCTCGTTCAGGGCGAGGACGGCAGCCCCGACAGACATCGAACCGTGCCCAACAGTCCAGCTTCTGCCGGCAGTTACCCCCAACGGGCGCGGAGCGCAGATAACCCGCCCCGCTCCCCGCTGAGCAGTGCTGCGCCCAGCTCTGCCAGCTCCGAGGAGGACATGCTGGCCAACTGGCAGAAGATGTTCGTCGAGAAGGCGGCTCCTGGTAACGAGGCGTTCCTGGCCCACCGCACGGCCTTCAGCAGGGACACGGCCTTGGAGCTGCAGCAGAGGTTCAGCCGGTCCATGCAGGAGCTCAGCCGGGCAGCTCAGGTCTACTCCGACATGGAAAGCTCGGGCCCCGGCTGGCTTGGCTGTCGAGAGTCCAGCCTGGAGAAAGAGAGCGCAGGACCCCGGAGGGGGCAACAACAGAACAAATACGGAAAAGAGTTCTCGCAAGAGGAGGCTCAGGACCTTCTGTCTGGAGGGCTGGAGGAAGAAGACGACTCGGAGGAGCAGCAGGTAGTCCTAGTGGGCGCCCACCAGGAAAGCGTAACCGAGGACGAGGAGCCGGAGAGCCACCCAGAGCCCGAGGAGGCCCCGTACTCGGAGAAAACCCCTGCCGGACGCCCCCACCGCAGCCCCAAACGCATGGGGGTGCATCATCTCCACCGGAAGGACAGCCTGACGCGGGCACAGGAGCAGGGCAACCTGCTGAACTAGGGCAAGAGCGTGCTCTTACCCCACCGCAATCAGTATATGCAACACTCCGTTAGAAGATATGCACTACAGGAGGTGGGTTACCACACTGTCATGGTGGTCCGCACTTTTAACTCATGAGCTGCTAGACGTTCTTCAGCGTCAAGTTCTTTCCAGATAAAAGGTGGGGACGGAGCGCCCGTCTGTCCTGTTGGGGGTCGGTCTGCCAGGAACATGAAAACCTCCGCTTGCTTTTCTTCCATCTTCCTCGCAGGACTGTGGGGGGCAAACGAGCGGCGGCAGGCGGCGACCCACCTCTTCCAAAGCTTTCGGGGATTATACGAACCTGTTTAACTCTTTCACTGCCGGGGCCGTAGGCACCAGGGCCCTTGGAGTGCGAGGAGTGAACCTCCTGACGATGCCCAAAGGTTGTTTTCCCACCTGAGCCTCTGCTCGCGTCAGGGGTCCGCCGTGTTCTTTCTGCCTGTGCGTTGTGTGGCTTGTTTCTGTATTTGGGGTCTCCAGGCTGAGGTCTGTCTGCAGACGGCTCCCCCAGGGTGCAATGTGCTGCAGAGGGTTACTGCCCGCTCTTTCTGTTTTTAATTTAATTTGTTTCGCAGTTTCTAGCTTTGCACCGTGTCCAGGGGCAATTGAAACCTCTTTCTACTTGGCTGCCCTCACAGTCTCTCCTCTCTCATCAGCTCCCTTCTCTCCTGACCACCTCTCTGCTCCTAGCCGCCCCCTGAGCTCTTCTGATCTTCCTATTTCTCACCTCCCGTCTCTCATTCTCATGCCCTTCTCTCTCTATCCTTTTCTTTGTTCCCCTCTCGTCTCCCCGTTCTCATGCCCTTCTCTCTCTATCCTTTTCTTTGTTCCCCTCTCGTCTCCCCGTTCTCATGCCCTTCTCTCTATCCTTTTCTTTGTTCGTCTCTCGTTTTTTGTTCCCCTCCCGTCTCCCCGTCTGTCATCGCTACGGCCCGTGTCGGTTGTGTGGTATTATTTTGCGTGGCGTTGCCGTGTACTCTCTCTGTGTCACGCTGCGTGTCTCTGTAGATATATTTTTGGACCCGGCGCAGTATTTCCTGTTATTCTGTGCGTTTTCAGACTGTTAATCTTAGATTTATTTTCTCACGTTTTTCAGACGTCTATTTTCCAAAACAAATTAAACTATTTTAAAAGTACTTTTGCTTCTTTATCTGCTTCACGCGGAGCCAAACCTTATGGTCCTGGTGTTAACGGGGCGGGTGGCGCGTTACACGGTGAGGCCGGGGGAAGTGAGGGGGCCGCGGTACACGCCGAGGCTGGGGGGAGTGAGGGGGCCGCGGTACACGCCGAGGCTGGGGGAAGTGAGGGGGCCGCGGTACACGCAGGGGAGGTATGGGGGGTTGTGGTACACGCAGAGTGTGGGGGGAGTGGGCGGTACGCACTGAGGCCGGGGGTGGGGGGGCACGGGCGTGTAATACACTTTTAATTTGCTTTCTAATTGATGCAGATGATTAACCCCTTAAAGTGGTTACCCTGTACAGTGAAGCATCCATTAACCCTGTCATTGCCAGGCGCATTCTATGTGCAATGAATCCCTGCGCAGATCTGAGCTGAAAACCTCAGTAAAAATGTCATTTGGAGGTGCGGAGAGGCCCGAATTCTAGCTGGATCCCGTCCCAACCCGGTGCCTGTCCGTCGGCCGGTGTCTCCAGCGCGGATCCCGTCCCAACCCGGTGCCTGTCCGTCGGCCGGTGTCTCCAGCGCGGATCCCGTCCCAACCCGGTGCCTGTCCGTCGGCGTCTCCAGCGCAGATCCCGTCCCAACCCGGTGCCTGTCCGTCGGCGTCTCCAGCGCAGATCCCGTCCCAACCCGGTGCCTGTCCGTCGGCGTCTCCAGCGCAGATCCCGTCCCAACCCGGTGCCTGCCTGTCGGCCGGTGTCTCCGGCGCGGTGAGGACCGGATCCCGTCCCAACCCGGTGCCTGTCTGTCGGCCGGTGTCTCAGGTGCGGTGAGGACCGGATCCCGTCCCGACCCGGTGCCTGTCCGTCGGCCGGTGAGGACCGGATCCCGTCCCAACCCGGTGCCTGCCTGTCGGCCGGTGTCTCCGGCGCGGTGAGGACCGGATCCCGTCCCAACCCGGTGCCTGTCTGTCGGCCGGTGTCTCAGGTGCGGTGAGGACCGGATCCTTCACAATGAAATCAGATTCTGTCCTTTGTAGGTTTCAATAAATAAACTTTTATATTAGAATTTCTGTGCAAAACGTGAAACTTTGGAGTGTTCGGTGCTGACTGTTTTGAAAATGTGGAACGGGAATGAGGTGATTGCCAGGGTCCGTGGGCTTGGCGCGGGTCCGTCCCTTCGCTGAGCGCCTGTTCACATCTCGGTCTCTGCGAGGAGGCCGTCACCGAGCCCGGAGGTCAGCAGAACCCGATGGAGGCCGGGGCCTTAAAATAAATAAATACAGTAATTACTGATCTGAGTGCCTCTGGGTCCCGGTTCCGGAACGTTCTGTTCCCGGGACGATGCATTTTGGGTTGATGGGGACCCCACGGCAGTGAGACGGGTGGCTGGCTGGACGTGCGGCTGGACAGGGAAACAAAATGATTGAGAATACATCAGGAAACAGACCCGTAGGGGCCATGGGGACTGCAGGGGGCGCTGTATCTGTTGGGCAGGGGCACAGAGCCTGTTTAGAGGGTCCATCTTCCCCCTTGATCTCCCCATCATCTTCCTCTCTCCAATCTCCCATCTTCCCCTCTCCGGTCTCCTTTCATCCCCTCTCCGGTCTCCTTTCATCCCCTCTCCGGTCTCCTTTCTTCCCCTCTCCGGTCTCCTTTCATCCCCTCTCCGGTCTCCTTTCATCCCCACTCCGGTCTCCTTTCATCCCCACTCCGGTCTCCTTTCTTCCCCTCTCCGGTCTCCTTTCTTCCCCTCTCCGGTCTCCTTTCATACCCTCTCCGGTCTCCTTTCATACCCTCTCCGGTCTCCTTTCATACCCTCTCCGGTCTCCTTTCATCCCCACTCCGGTCTCCTTTCATCCCCACTCCGGTCTCCTTTCTTCCCCTCTCCGGTCTCCTTTCATCCCACGCTCTCACTCTGCCTCCTGTTTATCACTCAATCTCCGGCAAGTCATTTATCTTTAGCCCATTACCAATGCGGTGAGTGTGGGGACCGTATCCCCTAATCTGCAGCCATTTGTACTCCATCACTACTACGCCCCTATTTCCCAGCCTACGCGTTGTCATGGTAACGGCGTGTCGGCCTCCGCCATACCTGCCTCCTCACAATCTACCATGAATTCTGCCTCTTTCCACGTGTTTAGGGATGGGCCGCGGAGCGTCGGGTACCTGGCCGGGGCTCTCTCTCCGTGGCGGGTCTCTCCTGCCCCCGGCCGTCACACTCCTCGTCCTCCTCGCCCTCGGACAGCAGGTCTGCGATTTGCTGCTGCAGGTCCGCGCTGATGTTATTCTCCGACAGAACGAGAGACTTCAGAGGCGTCGGGTAATTCTGCACCATGTCCAGGAGGATCTGCGGAAACAGGGCCCACGGGTGAACGACTTGGCGCAGGGGGGCCATGGGCCACGGGGCCAATAACAGCCCCAATGTAGCCCTTTAGTGCCATGTTAGCAAATTCAAACGTATAATTGCACCGAACTGCTCTTAAAGGCTTGCACTCTAATGCTGGGACTGCTTTGGCAGTGTACGCAGCAATGTGCTTATACGGTACGATCCGCCCCGGGGAGGAATAAACGAAGTACCTGAGCGGACTGATTGGTCAGACCCGTTCCTTCCAGATCCAGAACCTCCAGGGTGCGACTGGATGCGACGCAGACGGCTAACATGGAAGCGATGTGATCCCCTGCAACGACACGACGGCCCGTGACACACGCTGATAAATGCCGCAAGATCCGCACATCCCCCGGCCCCGGGCCCCGCGCAGACGCTCACCCAACGGATTATAGTCCAGGTTCAGGGTCCGGATCTGGGAACTGTGAGCGACCGCGATGGCCAAGCGAGCCCAACCTGCGCACGTGACAGCCGGGTTAGCAGAGAGCGTCAGCTCACGCAGCCCTGTAACGAGAGAGAGCGTCAGCTCACGCAGCCTTGTAACGAGAGAGAGCGTCAGCTCACGCAGCCCTGTAACGAGAGAGAGAGAGAGCGTCAGCTCACGCAGCCCTGTAACGAGAGAGAGAGAGCGTCAGCTCACGCGGCCCTGTAACGAGAGAGAGCGTCAGCTCACGCAGCCCTGTAACGAGAGAGAGAGAGAGCGTCAGCTCACGCAGCCCTGTAACGAGAGAGAGAGAGAGCGTCAGCTCACGCGGCCCTGTAACGAGAGAGAGAGAGCGTCAGCTCACGCGGCCCTGTAACGAGAGAGAGCGTCAGCTCACGCGGCCCTGTAACGAGAGAGCGTCAGCTCACGCGGCCCTGTAACGAGAGAGAGCGTCAGCTCACGCAGCCTTGTAACGAGAGAGAGCGTCAGCTCACGCAGCCCTGTAACGAGAGAGAGAGAGAGCGTCAGCTCACGCAGCCCTGTAACGAGAGAGAGAGAGAGCGTCAGCTCACGCAGCCCTGTAATGAGAGAGAGAGAGCGTCAGCTCACACGGCCCTGTAACGAGAGAGAGCGTCAGCTCACACATCCCTGTAACGAGAGAGAGCGTCAGCTCACGCAGCCCTGTAACGAGAGAGAGAGAGCGTCAGCTCATGCGGCCCTGTAACGAGAGAGAGCGTCAGCTCACGCGGCCCTGTAACGAGAGAGAGCGTCAGCTCACACATCCCTGTAACGAGAGAGAGCGTCAGCTCACGCAGCCCTGTAACGAGAGAGAGCGTCAGCTCACACGGCCCTGTAACGAGAGAGAGCGTCAGCTCACGCAGCCTTGTAACGAGAGAGAGCGTCAGCTCACGCAGCCCTGTAACGAGAGAGAGAGAGAGCGTCAGCTCACGCAGCCCTGTAACGAGAGAGAGAGAGAGCGTCAGCTCACGCAGCCCTGTAACGAGAGAGAGAGAGAGCGTCAGCTCACGCAGCCCTGTAACGAGAGAGAGAGAGCGTCAGCTCACGCGGCCCTGTAACGAGAGAGAGCGTCAGCTCACGCAGCCCTGTAACGAGAGAGAGCGTCAGCTCACGCGGCCCTGTAACGAGAGAGAGCGTCAGCTCACGCGGCCCTGTAACGAGAGAGAGCGTCAGCTCACGCGGCCCTGTAACGAGAGAGAGCGTCAGCTCACGCAGCCTTGTAACGAGAGAGAGCGTCAGCTCACGCGGCCCTGTAACGAGAGAGAGCGTCAGCTCATGCAGCCTTGTAACGAGAGAGAGCGTCAGCTCACGCAGCCCTGTAATGAGAGAGAGAGAGAGCGTCAGCTCACGCAGCCCTGTAACGAGAGAGAGAGAGAGCGTCAGCTCACGCAGCCCTGTAACGAGAGAGAGAGAGAGCGTCAGCTCACGCGGCCCTGTAACGAGAGAGAGCGTCAGCTCACACATCCCTGTAACGAGAGAGAGCATCAGCTCACGCAGCCCTGTAACGAGAGAGAGAGAGCGTCAGCTCACGCAGCCCTGAAACGAGAGAGAGAGCATCAGCTCACGCAGCCCTGTAACGAGAGAGAGCATCAGCTCACGCAGCCCTGTAACGAGAGAGAGAGAGCGTCAGCTCACGCAGCCCTGAAACGAGAGAGAGAGCATCAGCTCACGCAGCCCTGTAACGAGAGAGAGAGAGAGCGTCAGCTCACACAGTCCTGTAACGAGAGCGTCAGCTCATGCGGCCCTGTAACGAGAGAGAGAGAGCGTCAGCTCACACAGTCCTGTAACGAGAGCGTCAGCTCATGCGGCCCTGTAACGAGAGAGAGAGAGCGTCAGCTCACGCAGCCCTGTAACGAGAGAGAGCGTCAGCTCATGCGGCCCTGTAACGAGAGAGAGCGTCAGCTCATGCGGCCCTGTAACGAGAGAGAGAGAGCGTCAGCTCACGTGGCCCTGTAACGAGAGAGAGAGAGAGAGCGTCAGCTCACGCAGCCCTGTAACGAGAGAGAGCGTGAGCTCACGCAGCCCTGTAACGAGAGAGAGCGTCAGCTCACGTGGGGGGCTCCTGTGGGTGCCCTAGTGTGGAGTAATTACCTGCCCCCGGGGGCCGACTCACCCGGCTTTGCCCCGTCAGGAGGCAGCAGTCCGCAGATCAGGCCGATCCCCTCATCCCCCAACATGCAGTCACCGAGATCCAGCGACACCAGCGAGGGGTGAACGGCCAAAGCCGGGCTCAGCAGGGAGAGACCGCCGTCCGTCAGCGAGTTCCCGTGGAGGCTGCAAATCAAACGGAGGACCCCTGAATGTGTATAAATAAACCCAGACCCCTTAATACAGCCTATTACCCCTAATATACCCCCCCATGTATAGATGCCCCCAGACCCCTTAATACAGCCTATTACCCCTAATATACCCCCCCATGTATAGATGCCCCCAGACCCCTTAATACAGCCTATTACCCCTAATATACCCCCCCATGTATAGATGCCCCCAGACCCCTTAATGCAGCCTATTGCCCCCAATATAACCCCCTTGTATAGATGCCCCCGGACCCCTTAATACAGTCTATTACCCCATGTGTAAAGATGGACCCCTTGTAGGAATTACAAGCCATGAAGACGGGTGCATAAAGGGCAATAACCCCCCCCACCCCATACCCCCGTACTCGCGCACGCATGTCCCATCAGCCCCAGGAGCCCCAAACTTACAAGAGTGACTGCAGGGAGCGGTTGGCGAGGAGCCCCTGGGCCAGCTGCTGGACTCGGGCCACGCCGGACACAACGCCCAGGTTCAGGTTGAGCTGCACCAGGGAGGGCGATTGGGATACCCCCTGGCAGAGACGGGCAAAGTCCCTGTCTGAGAGGTGGCATCCGCGCAGGGAAAGGAGTCTGACGGTGCCCTCCGCCAGCCCCTCACACACACCCCGCACTTCTGCCCCCGACAGGGTCTCCCCCGACATCTGGATGGACCCAGGCAGCATCCTGAAGGGACTGGGGCAAATCCGCTAAATATCACCCAGCGCTCACTGGGGCACTTAGTTTAGGAGTCACCATGAAAATATCAGAACGGGGCAACTAGCAGCGCGCCCTCCCCATACAGAGGGCACTTCAGATCTTTAACCCCGGGGGTAATTCCTTATCTTAAATTCTAATTGCCCCACACACTCGGTGCAGCTAGATCCTCACAGTAGAGCTAAAGCCCAAACTGGGGCACAGGCCATGGGGTAGGGGCAGTTAGAAGCTTTTGGCTCTCGAATCGGGCAGCTAGCAGTCAGTGGCCCCCAGATCGGGTAGTTAGCGGCCAGCGGGGTAGGGGCAGTTAGAAGCTTGTGGCTCTCGAATCGGGCAGCTAGCAGTCTGTGGCCCCCGGATCGGGAAGGCTAGCGGCCTGCGGCCTTCAGGTCGGGCAGTTAGCTGCCTGTGGCCCCCGGGTAGCGGCAGTCGGTGGCCTGTGGCCCCCGGGTAGCGGCAGCTGAGCTGACAGCCAATAGTCCCCGGCGGTGCCGGCTCCCGAGATCCTGTTCTGATGATGCCGAGGTGTTTCTATGGTGACCGCCGCGTCATCTCTTGGCCACACCCCCGACCGATCACGTTAACTCCCGGCGTCTATATTCCTTAAAGGCGCAGCGCGCGAGATCTGCCCCCCGGAGGGGGGTATTCCGCATGATATAAAGGGGGGATGCGGGGCTGGGGTATTTGAGGGGTGATACATGACTGGGTATTTGCGGGGTGATACATGGGGGGGGTATTTGTGGGGTGATACGGGGGGGTATTTGCGGGGTGATACATGGGGGGGTATTTGTGGGGTGATACGGGGGGGGTATTTGCGGGGTGATACGGGGGGGGTATTTGTGGGGTGATACGGGGGGGTATTTGCGGGGTGATACATGGGGGGTATTTGTGGGGTGATACGGGGGGGGTATTTGCGGGGTGATACATGGGGGGGTATTTGTGGGGTGATACGGGGGGGGGTATTTGCGGGGTGATACATGGGGGGGCATTACGTTGGCCTCTGGCAGATCTTGGAGGTTGGGGGGGTGTCTCTGCCGGTGACAGTTCTCGGCGGTCGGAGGCAGATCTCGGTGGTCGGGGGGGGGTGTCTCTGCCGGTGACAGATCTCGGGGGGGGGGGTCTCTGGCGAGGACAGATCTCGGAGGTCGGGGGCTCTCTGGCGGGGACAGATTTCTTCAGACCAGCTTACCCTGTCTTCTACCCCCGGCTACAGAGCGGGTAACCCAGGTGACGGGCATCATTACCTCAGTGGCGAGTCCCAGTGCCCCGGAGGGCCGCGTAACCCCCCCGCCCTGTGTGCCCGGGCCCTGATGTCATCGCAGACAGAAAAGTTACACAAATCTACCTTTATTTTCAGAAAATCAGACGCTTTCTGCCCAAAATACACAAAAGCAACACAGATAGCGGCAAGAAGGAGGATTCTAACTGAAGCCCCGCGTGGGGATAGAGGTGGCCGTTTTAATCCCTGCGTAGGCTCTGTACATACAGACACATATATACACGCAGACCCCAATGCCGCGTGGCCCCCAGCGTGGCCCCCGCCGCTTCATTACACAGGGGCCCGGCCCGAGGGCCCCACCATCCACGCTCAGAGTTCTATAAACAGGAGGAACATGTGATACTCGCCACTACTATAAGCTACACACGTGTATTAAAGATACTTTACACCGTGCGGGGGATACCGGGGGTGTCCGCGGGGGGCCGATGTATTCATTAACCTCTTCACTGCTGGGCGGGGTATTAAAGTCACTTGGTTCCGACACTCAGAAGTCAGAGGGTTAAATGACAGCACTGGGCGCTGCTTACATCCCAACCCCCGCGGTGCCTGCATGCGCCCGGCCGCCGAGAGGGCGACGGTGATTGGCCAGCCATCAGCGGGCGTGGCCTGTGAGGATCTGCACCGTGGCGTTCAGGATGGCGTTTGTGCCAACAGACAGGTCACGTGGCACCCGCTGGAATGGGGGAGGGGCGTTTGGGGCGTCAAACGTGTCGAGGAGACCTGGAACAGGAGAGACACGTTACTGGTGGACGGACACGCAACCTGGACAAACACGCATGCAGACACACACAAACCATACAACATACCAAAAACACGCAAACGCAACGTGCCACATATACGACACACATGCACGCACACACGCAAACCATACAACATACCAAAAACACGCACCAAACGCAGCATGCCACAAACACACGCAGATACACGCTAAGCACACAACATGCAGCAAACGCACCAAGCGGGACGGACTCACCTTCCACCACCTTGTGGTACGCGAAGTGCAGGTAGAGCAGGAACAGCATGTGCAGCGCGGCCACCGTGCCGCAGACCACGAGCCTCTGGGTGCTCCCCACGGTGCGAGAGAGCAGCACGGCCACCTGCAACCACACGGCAGCATTACTAACCGGGACATGGGGGGGGGGTAGCACGCCGGCTCAGGGCCCTACCCCATAACCTCACACCCCAGGAGCTCCGGAACTCACCATGCGCAGCGTGGACAGTCCACCGACGCACAGCCAGAACATATAGAAGAGCGAGTGGAAGTGGATGTTGTAGGTGATGAAGAGTACGATGCAGTGTCCAAAAAGGCCGTACCCCTGGGGCAAAGACACGAGAGGGTATAAACAGCACACTCTGGATCCACCGACCAGACCCCGGACTCACCAGCAGCGAGTGTGTACTCACCAGCAGTGACAGCGTCTGCAGCATCGTGATCTGAGCGTTGCACAAATACGCCACGAAGTAAATAAAGGAGGAGACTCCGAGCCAGTAGCCGAAACACGTTCCGATAGCCGTGCCCATGAGCGTGCCCTCTCTCTGCAGGGAGACACGAGACAATGCCCACGCTAATACCCCTCCGAAAAAAGGGGTATTATACATACATAACATGCCGGGTGCCCACGCTAATACCCCTGCACTGCCCTTGAGAATGCCCTCTCAGTTTGGGTGTCCCTGCCCCCCGGGGTCTGTTTCTTTTGCCCCTGCTTACAATGACTGTCCCAGATGACTTCATTCCGTGGAGCAAAATGGCCACCATGGTGAACACCAACATCAGCGGCCCGTACAGCTCCCCCGCGATCTTCTGCATGAAAGACACAACACGGACATCAGGAGAGGGAAGGGGGCAGGAGAGACGGGGCGGGGGCAGGAGAGACGGGGTCCGGGTTACAGTTAGGTTAATACAGAAATACTCGCCTGGGGGAAGCTGATCATCCGGACAGGGATCATGGACTCCAGCAACCTGTAAGCGACACGAGGGGTTAATCCGCAGGGTCCACAGAAGCTGCTGCAATCCTCACATTTACCCCTCGGGGCTCTATCCGTGCGAGACCCCCCGCTGTCCCAGGATTCCTTGCAGCGGGGTAGTGAGGTGTTCAGGTTCGCCATCGGGTCGCTGGTACTCACCGGTTCCGGACCTGCATGGGTTCCACGTCAAAATATGGCCGCAGGATGTCTATGTTGGCATAAAGGTTAAACGCCTTCGAGGCCTGTCTCTTCCCAGCTTGCCACATCTTGGCATAATAAAAAAAAAAAAAAGAGCGTCACAGAGAGGGCCCGTCGCACAGGGCGGGAGAGAGAGGGGGAGCTCGAGCCTGTCGCACAGGGCGGGAGAGAGAGGGGGAGCTCGAGCCTGTCGCAAAGAGCGAGAGAGAGAGAGAGAGGGGGAGCTCGAGCCCGTTGCACAGGGCGAGAGAGAGGGGAGCTCGAACCTGTCGCACAGGGCGGGAGAGAGAGGGGGAGCTCGAGCCTGTCGCACAGGGCGGGAGAGAGAGGGGGAGCTCGAGCCTGTCGCAAAGAGCGAGAGAGAGAGAGAGAGGGGGAGCTCGAGCCCGTTGCACAGGGCGAGAGAGAGGGGAGCTCGAACCTGTCGCACAGGGCGGGAGAGAGAGGGGGAGCTCGAGCCTGTCGCACAGGGCGGGAGAGAGAGGGGGAGCTCGAGCCTGTCGCAAAGAGCGAGAGAGAGAGAGAGAGGGGGAGCTCGAGCCCGTTGCACAGGGCGAGAGAGAGGGGAGCTCGAACTTGTCGCACAGGGCGGGAGAGAGAGGGGGAGCTCGAGCCTGTCGCACAGGGCGGGAGAGAGAGGGGGAGCTCGAGCCTGTCGCAAAGAGCGAGAGAGAGAGAGAGAGGGGGAGCTCGAGCCCGTTGCACAGGGCGAGAGAGAGGGGAGCTCGAACCTGTCGCACAGGGCGGGAGAGAGAGGGGGAGCTCGAGCCTGTCGCAAAGAGCGAGAGAGAGAGAGAGAGGGGGAGATCGAGCCCGTTGCACAGGGCGAGAGAGAGGGGAGCTCGAGCCTGTCGCACAGGGCGGGAGAGAGAGGGGGAGCTCGAGCCCGTCGCACAGAGCGAGAGCGAGAGAGGGGGGGGAGCTCGAGCCTGTCGCACAGAGCGAGAGAGAGAGGGGGAGCTCGAGCCCGTTGCACAGAGCGACAGAGAGAGGGGGAGCTCGAGCCCGTCGCACAGAGCGAGAGAGAGAGGGGGAGCTCGAGCCTGTCGCACAGAGCGAGAGAGAGAGGGGGCGCTCGAGCCCGTCGCACAGAGCGAGAGAGAGAGAGAGGGGGAGCTCGAGCCCGTCGCTAGGAAAGGGTAGGAGGAAACGTGAGGGTCTCACCTCATCAGCCACCTGCCGTCCCAGCTGGCCCTTGAAACTTTTCATTCCCAGGAAGGCCCCGTCGTCCTCGGCGTCCTCAGGGGCCCCGTCAGCCTCCTCCTCGTCCTCCTTCATCCTCTGCTGAATCTCCCCCATGTCTTCAAAGCTGGAGCCCGACGTGTCGTCAATGTTCTCCATGTCAATGACTGCGGCCCCGGAGCCCGTCTGAGAAACATGGAGCCACGTCACAGACGGCGAGGGGATCTGTCGCACTCAGAAAAGGGGGGGCAGAGGGGGATCTGTCGCACTCAGAAAAGGGGGGGCAGACGGGGATCTGTCGCACTCAGAAAAGGGGGTGGCAGAGGGGGATCTGTCGCACTCAGAAAAGGGGGTGGCAGAGGGGGATCTGTCGCACTCAGAAAAGGGGGTGGCAGAGGGGGATCTGTCGCACTCAGAAAAGGGGGTGGCAGAGGGGGATCTGTCGCACTCAGAAAAAGGGGGGGCAGAGGGGGATCTGTCGCACTCAGAAAAGGGGGGCAGAGGGGGATCTGTCGCACTCAGAAAAGGGGGGGCAGAGGGGGATCTGTCGCACTCAGAAAAGGGGGGGCAGAGGGGGATCTGTCGCACTCAGAAAAGGGGGGCAGAGGGGGATCTGTTGCACTCAGAAAAGGGGGGATAGAGGGGCATTTAGAGGACTCAGTGGGATCTGTTATTATTTATTGTTTTATATAGCGCTGTACAATTTTTTTCTGTTGCACTCAGTGGGGGGGGGCAGAAGGGATCTATTGCACTCAGTGGGGGGTCTATTGCCCTCGTTGGGGTTGAGCCCAATCACCTGTATGTTGTCCTCGAAGCCACCCCACTCGGCTGCTGTGAGGCCCCTGTGGCCCCCGGCGGAGCTCGCCATCCTGCTCTCGGCTCCCGAATCGACCCGTCAGACAGAAAACCCGGAAGTAAACAAGCCGTGGGGACGTGGAGAAGGCGGAACCATCTGGGATCGCAAGACAACCGCCTTAGACGTCACCACCACGCGACACCAGAGCGCTAAACACACGAGACGTAATGCTGCCCATCGCAAACCGGACACGGTGCCTCCCATTACGATAATCAACGGCAGCCCCGTGACAATCAGCCGCCCTCTCGTTGCTCTTGAGTAGGACAAGTGTTGCGCAGGAAAACTTCCGGTTTCGACACGCAACATGGCCGACTCTTGATCACCATGGTAACAGCAACAGCCCCACGTGGGTTACGGAAAGATGGCGAACATTGTGCAGGAGATGCGGGAGCGAGTCCTGCTGGAGGAGTTTGGGGTTCGCAATGTGAGTAATGGACTGTAGTATACGAGGGGTTACCGCCCCCCGGGGTCTCTCCTGTTGGTATACGAGGGGTTACCGGCCCTGGGGGTCTCTACTGTCGGTATACGAGGGGTTACCGGCCCCCGGGGTCTCTCCTGTCGGTATACGAGGGGTTACCGGCCCCGGGGGTCTCTCTTGTCGGTATACGGGGGTTGTGGGCCTTTCGGGTCAGTCTCTTATCTGTTAATGTGAGCTTTCCGTGGCAGGTTCACACCACGGATTTCCCAGGAAATTACCCTGGGTACGACGACACGTGGAGCCAGGAGAAGTTTGAAAAGGTCAGTTTTACCAAACCTACGCGGATGCCCCGCTCCTACATGTCTGCCCCACCCCTGCGCTTGCCAGTCTGCCCCACCCCTGCGCTTGCCAGTCTGCCCCACCCCTGCGCTTGCCAGTCTGCCCCACCCCTGCGGTTGCCAGTCTGCCCCACCCCTGCGGTTGCCAGTCTGCCCCACGACAACCCCCCTGTTTGCTGCTTCCGCCATTGTGACGCAGCTGCCCCCCCGCTGTAACCTCTCGCTTTGTCTCAGAATTTCCGGGTGGACGTTATTAAGATGGAGGACGATGTGCTGGAGTTCGATATGGTTGGAATTGATGCGGCGATCGCCAACGCGTTCCGACGGATCCTTCTGGCCGAGGTACGGGGGGCACACTATTTAATTCCCCTCGTACAGGGTTAATTGTCATCTTCCCAGGGTCTGACAGATATTATTCGGATTCACTATGTTAACCTGAACAATCTCTGCTGGGAGGCTGTTCCACTTTGGTACAACTCTGTCAGTGGAATCATCCTTGCAACTAACGATTATTTTTTCGATTAATCGGATAAAAAAATAAATGTACATTTTTCATTTATTTAATTTAATAAACAAACAGAATAAAAAACTTTGATAAAATGCACTTCTTGTTTTTATTTCCCAACCTGCCCCCCCAGTTATGCACATCTGAGCCCAGGCTTCCCACAATCCCCCAGGATTTAGATTCCCCTCAATTTGCCCCCATTTACCTCTAACTGCACCTCAGCATTAAATTAACCCTAAACACCTCATTAACCATAACTGCCCCAAATTAACCCCCACCTCCGCTTACCGTTAGATGAGTTGCTGAGCAGTGTGGAGGCTATAAGGAAAGGGGCGGGGTCAATCGGCGGTGTGACTGCAGGGAGCGACAGGAAAGCAGAAAGGGGCGGGGCCAATTGTGATTATTATCTATTTTATCGATGAGTTGTTGCAGCCCTAATCCTCATCGAAGTCTCTCGCCTCCTGGTTCCCCGTTTGTCTCTCAGGTCCCCACCATGGCCGTGGAGAAAGCCTTTGTTTATAACAACACGTCCATAATTCAGGACGAGATCCTGGCTCACCGATTGGGCCTCATCCCCATCCGGGCCGACCCTCGGCTCTTCGAGTATCGTAGTGCGGGTGAGTAATGGCGGGAACCCCCCCCCCCCCCCCCCGTATAATGTATAGTTTGATGTGCGCTGAGGCCCCTGTATAAAGTATAGTTTGTCGGGGGCGCCGGGGCCTCTGTATAAAGTATAGTTTGATGGGCGCGCCGGGGCCCCTGTATAACGTATAGTTTGTCGGGCACGCCGGGGGCCCCTGTATAACGTATAGTTTGATGGGCGCGCCGGGGCCTCTGTATAAAGTATAGTTTGATGGGCGCGCCGGGGCCCCTGTATAACGTATAGTTTGCCGCAGGGGACGCGGACGGCACAGAGATCGATACTCTGCAGTTTGAGCTCCGTGTGAAATGCACCAGAAACCCGCGAGCCTCCAAAGACTCCTCGGATCCCAACGAGCTCTATCTGGACCATAAAGGTGAGTGCCTGCCGACCCCCCCGGGTCCCCTGATTCTCGCGCCCCCACCCCCCAGGGTCCCCTGATTTCCTGGCTCCCCGGGGTTCCCTTCTTTCCCTTTATAAAACGGAGGTGACAATTCGCTGGCGTGTTTCTGACTCCGCCTCCCACGTCCCGTTTAGTGTACACGAGCCACATGAAGTGGGTCCCGCTGGGTAACCAGGCCGACCTGTTCCCGGAGACGGAGCCGCCACGTCCCGTCCACGGCGACATCCTGATCGCTCAGCTGCGGCCCGGCCAGGAGATCCACGTCCTCATGCACTGCGTCAAGGGGGTGGGTGAGTACGCTGAGGGTGGCTCAGGGGCCACGACCCGTTTACTGTGCGGGAGAGAGGAGCATGTGGGGCATTGGCCCCTACTCTGTATACATGATGATGTCCGCCCCATATGAGGGCCACGCGTGTCCACATATAATGCCCTCTGTTTGTCAGGTAAAGACCACGCCAAGTTTTCTCCGGTGGCCACGGCGAGTTACCGTCTGCTCCCGGAAATCAGCCTCCTGCGCCCCGTGGAGGGCGAGTTAGCGGACGTTCTGCAGCGCTGCTTCTCTCCGGGAGTAATCGCGGTGGACGTTGTGAACGGTGCGTATCAGGGGCCGGGGCCATGTCACCCCACGAAGGGTGTCTCGCTGACAGCCGTGTCCCTCTCCTGTCGCCAGGCGTGAAAGTGGCGTGGGTTCAGAGCTCTCGCGCGGACACCTCCAGCCGCGAGATCTTCCGACACGAAGAGTTAAAAAACGTGGTGCGGATGAAGCGCGTGCGGGATCATTACATCTGTAAGTATCCCTTCCCCCGAGAGCCACTCGCTCTCAGGGCCACGCGTGTTTAACCCGTGTTCTCGTGTTTCAGTTACCATCGAGTCCACGGGGATTCTGGCCCCCGACACGCTGCTGAGCGAAGCCATTAAAGTTCTGATGGGGAAATGCCGCCGATTCCTGGACGAGCTGGACGCCTCTCAGATGGACTGATCTGCGGCGACTGGTGGCCCCCGGTGGACCCTTAAACCCCCCCCCACCCCCGGCTTGTGTTAAGAACCGGGACTACAAAATAAATGTTTTGTGTTGGAGAAAAAAAGCATTTCGTTTTACTTTTAGGGGCCCCAGTGGCATCATCCATGGGCCTTCCTTGCCCTACATGCCTCGAGCTCGGCCCCCGTCTGGCCATTAATCAGTCGTTAGTCTCGTCTTAGAATCAGAAGCCGTATGTCTATCCCATGCATGTTTAATACCCTCACTGTATTACCCTCTACCCCTTCTGCTGGGAGGCTGCTCAACTTATTTACCACCCTCTGGTGTTAGATTCTGGATTCTTGTAACATTTCCCCTCCTGTCCTGCTTCACGAGGCATTTGGCCCGGATCCGACATGCGATTGGCTGATACAGTGGGAGAGGAATATATCTTTTTTGGGCTCCTGTTCTTAAAAAAAAAAAAAGGACAGCGGGGGGGCAGGATGGGGATATGATTTCATTTTGCAAATGTAGATGGGGGGGGCTAATAGCACCGCCCACAGCATGAGGCTGTCCACTCCACCAAAGAGGGAGTTGTTACAGTAAGAGCCGTAAATATGTGGAATCTGCGCTACCCGATGCAATAGATCCCTTTACATATATATACTACAGTAAGAGCTGTAAGTAGGTGGAATCCGCTCCCCGCTACCAGATCCAATAGATCCCGTTATATATATTACCGTAAGAGCCGTAAATATGTGGAATCCGCTCCCCGCAGACACCGCGCTACCAGATCCAATAGATCCCTTTATATATTACAGTAAGAGCTGTAAATATGTGGAATCCGCTCCCCGAAGACACTGCGCTACTCAATCCAATAGATCCCTTTATATATGTTACAGTAAGTCGTAAATATGTGGAATCCGCTCCCCACAGACACTGTGCTACCAGATCCAATAGATCCCTTTATATATTACAGTAAGAGCCGTAAATATGTGGAATCCGCTCCCCGCAGACACCACGCTACCAGATCCAATAGATCCCTTTGTATATTACAGTAAGAGCCGTAAATATGTGGAATCTGCGCTACCCGATGCAATAGATCCCTTTACATATATATACTACAGTAAGAGCTGTAAGTAGGTGGAATCCGCTCCCCGCTACCAGATCCAATAGATCCCGTTATATATATTACAGTAAGAGCCGTAAATATGTGGAATCCGCTCCCCACAAACACCGCACTACCAGATCCAATAGATCCCTTTATATATTACAGTAAGAGCTGTAAATATGTGGAATCCACTCCCCGAAGACACTGCGCTACTCAATCCAATAGATCCCTTTATATATGTTACAGTAAGTCGTAAATATGTGGAATCCGCTCCCCGCAAACACCGCACTACCAGATCCAATAGATCCCTTTATTACAGTAAGAGCTGTAAATATGTGGAATCCGCTCCCGCAAACACCGCACTACTCAATCCAATAGATCCCTTTATATATTACAGTAAGAGTCGTAATTATGTGGAATGAGCGGAGGGAGGATGAGCTGATGGGGGGGGGATCTCTTCTTTAAAATGTTTTCACCTTCGCAACATCTTTTCAATAAAATTAACCCCAAAAATATAGAAAACAGATGAAAACCATCATTTAATAGAATTTCAGCTCCTTCCACGTTTATTCAGAGGTCGCGCGGCCGGGAAATAACGTTCCGTGGCGGTTCGTGTGGTCCCCGCTGGTAACGCGCACTGATTGGGCTCCACGCACCGGATCACCACCGCATCCATTCGCCAATATGATGAACGGAAGAGGAGAAAAGCCGGGGATCGCTCACCGGCGGCTGACAATAAATTAAAGGGTAACAAGCAGGGGCTGGCGTGGGCCGTGCATGGAATGGATTCTCAGCATGGGGGCCACGATACCGCACAGCCAATAGGAGGTGAGCAGAGACTGCGCCTGCCAATGGCCAGTTTGTTACATGTCCACGTGCGCTGCCACTGCCTCGGACCCCCTGACACAGCGAAGAGGGTACAAGAGTCTGTTTAACCGCATCCTCACCGCGTCGTGGCCCCCGCCGGCCCTCTTGCCGATACAAACAGAAATTAGTGTTGGGCCAATTTAAAAAAATATAGTCCGTGGCGGAGCTTGACATAATAACAGAACATCCAGAAACCCCCCTGCGGGGCCGGAAATGATACCCCCATAGGGGGAGCGAGGCCCGTCTCTGCCCCTCACTACGAACTCCATGTCCGGCTGACACAGAGAAATGAACGAGTCCACGGGAGGGGGGGGGGGGTCACGGCTGGAACAGAGCAGGAAGAGACCCCTCCAGGAGCGGGTCCGTGTCCCTCAGGGGCCGCGCTTTCTTCTGGAACAGAGCAGGCAGGTTCCGGATGTGAACCTCTTTACGGAATTTCTCTCCCAAAGGTTTCTGGGGCAAAAAAAGAAAGAAGGACGTGGGAAAACCGCCACGGGGAGTCCACATCGCTGCCCCCCTCCTTAGTGGCTGCCCCTCTAACCCATTCTTACCCCTATGCAGCCCGAGATCAGCCTCTTGAAATGTTCCTTCCGCTTCTTCTCGTTGACTTTCTGCTTCGGGAAGAGAAGCCGCGAATCAAACTGATCCAGGGAATCCGCCGGGATCTCGGGGATCTGCTCCATGACTGAGCGCAGCGCGGGGTACTGCGGCCGCTGGGGAGAGACACAGAGAGCGTTTTACCCCGCAGCTCATCCGTGACACGCGCCTCAGACGACGATATCCGGACTGCGGCCCCGACGGCCCCCGGTCTCAGAAACCATTACCCCCCTCGCCTTACCAAAGCCTCGTAGATCTGGAAGGCCAGATGCACCAGAGCCGCCAGGCAGCCCTCGTGCTGTCCGTGTGTCTGCAGGCCGCGCAGGACGTTGGTGAAGAAACAGACGGCGGCGTCAGACGGCAGCGAGGAGGAGATCACCTGAAACGGAGGGAAGGCGGGTGAACGAAAGCCGAGGGCCCCGACATAGGGCCACAGCAGAGGGTCGCCGGCCGAGACTCTCACCGTTTGGGTAAAATGAGCCATTGGGAGACGCCAGCGCAGCCCCTGCTGCTACCCCCGACATCCTAAACTACCCCAAGATGTAAAGAGCGCCACATGGAACGACCCCCCCCCCCCCCCCATACCTGTCTGAGGAGCGGCCAACACAACATCAGAGTGGTCTTCTGGCACGCGATGGTGTCCTTCCACACCAAGGGGCTGTACGCCGTGACCAGCAGCACCGTGGACGCTTCCTGAAACCAACAACACCTTCAATGGCAGCCGGTAACGCAAACTCCCCCCCTTCCACCAATCCCAGGCCAGGGTTACTGAGAGCCCTCCCTGCCGCCGGGTACAGTGATCCTCCTTCCATCAATCCCAGGCCAGGGTACAGAGAGCCCCCCCCCCCCTGCCGCTGGGTACAGAGACCCCCCCCTCCACCAATCCCAGGCCGGGGTACAGAGAGCCCTCCTTGCCGCCAGGTACAGAGACCCCCCCCCCCCCTCCACCAATTCCAGCACGGGGTACAGAGACCCCCCCTTCCACCAATCCAAATACCCTTAGATGGAGTACGGAGTGCCCCCCCCTGGGGTACAGAGAGGGCCCCCCCACGTTTCTCATGTGACCTCCCGTTAATAATAATCCCGTCTCACCTCATTCCCCAGCAGGAATCTCCCGAGATCTGTAAGTTCCATGGATCCCGGAGCCGGCGCTTCGGTGGACATCATCTCTTCATCTAGAGAGCAGATATGTTTACAGGGAGCGGGGGTGAGGAGCGGGGAGGGGGGTGAGGAGCAGTAATAGGGCATTAAGGTAAGGACATTTATACAGCTCAAGGGGGTGAGGAGCAGGGGATGGGCATGCTGGGCTGTGGCTCTATGATGTGGCCCCGAGCAGGTCCGTTTCCAATAAGACCCGGTCTCACCTTCAGCATCAGCCGAGCTCAGAACGGCATCGGGGGCCGCGTTCAAAGCGCCGGGATCCGTACTCTTCTTGGTCACGCAGCAAACAACTGAGGAAAGATGCGCGATAGGATGAGGAGGCGGCGGATCGGAGGCGCGGGAGCCACACGCCGGCGGCGGAAAGGAGGCGCGGGAGCCACACGTGACCTGCGCCCGGACTCACCCATCAGGTCCACCACCTCCCGGCTGAGGAGCCGCACCAGCTGGTCCTCCAAAACCTCGCGGCACTCGCTGCTCTCCTCGGGGTAATCCTCCTCGCTGAGGAAGCAGAGACAGAAGTCAGGGGCCGCCCAGACCACAATCCCCCCCCCCCCCCGACCCACCGGCAGCGGCTCCACGCCCCCCACTCACCTCACAAGGTCTCGCTGGTTCACGTAAAGCCATTTGTGGGACAATCTCTGCAAGACAAGAGAGGCAGAGTTTGCGGGGTAATGTTTGGGGGCCGGAGGGGCATCTTGCAGGGTAATACCCACGACAACAGTCTGTATCCAGAGAGAAGCTGAGAAACGCGGAGAACCCCCTCTACACGCAAATAGACACGCAGACAAACCCCCCTCTACACGCAGAGAGCCCCCCCTCTACACGCAGGCACGCGGGGTCCACTTGGCTCCAGCAACTGCTGCTGAGACCCCCGCGTCTCACCCGCCATACATATAAAGTACCCGGGGGGGGGTAATTGTGTTAAACGGGACTACACGCGCTGTACTCCGAGCCTCTTCTCACCTGCTGCAGGTAATTAAGAAGGGGTCCGAGGATCGGGACCACCGCGCTCTCGTAGCGCTCGGGCGGGCAGGACAGGACGAACGGACGCACAAACAGTCGTACAGATCAGCCGTTAAGGAGACGTAGTCCACAGTGGCCCCCAGGAGCCGTCACTAACACAGCCAGACAGTAACAGCAGATCGGCCCCCGTCTGTAATCAGTCTCTGGTCTCATCTTAATCCCCTCACTGTATTACCCTCTATCACCTCTGCTGGGAGACTGTTCCACTTATCCACCACCCACCCTCTCAGTCTTAGATTCAGAAGCCATATGCCTATATTCCCTTACAACTTCTGCTGGGAGACTGTTCCGCTTACCCACCACCCCCTAACAAGTTACACCGGGCATGTGCCACGTCTCGGCAGCGGATAACCCCGGCCCCCCGGAGAGCGGCCACGTGTCACGTGGCAGGAAGGATATGCAGCACGGGGCGCAGGCGGAAGTCGGGGACGTGGTCCAGGTTGGTGAAGACCGAGTCCAGCAGCCGCGGCACCAAATCCGGCATCCCGTAGAAATCCTGCTGCAGGCGAGAGCCGCAATCCCCCAGGATCTGGTAGCTGCACACGGAAAGGACACGGGACGGGGAGGGGAAGGAAAGACACGTGTGAGAATGGCCCATGTCACGGTGCGGACAACGTGGGGGATAAAAGGGTGATGTAGACAGAAAGGGGGCAGCTGCCTCCTGACCTCACGGACTCGGGGGGGGCCAGCAGTTTTGGACGTGTGCACACGGCAATCACGTGGAAGGTAAAACTCACCAACTTTCAAACAGGGAGAAGAAGAAGCCCTGCATGCGCTCCTGTAAAGCTTTATACACCGGCGTGTCTGAGCCGTCCACGCCGGGCTGGGGAATGCCTAGAAGGGCAAGAGAGTCAGTGGGACAGCACCACAAATGCCCCACTAGCAGTCTGGGGTACCTGCCCCACCACCACTACGCCACCGGTACCAGTCCGGGGTCCTCCACACACCCCAGGGCCACGCCAGGCAGCTCCTCACCCAGGATGGTTTTGCTGTCCACGTCCAGTATGTCCGTGGCCTTGGCGAACGTCTCTCCCATCTTCTTCTGCAGATCGGGCCGGTAGAGAGCGTTCTGCGTCCTGGAACGAGAGCGCTGCTTTTAGACCACCTGTCCCACGGACCACCTGTCCCACGGACTGCCAAACACCCCCGGAGTCGCCCGAACCCCACTCACCGAAGCAGATTGAACAGCGCGTCCAGGAGCTGCAGGACGGCCTCGCCGCAGGGGTATCGGTAGACGGGGGTCCCGGCGGCGGAGTAACCGGCCACAAACCCACCACGTTTTGCCTCCTCTGGGTCGCTGGGCCACGACGCGCGCTTCGCTATCCGGACCATCGCGTAGAGGCAGAAGGAGAGCTGAGAAAGATTAAGGGGGCCGCCGGTCAGCGTCAACCAGGGTAAGAGAGCCCAAGGGGGGGGGGGGGCAAAAGAAACCAGGGGGGGGGGGAAGAAAACCCAGGGGGACTGCCTGTTTGGAGCCAGGGGCATTAATGCGCGCCGGCTGCATTGTGGGGGTGTCAGGGGGCCGCAGCCACGCGCCGTGACTACCGGGGCATGTGGCTCACCCGGTTGCGATTCTGCCGGCACGGGTCCTCCTCGGCCCGGGGGCCGCTCATCGCATCGGCGCCAACAAACGAAATCAGCTCCTCCGGCCCCGAAATCGCTCTGCGGATTCAAAACAAAACCCGAGGTGAGACACGGATCCGGCCAGACAAGTGCCGGCAGAGACACGCGTGGCCCTTACCTCTGCACCTCCGCAGACAGCCAGATGTGGAGCAGAGGACTCAGCAGCTCGCGCAGGAACAGCCGCTGCTTCTCGAAGTCCTTCAGCTGGTTGCTGACCAGAACCAGAACCTCCATCATGGTGGCTCGCTCCATCTGCCCCGCCAGCCGCTCCTCCGCCAGCATCTGCTTCACGTGGCTGCACAGGAAATCGAAGTGCGGCTGCGGGGACACAACGCGGGGGTATCCGGGGGTATATCAGAGGTATGGGGCATCAGAGGTATGGGCCGTATCCGGGAGTATCAGATGTTTGGGCCGTATCCGGGGGGTTTCAGAGGTATGGGCCGTATCCGGGGGGTATATCAGAGGTATGGGCCGTATCCGGGGGGGGGGGGGGGGGGGGGGAGGGGTATCCGGGGTACTCACCAGGACCAGCTCGGGGGAGTTGGAGCAGATCTTTACGAGCGAGCTGCACGCGTGTCTGCGGACATTCCTCGCTGCGCGGGATTGCGTGTCCTGAGAGACAGACGACGTCACAACTGAGACCCCTCCCTACACCCAACGGAGACGGTACCAGGGGCCACATCCCGCCCCCAACGGCCACGACTTTCCAACACAAACCCCGCCCCGCAGGAGCCTTACCTTCCCGTCACCGGAGGACACGAAAGTCACAGCGCCGAATAACTGCGGAGACATTTAACTATACATTATACAGGGCACCCTGCCGATACAACTATACATTATTCATTATACAGGGCACCCTGCCGATACAACTATACATTATACATAGAGGGGGCCGGTCAGATCTATACATTATACAGGGGGCCGGCTCACTGATTTCTCTATACATTATACAGGGGGCCGGTCACTGATTTATCTATACATTATACAGGGGGCCGGCCACTGATTTATCTATACATTATACAGGGGGCCGGCTCGCTGATTTATCTATACATTATACAGGGGGCCGGCTCGCTGATTTATCTATACATTATACAGGGGGCCGGCCACTGATTTATCTATACATTATACAGGGGGCCAGCCACTGATTTATCTATACATTATACAGGGGGCCAGCTCACTGATTTATCTATACATTATACAGGGGGCCAGTCACTGATTTATCTATACATTATACAGGGGGCCGGCCACTGATTTATCTATACATTATACAGGGGGCCAGCCACTGATTTATCTATACATTATACAGGGGGCCAGCTCACTGATTTATCTATACATTATACAGGGGGCCAGTCACTGATTTATCTATACATTATACAGGGGGCTGGCTCACTGATCTATACATCATACAGGGCCACACACCTTGGACAGCACCAGCGGCATGCACGCAGTCACGTAGCGGATGAAGGGGAAGAAGGACGACAGGTTGCTGAGGACGCAGGACAGGATGACGGGGTCTTTGGTCTCGTAGGTAAGGATGGCCTTCAGAAGCTCCACACCTTCTGCGATGAGACCCTCCTGTGGGACGAGACGCCACGTCAGAGACGGGGGTCCACAAACTGCCCCTCCTGCCACCCAGCAGCAGGCCGGTTACCGGCAGACTTCAAACTCAGGGTTATGGATCCCGTGTCGCCTACATACTAAAAATATAACTGCCTTCCTGAAAGCCCCCGGGGGCCACGACTCGCTTACCTCCTCCTTGACCACGAAGAGGCAGCGGCGGGTGATGCACTCGCAGAAAAACGTCATGGCGTCCCACTGAACGAAGGTGGGAGACGGCAGGGAGCCGGGGCCCTTCCCCACTGCAAGAGACAGAGCGTCAGAGAGCAGCCGCTGCATGGGGGCCCGGGGAGGAATAAGCCCATCAGTGGAGCCACAGCGGTCACGGAACAAAGGGCCACTAGCCCACAGAATGACAGCCATGTAGGTCACAGGACGGACTGTAAGGCAGGAGTTACAGCAGGTTTTGAGGGGCGGTAACGGGGGGCCCGGCAGGAGTTACAGCGGGTTTTGGGGGACACGGGATGGTAACAGGGGGCCCGGCCGGAGTTACAGCAGGTTTTGGGGGGTGTTAACGGGGCCCGGCCGGAGTTACAGCAGGTTTTGGGGGGTGTTAACGGGGCCCGGCCGGAGTTACAGCAGGTTTTGGGGGGTGTTAACGGGGCCCGGCAGGAGTTACAGCAGGTTTTGGGGGGTGTTAACGGGGCCCGGCAGGAGTTACAGCAGGTTTTGGGGGGTGTTAACGGGGCCCGGCAGGAGTTACAGCAGGTTTTGGGGGGTGTTAACGGGGCCCGGCAGGAGTTACAGCAGGTTTTGGGGGGTGTTAACGGGGCCCGGCCGGAGTTACAGCAGGTTTTGGGGGGTGTTAACGGGGCCCGGCAGGAGTTACAGCAGGTTTTGGGGGGTGTTAACGGGGCCCGGCCGGAGTTACAGCGGGTTTTGGGGGACACGGGACGGTAAGACGGGGCCCGGCAGGAGTTACAGCAGGTTTTGGGGGGTGTTAACGGGGCCCGGCAGGAGTTACAGCGGGTTTTGGGGGGCACAGGACGGTAAGACGGGGCCCGGCAGGAGTTACAGCAGGTTTTGGGGGGCACAGGACGGTAAGACGGGGCCCGGCAGGAGTTACAGCAGGTTCCGGAACGTACGGTTCTGCGGCGCGGTGTCCGGCGGGGCCGCCAGCTGGTACCGGAGCCATTCTCCTGCCATGCGGAAGCCGGTGAGAGGGTCCAGGCTGCTCGCTGCCGCCACGGTGATCCCCAGCAACGATCTGAAAGCTAAGGGGCAGAACGACACGTTAACAACATACCAAAGGGACACGGTATCGGGGGCCCACGCAGTATCAGGGGGGGCGCGCGGGTGTGCTGCACACGCCGTATCAGGGGGCCACATAAACTTACTGCACCCCCCACACAGTTAGAGGGATACGGGGACCCCAGTTGTGAATTTTCTCTTGTGTATTATAATGTAACGGGGTAGTTTTGCGGGGGTAGGTGTGTGGGGGGAGGTGGGCAGATCGGTGGGATTAACCCCACTCGGCAGATCACTCCAAGTAACTCACAACTGAAGGCGTTACTGAAATCCTCGTCGCTGTCGAAGTCCAGGCGAGAAAATTCACTGCCGGGGCCGTCAGTCTGCGAAGGGAACCCCACCTGAGGCGGAAGAGAGGGGGCGGGGAGGTGGGAGAGAGAGGGCGGTGAGGCGGGAGAGAGAGGGCGGGGAGGCGGGAGAGAGAGGGCGGGGAGGCGGGAGAGAGAGGGCGGGGAGGCGGGAGAGAGCGGGCGGGGAGGCGGAAGAGAGCGGGCGGGGAGGCGGAAGAGAGCGGGCGGGGGGGCGGAAGACAGCGGGCGGGGGGGCGGAAGACAGCGGGCGGGGGGGCGGAAGACAGCGGGCGGGGGGGCGGAAGACAGCGGGCGGGGGGGCGGAAGACAGCGGGCGGGGGGGCGGAAGACAGCGGGCGGGGGGGCGGAAGACAGCGGGCGGGGGGGCGGAAGACAGCGGGCGGGGGGGCGGAAGACAGCGGGCGGGGGGGCGGAAGAGAGCGGGCGGGGGGGCGGAAGAGAGCGGGCGGCTCAATCTCACCTTCACAAAGTTTGTGGTGGAGACGCGCAGGAATTTGGGCACCGCGGCCAGAAGCTGGGGGTCTTTGGACAAGACTTCGTGTCTGAAGAGAGCCCCCCACGTGCTGACGGTGGAAGATTTCAGAAACTGGGAATGAAAATACAATAAGTGTGAGACGCCCGGCAGGAGACCCCCATCCCACCGACGGCCACCCGCGGGGTCACTGACCAGACTGGGGTGTCTCGTGAAGGCGAGTAACGCGTCCAGGTACTTTCCAAACGTCTCCGGGGTCTTCGCTTGGGTGTCAGTGGCCTGAGTGTGCAAAGGAAACGCGTCACGGGCCATCCGCCGACAATCGTACCCCCCCCAGACAATCGTACCCCCCCCAGACAATCGTACCCCCCCCCCCCCCCGGCCGCCAACAATCGCGGATTCTCACCGAGATCAGGCAGCAGACCTGGTTCCCCAAAGCGCACAAAACCTGGCAGAGCCTTTTCAGGAAGACGTACGATTTCTCCACCAACCCCTCGACATCGGCCATCCTGCGGGGCGGAATAACCATTAGTACGAGACCCGGGGCAGATGAGAGCAGCACAGGGCCGGGGAGCAGGGAGAGCCGATACTCACTGAGCGGCACTCAGGATGTAATCCATGGCGTTCTCTCTGAACAGGACGAGGAGCGGTGCCCGATCCTCCAGCTTACCCTGTGAGAGAGACCCGGATTTATACATTATACAGGGGCCCCGGCTACCTTACATATCTATACATTATACAGGGGGCCGGTCACTGATTTATCTATACATTATACAGGGGGCCAGTCACTGATTTATCTCTACATTATACAGGGGCCAGTCACTGATTTATCTATACATTATACAGGGGGCCGGCTCGCTGATTTATCTATACATTATACAGGGGGCCAGTCACTGATTTATCTATACATTATACAGGGGGCCTGTCACTGATTTATCTATACATTATACAGGGGGCCGGCTCGCTGATTTATCTATACATTATACAGGGGGCCGGCTCGCTGATTTATCTATACATTATACAGGGGGCCGGTCACTGATTTATCTATACATTATACAGGGGGCCGGTCACTGATTTATCTATACATTATACAGGGGGCCTGTCACTGATTTATCTATACATTATACAGGGGCCAGTCACTGATTTATCTATACATTATACAGGGGGCCGGCTCGCTGATTTATCTATACATTATACAGGGGGCCGGCTCGCTGATTTATCTATACATTATACAGGGGGCCTGTCACTGATTTATCTATACATTATACAGGGGGCCGGCTCGCTGATTTATCTATACATTATACAGGGGGCCGGCTCGCTGATTTATCTATACATTATACAGGGGGCCGGCTCGCTGATTTATCTATACATTATACAGGGGGCCGGCTCGCTGATTTATCTATACATTATACAGGGGGCCGGTCACTGATTTATCTATACATTATACAGGGGGCCTATCACTGATTTATCTATACATTATACAGGGGCCAGTCACTGATTTATCTATACATTATACAGGGGGCCGGCTCGCTGATTTATCTATACATTATACAGGGGGCCGGTCACTGATTTATCTATACATTATACAGGGGGCCTGTCACTGATTTATCTATACATTATACAGGGGGCCGGTCACTGATTTATCTATACATTATACAGGGGGCCGGCTCGCTGATTTATCTATACATTATACAGGGGGCCAGTCACTGATTTATCTATACATTATACAGGGGGCCTGTCACTGATTTATCTATACATTATACAGGGGGCCGGCTCGCCGATTTATCTATACATTATACAGGGGGCCGGCTCGCCGATTTATCTATACATTATACAGGGGGCCGGTCACTGATTTATCTATACATTATACAGGGGGCCGGTCACTGATTTATCTATACATTATACAGGGGGCCTGTCACTGATTTATCTATACATTATACAGGGGCCAGTCACTGATTTATCTATACATTATACAGGGGGCCGGCTCGCTGATTTATCTATACATTATACAGGGGGCCGGCTCGCTGATTTATCTATACATTATACAGGGGGCCGGCTCGCTGATTTATCTATACATTATACAGGGGGCCGGCTCGCTGATTTATCTATACATTATACAGGGGGCCGGTCACTGATTTATCTATACATTATACAGGGGGCCTATCACTGATTTATCTATACATTATACAGGGGCCAGTCACTGATTTATCTATACATTATACAGGGGGCCGGCTCGCTGATTTATCTATACATTATACAGGGGGCCGGTCACTGATTTATCTATACATTATACAGGGGGCCTGTCACTGATTTATCTATACATTATACAGGGGGCCGGCTCGCTGATTTATCTATACATTATACAGGGGGCCGGCTCGCTGATTTATCTATACATTATACAGGGGGCCGGCTCGCTGATTTATCTATACATTATACAGGGGGCCGGTCACTGATTTATCTATACATTATACAGGGGGCCTATCACTGATTTATCTATACATTATACAGGGGCCAGTCACTGATTTATCTATACATTATACAGGGGCCAGTCACTGATTTATCTATACATTATACAGGGGGCCGGCTCGCTGATTTATCTATACATTATACAGGGGGCCGGTCACTGATTTATCTATACATTATACAGGGGGCCGGTCACTGATTTATCTATACATTATACAGGGGGCCGGTCACTGATTTATCTATACATTATACAGGGGCCAGTCACTGATTTATCTATACATTATACAGGGGGCCGGTCACTGATTTATCTATACATTATACAGGGGGCCGGCTCGCTGATTTATCTATACATTATACAGGGGGCCGGTCACTGATTTATCTATACATTAATCAGGAGCCGCGCGAGTCACACTCACCTTCCTGCTGACCGCGATGAGCAGACACTCGGCTGCCTCCACCTGGAGCTCCGTCTCCCCCAGCAGGACGCACAGCATCTCCAGCAGCTTGCAGTTCTCGGCCACGATGTGAGCGACCGGCACCCAGTCAATGTAACCGGCGAGAGTATTAAGAGAGGCCACGGCCACGCGGCACAGACCCACCGCCTGAAAGGAGAGGAGACATCATCGTGCCGGCAGCGAGACAGCATGGCAGGGGACATCACGTGACCTCAGAGAGCGCGCTGGGCCGGCCGAGACCGCGGAAGAGACATAGATGTGACCTCAGAGAGCGCCCTGCGCCGGCCGAGACCGCGGAACAGACATAGATGTGACCTCAGAGAGCGCCCTGCGCCGGCCGAGACCGCGGAACAGACATAGATGTGACCTCAGAGAGCGCCCTGCGCCGGCCGAGACCGCGGAACAGACATAGATGTGACCTCAGAGAGCGCGCTGGGCCGGCCGAGACCGCGGAACAGACATAGATGTGACCTCAGAGAGCGCGCTGCGCCGGCCGGGTCCTGAGACACGGATCATCTCTATGGGAAAGACGCCTGAGAGACGGCAGCAGCCGCCCGCCTCGTACCCACTACCCATCACGGCCACGCCGGCCCCGGGGGCACAGAGCGGACAGGACAGCCGAGGGGCCACGCGGTCTCACCTTCAGCTTCTGCACGGAATCGTTTTTCTGGAAGACAAAGAAAGAAAGAAACATTTTTATAAAATCATCAGAAGGAAACGACACAAAACTCTACAGAACGCGCCCAAAGTCACCCCCCCCCCGCTACCAACAGCACCCCTTACCCAACCAGACCCATTACATGGGGGGCGCAGAATACTAATACATTCACACACCCCCCGCTACCGACAGCACCCCTTACCCAACCAGACCCATTATATGGGGGGGGTGCAGAATACTAATACATTCACACCCCCCCCCCCTGCTACCGACAGCACCCCTTACCCAGCCAGACCCATTACACGGGGGGCGCAAAATACTAATACATTCACACACCCCCCGCTACCGATAGCACCCCTTACCCAACCAGACCCATTACACAGGGGGCGCAGAATACTAATACATTCACAACCCCCCCCCTGCTACCGACAGCACCCCTTACCCAACCAGACCCATTACACGGGGGGCGCAAAATACTAATACATTCACACACCCCCCGCTACCGATAGCACCCCTTACCCAACCAGACCCATTACACGGGGGGGCGCAGAATACTAATACATTCACACACCCCCCCGCTACCGACAGCACCCCTTACCCAACCAGACCCATTACATGGGGGGGTAGCAGAATACTAATACATTCACACCCCCCCCTGCTACCGACAGCACCCCTTACCCAGCCAGACCCATTACACGGGGGGGCGCAGAATACTAATACATTCACAACCCCCCCCCCGCTATCGACAGCACCCCTTACCCAGCCAGACCCATTCATTACACGGGGGGGGCGCAGAATACTAATACATTCACCCCCCCCCCCTGCTACCGACAGCACCCCTTACCCAGCCAGACCCATTCATTACACGGGGGGGGCGCAGAATACTAATACATTCACACCCCCCCCCCCTGCTACCGACAGCACCCCTTACCCAGCCAGACCCATTACACGGGGGGCGCAGAATACTAATACATTCACACACCCCCCGCTACCGACAGCACCCCTTACCCAACCAGACCCATTACACGGGGGGGCACAGAATACTAATACATTCACAAACCCCCCCGCTACCGACAGCACCCCTTACCCAACCAGACCCATTACACGGGGGGCGCAGAATACTAATACATTCACCCCCCCCGCTACCGACAGCACCCCTTACCCAACCAGACCCATTACACGGGGGGGGCGCAGAATACTAATACATTCACAAACCCCCCCCCCGCTACCGACAGCACCCCTTACCCAACCAGACCCATTACACGGGGGGCGGAGAATACTAATACATTCACCCCCGCTACCGACAGCACCCCTTACCCAACCAGACCCATTACACAGGGGGGGGTGCAGAATACTAATACATTCCCCCCCCCCCGGTACCGACAGCACCCCTTACCCAACCGGACCCATTACACAGGGGGGGGGGGGGCGCAAAATACTAATACATTCACACCCCCCCCGCTACCGACAGCACCCCTTACACGGGGGGGGGCGCAGAATAATAATACATTCACACACCCCCCCCGCTACCGACAGCACCCCTTACCCAACCAGACCCATTACACGGGGGGCGCAGAATACTAATACATTCACCCCCCCCGCTACCGACAGCACCCCTTACCCAACCAGACCCATTACACGGGGGGGGCGCAGAATACTAATACATTCACAAACCCCCCCCCCCCGCTACCGACAGCACCCCTTACCCAACCAGACCCATTACACGGGGGGCGGAGAATACTAATACATTCACCCCCGCTACCGACAGCACCCCTTACCCAACCAGACCCATTACACAGGGGGGGGTGCAGAATACTAATACATTCCCCCCCCCCGGTACCGACAGCACCCCTTACCCAACCGGACCCATTACACAGGGGGGGGGGGGCGCAAAATACTAATACATTCACACCCCCCCGCTACCGACAGCACCCCTTACACGGGGGGGCGCAGAATAATAATACATTCACACACCCCCCCCGCTACCGACAGCACCCCTTACCCAACCAGACCCATTACACGGGGGGGGGCGCAGAATACTAATACATTCACCCCCCCCGCTACCGACAGCACCCCTTACCCAACCAGACCCATTACACGGGGGGGGGGCGCAGAATACTAATACATTCACACACCCCCCCGCTACCGACAGCACCCCTTACCCAACCAGACCCATTACACGGGGGGGGGGGCGCAGAATACTAATACATTCACACACCCCCCCCGCTACCGACAGCACCCCTTACCCAACCAGACCCATTACACAGGGGGCACAGAATACTAATACATACACACACCCCCCGCTACCGACAGCACGTGTGCCAACTGGCACGGATCATACCAGGACTTGGTACTGTGCCACGCTCTCCCGCAGGATACTCAGCATGAAGGCGAACAGCTTGTCCATGTTCTGCGTCATCGTCGTGTGGATGTCCTTCCTGCGCTGCGCCGGCAGAGACTGGAAGGTGACGACGTCTTCAGCCAATCGCAGCAGGATCAGCATCACCAGCTCCGTCTGCGTCTCCTGCCGGCCAAACAGAGAACCCGTCACCAACCGCCCGCCGGCGGCCACGCGCAAGGACCACCGGGCACTAATGACTGGGAAAGGTGTAAGGGCCACTCCTGCCGAGGGCCACCAGGTACTAGTGACCGGGACACTCCTGCCGAGGGCCACCAGGTACTAGTGACCGGGACACTCCTGCCGAGGGCCACCAGGTACTAGTGACCGGGACACTCCTGCCGAGGGCCACCAGGTACTAGTGACCGGGACACTCCTGCCGAGGGCCACCAGGTACTAGTGACCGGGACACGTGTATAGGGGGTTATTGAGGAATTTTTTTTTTATTAGAGAAACGCCTTTTTGGTTGATTTTGGAGTTAAGGACGGCTCACAGAGGTGCCGATTGGACCCTCTAACACCCCACGGTGCCCGCTACACGGTGCCCGCTACACGGTGCCGGTTCGTACCCCTTGGTTGGTGAGGGCTTCCAGCTCGTTCAGCATGTCCGGCCAGTACTGCGGCCACTCGCGCTTTATCATCTCCACCACGATGCGGCCAAACACGTCCTTAATGTGGCCTTCCTCCTCCAGGACGGAATGCATACCCTGCAGAGGGGCAGAAACGTGAAACAACCTGCCCCGGGGCACACTAATTACCCCTTCTGCTGCCATCACAACGCAAACGATTTGGGGTGCAGATAAACCTATACCTTGGAAAAGCTATAGGTTCCACTTTAATGAATAGAATATATTTTATATAGATAGAGTATATATATATACGTATACGTTATTATATAAAATATATAGAAGTACTTTAATGAATAGAATATATTTTATATATATATATTGCAGGGGCAGCTCACGCATGGGGCGGCAATGACCGTATTCACACAGGTTTCTAACGTAAAGCGTGTTTATTTGGATGCTGTAGGCACAGAGCTCCTTGTAAACAAAACAAACCCTAAGCCTGTCCGGCTCTAACTAAACATCCGGATCCCTCTCTACAAGCCTAAGGTCTGGCACAATGCAAAGTAACAGGTTGCCCATAGGTAAAGCTTCATACCTGGTGGGCTGCAGCGCTGGCTGTAGCTGCTCCTTCACTCAGCCTCTCCTCCCCCTGCAAACCCAACAGCCCTCTCTTTTAAGGCCTCCTCCCCAGTAATGAGCTTAGGAAGCCTCACCTGAGGGCTCCTGGGTTTGCTAACGTGCCTGGCTGAGGAAACCAGGTGAGATATATATCCCATCCACCACAATATATATATATATATATATATATATATATATATATATATATATATATATATATATACACGTATACGTTATTATATAAAATATACAGAAGTACTTTAATGAATAGAATATATTTTATATAGATAGAGTATATATATATATACGTTATTATATAAAATATATAGAAGTACTTTAATGATTAGAATTATATGTTAATACGCACATACTTTTGATTAATGAATATAACTCTATAATGACCTATATAATATATTACATTTATAAATATTTCTTATATCCGTACTTTTAATATATTTAATTATACACACACACACATATATATATCATTACATAGGTACTTTTATTAAATAGAAATATATATGTATATGCATTATTCTAGCTAGTGTTAATGAATAGAATATATATTATTATACAGATACTTTTATTATACACACATTATATAAATATTACTTTAAAGGAAGTTTTAATGAACGGTGTTGGTTGAATTAATGGTCGAATTCTCCTCAGAAAGAGTTTCCTTTAATTAGATCATGCGCATAATCGAGACAAGGCACACAACACACAAAAGTCGAAGCGTTGTCTGATTACATGTTTGAATTACATGGTTTATATAGCATCTTATCTACTTCTAATAGCATGCATTATTATGATTGGTTACTTTTCAAGCAAGTTACACCTCTTTAAGCTGCATAATTAAGAATGGCCTAGACTTGACCCTTTGCACATATATATATATAATAACATAGAGTAGACGTGTTGGCGGAAACTCGTCCATATATCATTGACTAGACATTCCCTGCTTTCTTATGTCTTTGTCAGGAATAATATTTACGATCACATAAGCTTTCTTCTAACAAACGGAATATATATTCTATAGATACTTTTAATTAATGAATACACACGACACATTATATATATATAGATTATTAGAGGAAGTTTTAATGAATAGAATATATTATTATATATAAACAAAAGATATAGCATGTAACGCACTTTTTTGAGAAAGGCTCATTGAGAGCCAGAACGTTGGACCTTCACCAAGTCAATACATTTTATAAAAAGAAGACCCGCTGAGTGCATCAACTTTATTTGCTGTATATGTTATATAGATACTTTTAATTAATGAATACAAACATTATATATATATATATATATATACACGATATTATAGGAAGTTTTAATGAATAGAATATATATTATTATATAGATACTTTGAATTAATTATACACACATTATATATATATATATATATATATATATATATATATATATATATATATATTATTTTAAAGGCAGTTTTAATGAATGGAGTATATATTCTATAGATACTTTTAATTAATGAATACACATTATATATATAGATTATTAGAGGAAGTTTTAATGAATAGAATATATTAGAGGCAGTTTTAATGAATGGAATGTATATTATTAGATACTTTTAATTAATTAATACACATTATATATATAGATTATTAGAGGCAGTTTTAATGAATGGAATGTATATTATTAGATACTTTTAATTAATGAATATAATTCTATGATTTTATAGGAAGTTTGATAAAATAATAAAAGCCGCGATGGCGACAGGACTCACGCTGGATATGAGCTCCATGACACTATTCTTTAGAAACACTTTGTCCTCAGCAGCCATGCTATTCCACCGGAACCTGCAGAGAAAAGGAAAGGGTTAACCGCGGCGGCCGTTACCGGGACACGATAAGTAAATGGTAACCTCAGAGCAGCCCCCGCGGGTTCTCATTCTTTGGCTTCCTCAGCGCTCCCAAGAAACCCCCCACCTGGCAGAGCCACCCGCGCTCTACTAATATCTAGAGTCACAGTTGGGGGGTCTCTTACGTGGCCTGCTAGCCGGGATCCGAGAGAGAGAGAATTCAGCCGTTTAGCGAATGTCACCCTTACTACGGGGTCCGGCAGCTCTGAGAAGCCCCTCGCACGGCAAACGGTTACCCCCACAAGCCTCCGACTCCTAGGAACAGGCCAGACAAATACCCCCAGACAGCCCACAAAGGGCAAAGCCTAACGCACTAGCCCCTTAACCCTTGCGCTGCTAGTGGCTGGAGAACACGGGGCTTCACGCACACAGCCCCCTCCGCATCACTCTTTCTAGGACAAGCGGCACCATCTGCCCCCGGCTGCCCCCCGTGTGCCCGTCCAGCCGTGACTGCAGCCTGCAGACTGAAACCGCAGCAGCTGACGACTTTGCATAAACTCCGCTCACGTGTCGCAACCGCGCTGAACGATCGCTCACTAGAGAGCAACGCGGGGCCCGGGCCAGAGAGGGTTAATGGCAGATTACGTCACATGACGTATGACTATACAAGTCACCGGGGCAAATACAGCGAGCGTGGTGCATCATGTGATGTCATGGAAAGCAGCAGGTCAACAACTTGGAAGACGGGGCCAAAACACCCAAAGACCCAACAACTGCCCCCTAGCATCCGAGGCGGTCTGGGCTACTCACTTGATGACATGCTCCAGGACCTGCAGGCCGAAGTGTCTGACCACCGCCAGCTGGGACTTGTCCGCGAGATGCAGGCCACACGGCACGCACATGGGGCAGTTCTCCTTAAACTCCTCGCAGAACTGGGGGAGATAGTGGGGGTAATTATATTGGGTGACAAATTGACGCCAATCACCCCTGGCAACATAATCCCCCCCCCCCCAAATTCACCCTGACCCCTCGTCATATCCATTGTCCCCGTTATATGCCCCAGTGTCCCTTTCTCAGCTCCTGCACCCCTCCTGTTCTCTCATCTCCCCTGCCACCATTTCCCCTCTCACACATTATTTTCTCTCCCCCCCTTGTCCCCTCTCACCCATTATTTTCTCTCCCCCCCTTGTCCCCTCTCACCCATTATTTTCTCTCCCACCCTTGTCCCCCCTCAACCATTATATTCTCTCCCCCCTTGTCCGCTCTCACCCATCAGCCTCCCACCGGTTGCACCGTCCCCGGTCCCCTCTGTTCTACCTTTAATGCCTCCAGGCGGTACTGCTGGCTGGACTCCGGTGCCATTATAACGGTGACCGCCTGCACCAGCTGCTCACACAGCGCGTTCACCTGCTCCGCCATGTCCCCGACACACACCGGCTGGGCCACCCGAGACCGCGAGGAGCAGAGAAACCAGAGGCTCCGCTGCTCTACTGCGCATGCGCCGAGCTCCAGCGTGGGGGACGCCGCGCGTGCGCTCTGTTACCCCTCAGGCTGTCGGCGCTGGGCTACACTCCGCGCATGCGTCGCACGGGGTCGTCCAGGTAGCGCGAATGCGCAAATCACCCGCGGTGCGCGGCGCATATCCGTCCGGCCCCCAGCGTGACGTCGCGTTTCTGTCAAAGGACTTGCGAGGGAGAATCGACTCGGTCTCGGGAGTAAGAGGCAGCGACATAGCCCCAAGGAGGGTATAGAGAGCGCAGGCGCTGTCCAGCTGGGTCCCGGGTGCCGTGAGGTCTTGTTAACGGCAGCAGAGGCCTTCCGCAGATGGTTACAAAAAAGCTGTTGTGAATTTGTACCATCTGCGCGGTTACGTCACATCGCAGTGGCCGTGCGCCGGGTTCTGTTGCCTAGGGGTGCTCCGTCCCTGACCCTGCGCGATGGGCTTTTTTAAGGAAAGTCCCCGCTCACACTTCTGTCTCGTGTCTCGGCAGGCAGTCCTGCTGTAAAGCGCCCCCATGGAGCTGGGTCCGGAGCGCGTGGTCGCCCTTGTGGATATGGATTGTTTCTATGTGCAGGTGGAGCAGAGACTGAAACCTGAGCTGAAGAACAAGCCAGTGGCCGTGGTGCAGTACAAAACCTGGAAGGGAGGCGGGTGAGACGCCGCTGTCTGCATAAAGCGGATATGGTGTGTTTTGCTTAGTTAGACGATCGTGCCCTGATTTCATCCTCCTTTGCAGCATTATCGCCGTTAGCTACGAAGCCCGTGCGTTTGGTGTAACCCGGAACATGTATGCGGACGATGCCAAGAAGCTGTGCGCCGACCTCCAGCTCGCCCGCGTCCGTGAGTCCCGTGGCAAAGCGGATCTTTCAAAGTAAGAACATGCGCTGTCCCTTTAACACCCCGAATCGGGGTAACTAGTAACAGACGGCACTTCCGGGGCAGATCCGGTCTGGCCGGGTGAAGAAATAAACCCCGTTTATGGTTATTTTCTGCGTGTCTAGCCGGCGGCGTGGCAGACTCTGCATATATTAACCATTTGAGACCCCCTTCATACCCTTATAAAGCCTGGGAACAGCCCCCCAGAGGGGTAATGATGATGAGCGGGGATTCATTGTGCCGGGCATGTGGGAGTAATTGGCACTCTGTGTTAACCCTGTAATGGCTGTCTGAGCCCCGCACACGGTTGTGATAACACGCGTGTCCCCTCCAGGTACCGGGAGGCCAGCGTGGAGGTGATGGAGATCATGTCCGGCTTCGCGGTGGTGGAGCGCGCCAGCATCGACGAGGCCTACATCGACCTGACCGATTCCGTGCGGAAACGACTCCGGGAGATGGGAGCGGCGCCCGCCATAGCGGAGGGACTTCTGCCGACCACGTACGTGCAGGGATTCCCACGGCCCTGCGGCCCCCTGGAAACCCACTGTCCTCAGCTACCCAAAGGTAACGGCGTCCACGGAGGGACATACACACACACACACACGCGCATACACGTACATTCATATACACTGCCATTACACCCCTCTCTCCCCATCTCTTACCTCTTCCACCATCCTTCATCCTCCATTCTGTGGTGAGAGCGCGAGGTCTGTCACTTACTGCTCCCTCATCACTACGCGCCGGCTATTGCTGCCGAGAGCAGGGATGATGTCATATCCCGGCGTTCGGCATTGTTTGCCGGCGCGTAGTGATTAGGGAGCAGTAACGCGAGGTGTGAAGTGACCGACCTCACGCTCCCTAATGTTGAGCCGACTAGAGGGAGATCGTTTGTGCCCCCCCCACACAGCTGCACCCGAGGTGAGTACGGCTCTCGCCTCACCCTTATTATTATTATTATTATTATTATTTTTTTAGTTTTGTATAGCGCCATCAAATTCCGTAGCGCTGTAGAGCGGGACAAAGGTAGGGATAGTTGGGGGGCATGCATTAGATTGCAAACTTTTAAGACTATTCTGTCTCTCTCCAGAGGAGCTGCGCCGGCGCGGTCTCGAGCAGTGGCTGGAATCTCTCCCCGTCGGAGACCCGCACAGTCCAGACATCCAGCTTACTGTGGGAAGCGTCATCGTGGAGGAGATGAGGGCCGCCATAGAAAGGGAGACTGGTTTCCAGTGCTCTGCTGGGATTTCTACCAATAAGGTAGCCTGACCTCTGTGCCCCATGACCTCTGCGCCCCGACCATGAAACGTTCCCCCTACCCACACCAGTTATATACATGTGCCCATCCCCCACCCATATGCCTTTACTTGCTATACATATCTGCGCACCTGTACTTGCACATAGCCTGTCTCCCCCCCCCCACCATTCCCCTCGCCCCGTCCTCTCCTCGCCCGCAGGTGCTGCCACAGCTGGGGTAAAACATGGTCGCGACGTTACTTTGTTAAACAGCGAGTGGCACGTGGCGTCTCTGTCTCGCCCGCAGGTGTTGGCAAAACTGGCCTGCGGATTAAACAAACCCAACCGCCAAACCATCCTGTCCGGCGGATCCGTGGCTGAGCTCTTCAGCCAACTGCCTGTCAGCAAGATGTAAGTCCTGGGGAGGGGGAGAGCCGGTGCTTACGGGAATGGGGGGTTTGTTGGAATAATCGCCACGTGGATGAACCGGTCGGTTTGGGGAGCGGCGGGTCAGTGGAGGGAAAGCGGTTTTATGTTAACGAGTCTCCCTTTTGATCCACCCTCTGATCCACGCTCCGTGGGCTCCCCGCGATCCCTCGCAGCCGTCACCTCGGAGGGAAGTTGGGTTCTTCGGTGCGAGAGATCCTGGGTGTGGAATACATGGGCCAGATCACCAAGTTCAGCGAATCGCATCTCCAGAGCCACTTTGGGGACAAAACAGGGTGCGTATCAAGACCAAGCCTCGTGTCTGGCACGTGGCCCCTGTGAGCGCTCCGTGTGACCCCTGTCTTCTCTCAGGTCCTGGCTGTATTTCCTGTGCCGTGGAATTGAAGACGAGCCGGTGAAACCCAGACAGTTACCGAAATCCATCGGCTGCAGCAAAAACTTCCCGGGGAGGACGGCGCTGTCCACGCGGGATCAGGTGTGTGTGTGGGGGGGTCGCTGTCCACGCGGGATCAGGTGTGTGTGTGGGGGGGTCGCTGTCCACGTGGGATCAGGTGGGGGGGGGTCGCTGTCCACGTGGGATCAGGTGTGTGTGTGGGGGGGTCGCTGTCCACGCGGGATCAGGTGTGTGTGTGTGTGGGGGGGTCGCTGTCCACGTGGGATCAGGTGGGGGGGGTCGCTGTCCACGTGGGATCAGGTGTGTGTGTGTGTGGGGGGGTCGCTGTCCACGCGGGATCAGGTGTGTGTGTGGGGTCGCTGTCCACGCGGGATCGGGTGGGGGGGGGTCGCTGTCCACGCGGGATCGGGTGTGTGTGTGGGGGGGTCGCTGTCCACGGGGATCAGGTGTGTGTGTGTGTGTGGGGGGGTCGCTGTCCACGCGGGATCAGGTGTGTGTGTGTGGGGGTCGCTGTCCACGTGGGATCAGGTGGGGGGGTCGCTGTCCACGCGGGATCAGGTGTGTGTGGGGGGGGGTCGCTGTCCACGCGGGATCAGGTGTGTGTGGGGGGGGGTCGCTGTCCACGCGGGATCAGGTGTGTGTGTGGGGGGGGGTCGCTGTCCACGCGGGATCAGGTGTGTGTGTGTGGGGGGTCGCTGTCCACGCGGGATCAGGTGTGTGTGGGGGGGGGTCGCTGTCCACGCGGGATCAGGTGTGTGGGGGGGGGTCGCTGTCCACGCGGGATCGGGTGTGTGGGGGGGGTCGCTGTCCACGCGGGATCAGGTGTGGGGGGGTCGCTGTCCACGCGGGATCAGGTGTGGGGGGGGTCGCTGTCCACGCGGGATCAGGTGACGGGGGCGCAATCAGTGCGGCGGTGAGGGTCAGGCGCTGTCCACACGGGTGGGGGGGGGCGCTGTCGGTGCGCAGTGGGGTGACTCAGTCTTGAGAAGCTTTGCGTTTGCTGCGTGTTCCTTCACCGGAATCCGTCTCTTCTGAGACATATAAAATAGCGTGTTATATGCCACGTGCCGAGATGATGGTATCAAATGGTTGATGCCTGTGGGGGGTCCTCTGGCCCCCTGCAGCGGGGGAAGTTGCTTTTGGCCACTGATTTTGTGCTGCCCCCGCCAGCGATTTGGGTCACTTTCCCTTTGGGGGGGGGGGGTCGGATCAGCTGGACTTACAGATCTGTGATGTCTCTTATTACCCCCGCAGGTCCAGTACTGGCTGCTGCAGCTTTCCATGGAGCTGGAAGAACGTTTGCTGAAAGACAGAGATATGGTGAGTTCCGCAGTGACTCCGGGCCCCCGAACTGCTGCAGGGCCCAGCGCCTCCCGGGGGGGGGGCGGATACGCGCCTCCCAGGGGGGCCGCAGATGTAGCCAGTGGCTCAATTAAAGCCCATCTTTGGCTGGTCTGCTTACATTGGCTACTGTGTTTGATGTAAGAAAAGCTGAAGTTTTTGGGGGCCGCTTTTCTCACTGTGACACCCACTCGAGTCCCGGGAAATCTAAATGCTTTGCATGGCTTCCTCACAGAATAACCGGGTAGCCAAGCTGCTGACCGTGGGCTTCCATCAGCAGGGAGACTCGAGCGGCTCGTCCCGCTGCTGCCCCCTCCCCCGCTACGATGCCCAGAAGATCAGCGCTGATGCCCTGACCCTTCTAAAGGGGTTCAACGTGGCCGGGATGCACCAAGCGGCGTGGTGAGTACGGCACGCTTTACGTGACCCGGAACCCCGACGTTATCGGCCCCCGTGAAAGGAAATGTTTGTGTAGAACTCCTGACATGCTGCCTCTTCTCTCGCCCCGCAGGTCTCCTCCTCTCACATTACTCCAGCTGTCGGCGAGTAAATTTGCCTCGTCTGCCGGCGGCATTGCAGGTTTCCTTAGTAAGGATGTGAGTGGCACTCAGCGATGCCTCGGCTCCCCCCCAAGGCAGATTACCAGCGGCAGACCCCCCAGCGACCCCCAAACACCACAGAAAGAAGAAAGGCCCGCCGCTGCAAAGACCCCCAACACCATCCAGCGTCTCTTCCAACGTGCGCTTCGGAAGAAGGAGCTGAATGAGTCCACCGGTCCTAGCGGTTCTCCGGCCGGGCAGGAATGTGAGCGTAACGTGGAGTCCGAGGGCCGGCTTGACGCCTGTGCTGATGGAGTAGTGGGAGCTGCTGCCGGTGTCCCGGATGATGTGGTATCTGACGCTAGTTCCGGTGGGCAGCCGCTGCAGACCGAGGCCGCCTCCTGCTGTGCGGCTGAAGAAGACTTTATGACGTGCGAGCGCTGCGGCCGGCGGCTCGTCGTTTGGGACGTCCCGGAACACATGGATTATCACTATGCGCAGGAGCTGCAGGACTCGCTTTCCGCTACCCCGAGCCGTCCAGCCGGGGCCCCCATGGGCCGGCCCAAGGGCAAGAGCAAGCTGCAGCTGGGGGCCCAAGCCAAGCGCCGGCGGAGCGACGGCAGCCGCACCCTGGACGCGTTTTTTAGGAAAGCCCCGCAGTGAGCGCGGTTTATTCCGCTCTCGGATGCCCTTCGCTGCACCCCGGTGGGGATTTAAGGGATTCAGGGGCAAATATAACCCTCCTGCTGCCTGTCTTGCCCCCGCGGGTTTATTCACATTAACGCAGGGTGTTAATTCATTACGCATTATACAGGGCAAGCAGGTTTAATTGAAGCTGTGGAGAAATCTAGCAGGTTTCAAACCGTCTACCTGTCTGTAAGCAGGGCAGTTACTGCATGCACACAGGTGCTTCGCGGGCATTAAATCCAGAGGAAGGGGTTTCTTTTAGAAGTGACTGATGGGTGTGAGATCCGTGAACGAGCAGAACGAGCCCCCCAAGAAAACTTTGTAAAGTGGATCTCCTAACTTTTTACTCTCAGATTAAAAAATAAATGAAAATATAAATTCTTATTTTCAGTAAATCTGTTTATTAGAATTTCCGTTATTTGAAACTCGAGGTTTTTGTGGAATCGCTTCGTGCAAAAGGACGGAAAAATGTCGATCCGCCATGGGGATGAATGCTGCTCTCCACCCCTCCCCCCTGCCGCTCTCCACCCCTCCCCCCTGCTGCCTTCCGCTGCCACCCTCCACGCTTCTGTCCCACAGCGTGGTGATGTCATTGTGACATCACTGGCATCCAAAACGCGAGATCCCCAAAACGATCCCAATCCGCAAAGAAAAGCAGGAAAATCTGAATTTTTTTTTTTTTTTTTACGAAAGGGCCACAACGATCAAAAATTTAAAAAAATCATTTCCGTAAAAAATGGCAGAAAGTAAAGAAATCCCAAACCCCTCGATCCAGTATAAAAAATGTATAATGCGAGGGAACGTATAAAACACGTGGGGGGGTCGCTGCCCAGACGCGGGATCTCCTGCGTACCAAAATTCCATGAAAGCGCCAAAAACACTTTGTCAGTATAGATTTTTTCGTATTGTGACTAATAATCATCGGATTGGAGGAAATGGGGCCAAAAAACATTCGGATGGATTTTTTTCGTTCGTTTCCAAGGAAAACGCCGGCAATTTGTAAATTCTGAAATTTTGTTGTCCGATGCCCACTCGCACCCCCACTCAGCCATTTGCTCCACTCACACCCCCGCTCACCCATTCGCTCCACTCACACTCAATGTCATTCAGCGGCATGTCTAACGGGTTTGGGCTCGGACTCCAAAAGGCAGCTTTTTTTTTTTTACCCGTTCTGTGGGTTTATTTCCATATTTGTGTTTGGACGACGGTCCGGCCACGGCCCCCAACATCTACTGAGCTTCAATGTATATTGACCGTGTATACAAGCGGCGGCGCAGGGCCACGGAGCCACCCGACACGGAGAAACTCAGTAAAAGCTTTATTCTGACCACGTGCAGAAAATCTAAAAACGCACAAAATATACAGAAACCCACCCAATAAAACCGGCTGTCAGTGACCCCCCGGACCCCCCCAGCCCTGACCGGGTCTCTCTTCAAAACACAAACCCCTGCCCCACGTGGGTCGGATTCTTGGGTCACGTCTAAGGGCAGCTCTCCCCGCATACTCCGCACCGCTATACAGAGCCCACGCGCCAAGACTTCTCTGCCCCAGGGGGGCAATTATACCTCGTTTAATAACCCCCGACCCGCAGAAGAGTTAAAACAATAAAATGGAGACAAAACGATCAGCCCTTCGGCGTCTCATCCATCCACGGGGGCCGAAGGAATCCCCCCACCACCACCACGCTCTACATATCCCGTGAGGGGGTGCTGGTTTTGGGGGCATTTAGAGATCCGTGGGGGGGGGGGGTTCTTAAATAAAAAGTGGGAGAGACCCTAAAATTTTGGTAAAACTATTGCTCCGGGGGCCAGTTTAATGCCTAAATGCGGAATGTCCCTGCATCCCCCGGGCGACACTGTCCATGGCTGGTGGTTCGGTGTGGAGGGCAGATTTACCCCTCAGCCCCCGGGGTCAGAGTGGCCCTGTGTCAGTTCTGATGGCCTGTAAGCTGCACACGTGGCCGATGCCTTTAGTTAAACCTTCTCTGAAGAGCAGTTTGGTTCCAGGCTTCAGGTACTCCGGGTGCTTAATGAAGCGGAAGCGCAGCAGAGCTTTCTCCCCCGTCCGCAGCTCGTCCTGCAGGGGAGAGGAGAGTCAGAGGAGAGTCAGAGGAGAGTCAGAGGAGAGTCAGAGGAGAGTCAGAGGAGAGTCAGAGGAGAGTCAGAGGAGAGTCAGAGGAGAGTCAGAGGAGAGTCAGAGGAGAGTCAGCTCATCTCACCTTGCCGTGTATGTGCTCCAGGACTGCGGTCTGTCGGACGTTCCCCACGTGCACCGTCACCTGAACCCCGCGCCGGCAGGACGTGGCATGAAACAGAAGCACGATCTCTGCCTCAAACACCCAGCACACCGTGGGCATCATCTCCGGCCCGACCAGCACCATGCCCTGCAGAGACACCACACTCAGGACGAGGACGAGCGAGAGAGGGCACCCAGGACGAGCGAGAGAGGGCACCCAGGACGAGCGCCCAGGACGAGGACGAGCGAGAGAGGGCGCCCAGGACGAGGACGAGCGAGAGAGGGCACTCTCGGGGGAGAGACTGCTCAGTGCAGAGAGACTGCTCTACAGATAAAGCATACAGTCTCCATACTGCCCTGAAGTAGTGTAGAGAGAGAGCACTCAGACTGCAACCCCCTGGGGTAATAAATACTTATTATGGGGCAAATAGCACCGTGTGACCCGCAGGAGAGACTGACATCCTCACCTTTCGCAGGAGAGATCGGTCAAAGGCACCCAGGGCCAGCGTCGCAGCTTGACCGGCCCGCAGCACTCGGCACGCTGAGCGATTCCTCTGAATACTGCAGACCTTCAGGGGCAGGAAGAGCCCCCCGTCTGTAGGGCCGACCATCAGGTGCTCTCCTTCCTTACACACCCCGCTGCAGGGGATAACACACCCGGTCAGCGCCTGCTGCCACTCTAATGCCCCCCGCCCCCTGGTCAGCACCCGCTGCCACGCTAATGCCCCCCCGCCGCTCCAATGCCTCGTTCCCACCCTGGTCAGCACCCGCTGCCGCTCCGATGCCCCGTTCCCACCCCGAAGACTCCCACCTGTACAGCGTTCCTCCCACCACCGTCCCCACCTCGGGCACCGTGTAGATTTCATCAACCTGCAAAGAGACAGGATTTGCAGCCGTGAGACCCCCTGGAGCCCGAGTCTCCCCTCCCCCATCTATAAAGGGACCCTAGGCGGCACGAACCTGGAACTCCGGCAGCTGCTGCATGAGCTCCTCCTGCTCGCGGCTGTTAGTCAGGGGGGGCAGGATATTCAGGAAGACCTTCAGGAGGTCCAGAGACTCCCCCGACACGCTGGAGAGGGCAAATATCGGGGTAATACTACGGAGAGAGACAGACTGCTGTGAGACCCCCGGAATACCCCCCACGCTACGAGCTGCACGAGACGCGTCACAACGCTCCCTTACTTTGGAGACTGTGCAAACTGCTGCGCCGCAGTCACCGCGTCATCGTCCGAACGCACCATGAAGGGCAACTTATTACACCCGGGCTGCTTGAGTGTCCGCTCCAGCTGTCTGAGTGTCCTCTCCACGGTGGATGCTGAACAAAGATCCACTTTACTAACCACGAGGAAGAAAGGGACCTTCAGCGCCATGGCGAGACCCAGATGTTCCCGTGTCGTGCCGGCTGCAGCGAGGAAGCAAAGAGACACCAGATCAGGAAAAGAGACAGCCGCAGTTATCAACCTAATAGGGTCAATCCAAAGCTTACCCCGACAGCCAGAGGGGGGTCGCCCCAAAGCCAGCCAATCCAAAGAGCCTGAGGGGGTCAACCCAAGCCAACCAAGGAAACAGCCCCATCCCTCACCCGATGTGCCCAGCGGCAGGACACTCACCGATCCCTGTGTTGGCGCTCACCACCAGCATGGCGAAGTCCGGGCAGTAACTGGTGAGGCCGAAGATGGTGGTCTTCAGGTACTTGTGATGTCCGGCGAGGTCTATGAACGTGATCATTTTGGAGGCACTTTCACAGATCTGCTCCGCCGTGCGAGACTCGCTGTAATTCACCACCTGCCCCAGGAGAGGACACGGAGAGGACACGGGTCACCCAAGGCCCGGCCACGGCCCTCCGACTACAGGACACCCAACCCCTCCTCCCGGGGGTGGGTAACTCTTCAGTGTCATTACGCCATCTTCTCTATAGCATCTCCCACGTACACAACCCCCATCACTCCCATCCACAGCCCTCCTTCCCCTGCCTGTCCGCTCCAATCAGCCATCTGTCTGCCCACCTCCTGCCCCCCAGTTTTCCCATCTCCCGCCGGCACCCCCTCTCATCTGCCCCAAATCCCCCCTGCATCCCCCCCGTATCTCGTGCCCCCCCCCTCACCTCCCCCTTGCTGTTGAAGCCCAGGATCTCGAAGCTGATGCTGGACGTGCGGCCGGACTGGATCTCGTGGAGGTGGCGGAAGAGGTTGAGGCGCGCGCGGCCACGGCCGTTGTCCAGCTCCCCCTGGGTCAGAACCCCCAGCAGGGTGGACTTTCCGGAGTCCACGTTCCCCAGAACCGCAACCCGTAGATCCAGGAACTGCAAGGACACAAATACGTTCCCCGTGAGTCACGGAGCGGCTAACCCCACGCCACGTCTGCCCCGGGAGCCCACTTTCCTCGACCCCCCCTTTCCAACCCACTAATAGAGCGTAATGTGTGACGGACCTGGAGGCAACACCTGCAGCGATCCCCCCCCCCCCAGTCCGGTACCGGTCCCGGTCCAGTTTCCGTGGCCATTACCTGCTGATTATCCGGCACTTTCCGGATCAGGACTTCCGTGATCTTCCTGGGGCTGCCGCTGTCGTAGTCCACCTCCCGTTCACGCAGGACGGTGAGATCTGCCCCGACCCTGCAGGGCAACAAGGAGTTAGAGGGAGAAGCACAGAGGGAGTTGGCAAATCCACCCCTGGGCCTGGAGCACGCAGGGAGCTGCAGAGCATTCCACAGCCTTAAGCTGGGACGCAGAGCCTTAAATACCCCTTCTCGCCCCATGACATAGAGCTGCCCCGGGGGGGGAAATCTATACTGGGGGGGGCGTACACCTCGTGCGCTCCGTACTTCTCTGCCATACGGTGCAGAGTGAGCATCGACGCTCTCATCTCCTCCTCGGACAGTCCCACCAGCAGCCCGTTATCCTCCACGCCGATCTGGTAGACGGCCTCGCCGCGGCCCTCCTGCAGCCGCCACTTCATCTGCGTCACCAGGTGCTCAAAGCGGTACTGCGAGGGGTTAACCAGCTTCAGCTGCGGGGAGAGAACGGCGCAGGCTCAGAAATGGGCACCGCACCAGGCGCCGCCGCGCAGCACGGGGGTAGACGCGGGGAGACCGCAGCACCGGGGGTAGACGCGGGGAGACCGCAGCACCGGGGGTAGACGCGGGGAGACCGCAGCACCGGGGGTAGACGCGGGGAGACCGCAGCACCGGGGGTAGACGCGGGGAGACCGCAGCACCGGGGGTAGACGCGGGGAGACCGCAGCACCGGGGGTAGACGCGGGGAGACCGCAGCACCGGGGGTAGACGCGGGGAGACCGCAGCACCGGGGGTAGACGCGGGGAGACCGCAGCACCGGGGGTAGACCACGGCAGGGCTGCACTCACCTTATACTCGATGTTTCCATCCTCTGCCTGAAACAAAGCACAGAACAGGGGTATTAGTGGGGCAAGAAACAGCAGCACAGGGGTTAATGCCACTATCACAGCAGTCAGTAAACCAAGGGTTAAGCCAGGACAAGGTGTGGGCCATACCACGCAGAGCGAGCGCCGGGGCACGCACTGGAGGGAGGAGCATACCCCCAGCTCCCACTCCTATGGGGGCAGCGGGTCTAGAAATACCCCCAGCTTTGTTGTTATTACCCACCCCTCTCCCAGGAAAGGGGCCGGGCTGTGTTGTTATTACCCCCCCTCCCAGGAAAGGGGCAGGGCTTTGTTGTTATTACCCTCCACCACCACCGGGAAAGGGGCCGGGCTGTGTTATTAACCCCGCCACCACCGGGAAAGGGGCCGGGCTGTGTTGTTATTACCCCCGCCACCACCGGGAAAGGGGCCGGGCTGTGTTGTTATTACCCCCGCCACCACCGGGAAAGGGGCCGGGCTGTGTTGTTATTACCCCCGCCACCACCGGGAAAGGGGCCGGGCTGTGTTGTTATTACCCCCGCCACCACCGGGAAAGGGGCCGGGCTGTGTTGTTATTACCCCCGCCACCACCGGGAAAGGGGCCGGGCTGTGTTGTTATTACCCCCGCCACCACCGGGAAAGGGGCCGGGCTGTGTTGTTATTACCCCCGCCACCACCGGGAAAGGGGCCGGGCTGTGTTGTTATTACCCCCGCCACCACCGGGAAAGGGGCCGGGCTGTGTTGTTATTACCCCCACCACCACTGGGAAAGGGGCCGGGCTGTGTTGTTATTACCCCCTCCCAGGAAAGGGGCCGGGCTGTGTTGTTATTACCCCCACCACCACCGGGAAAGGGGCCGGGCTGTGTTGTTATTACCCCCCCTCCCAGGAAAGGGGCCGGGCTGTGTTGTTATTACCCCCACCACCACCGGGAAAGGGGCCGGGCTGTGTTGTTATTACCCCCCCTCCCAGGAAAGGGGCAGGGCTTTGTTGTTATTACCCTCCACCACCACCAGGAAAGGGGCCGGGCTGTGTTGTTATTACCCCCGCCACCACCGGGAAAGGGGCCGGGCTGTGTTGTTATTACCCCCACCACCACCGGGAAAGGGGCCGGGCTGTGTTGTTATTACCCTCCCTCCCAGGAAAGGGGCCGGGCTGTGTTGTTATTACCCCGCCACCACCGGGAAAGGGGCCGGGCTGTGTTGTTATTACCCCCACCACCACCGGGAAAGGGGCCGGGCTGTGTTGTTATTACCCTCCCTCCCAGGAAAGGGGCAGGGCTTTGTTGTTATTACCCTCCACCACGACCGGGAAAGGGGCCGGGCTTTGTTGTTATTACCCCCACCCACCACCGGGAAAGGGGCTGGGCTTTGTTGTTATTACCCAGGGAAGCAGCAGGTTCTCACCTCGGGGGGTAGGTAGGGCGGGTTGTTGCTCTTGGTCCGGCCTCGGCCTTTCCCCGTTTTCTTCCCCTTGGCGGCTGCTTTGCCCCGAGCTCCTGCGCTCCCTCCCGCCGGTCCGAACAATTCAAACACTCGCGGTTCCATTCCCCCTCCGGCCCTGCGGCCTGCTCCTCCTGCCTGGCACGGAGCGCCCAGCGCGGGCATCAGGCACCTGCGGCGCGGGCCTATTCTTTCTACCGCTCCCCCCGGGCACGGTTCTGAGGTGACAGCGAGGATCCGGCCAAATAGCCAGGCCGAGCCACGCCTACCGGTCACCCCGGAAACCAATCAGCAGAACGCAATCCTATAAGCACCGCACCCACCGGCCGTCATCCGCAACCAATCAGTAGTATGCAGTGCTACGCGGGCCACGCCCAGATCAACAAAAACATCTGATCAATGACAGCTCAAAATGTTTGGTGAAATAACCCCGCCTACCGCTATGCCCGTCCAATACCACGACATTGTTTATGCCTCGCCTACTAAGCTTGATAAAAGAGACCGAAAGCCACGTCACTTCCAAAACTCCGCCTGCAGCAGCCGCGTGTAAACCATCTGTCCCCGCCCCTTTCCCTATTGCATCAGCGGCAGAGCATGCTGGGAGCTGTAGTCTTTGCAAGGTCAGCGATGTCACAGGGTGTGGGGGCTCAGTCACTGCCCTACTCAACTAACCCTGTCGGGAAAAACCCAGACAAATGCCCCAGCAAGAGTGCATGAGCCACCCAGTACCGCACCACACAGACCCAGCAACATGAGGGGGCACATAAAGGATCCGGTCCTCCTGGATGCGCCTATAAAGGAATTAAAACAGTTAATAAATACTATACACGGGGGGGAGTATTTGTGACCGGAGCTACCCCATCTGGGGACACCCGCCCTGAACAGATTATATGATTATCAGCAGGTTATTGGGGTAACCTGTTCAGAACCTGCCCCTCAGCCGCCCCGTCGCCCGTCTCTGATGCTGTAAAGACTCGAACCTTAATCAGTTGTTAGTCTCATCTTAGATTCAGGAGCCGTATGTCTATCCCATGCATGTTTAATACCCTCACTGTATTACCCTCTACCACTTCTGCTGGGAGTCTGCTCCACTTACCTACCACCCTCTCAGTAAAGTAAAGATTCTATCTTATTTTCAGCTGTAAAACCCCTGGTTTGTGAAACCTGCGTGCGCCGGGCTGTTGGCTGAAGCTGTTTTGCGATAATAATATTTAAAAAAGAAAATGAAACTTCAAAAAATACAGGTTAACCCCCCCTCACTGGGGACTGGACTGATGGAGTGGGGACTCTTGGCAGCTATGGGGCTGTAATGCAGATACATGTTTTGGTCGGAGTGAATGTGATGAAACTCCGAGCAATCGGCAGAAAAATCCCAAATGACATCATCCGCTGATTACAGCGAGTCACGTGTCTGGAGACAAATGGCACGGCCCGCTAAACGGTGACGTCAAGGAGGAGATATATATAAATAGATATAATACGCTGTGTGCGGGCGGCCCAAAAGCTAGCAATCTGTAGGGCGGTGTCCAGGGGACGATCGGCATAAAAATAATTAACAATCTATGAAGTCATTCTGGTACAAAGGCTGAGATCTGGTCTTATTGTCATAGGAACCAATGGCATAGTCCTGTTAGTTGGAAAATTCCACTAGTTGCTATGGTGATAAGACCGTTTTTACATGTAACCCCCTGCTTCTGGTGCAGTCACACATGTTTAGATGTATGTGCTGGCCACATACTACATGTGCGGGGTGGGCCCCAGGGTGACGCGGCTGGCCGTGTACACAGGAGATCGGTGTGACGGAAGCCTCCATCACTGGGGCCACTGGAGAAGCCTGACTGCCAGCCTCCTCCCTATTGACTATGGGCCCTGGGTTTGTAGAGACTTCTGTGGCTACCCCCAGCAGTATCATCTCATCACTGGCTGAGAGGATTATCTCCAGCAGACAGCCAGGATCTGCCACCAGGGAGTGACCACCATTCTTTGATGTTTAATGTTGTATAAATCAGTCTCCCCCCACCTATTGTATTGTTAATCCCGTTACTGCCCCTGTTGTCTCTGGGAGGCAGATTAAGGGGGCGGTTTGTGTCCCAATATCTTGTTTTATGTTAATGTGTGTTTTGCTGGATATATCCAGCTCTGTGTGTCTAAAATAAATCAGTCTTCGTTTGGTTTTACCCTACACTGAGTCTCGGCGAGTGACTGGGGAACCGGGGAAAGTGTGTTGTCCCAGGCTAAGGGAGCACGAGACAGCGGAGGTAGTCAGTCGGACTAGCCAGCTCCGTGACATTGGTGGCAGCGGTGGGATTGCTTCTTAGTCCGAGGGACACTTACTTTCTACCGGGATTAACCGACAGGATGGCAGACTTCGGTCGCCTTGACAAGGACATGGATGTGGTATCAGAATTCCAGGGGCTGCTGCGGGTCATCCTCTCCTGCTACACCACTGCCCTGCCTACAGAACAATACCAGAACCTGAGGCAAGTGGTTCGACGGTCAGTATGGCAGAGGGCTGTTATACGCCGGGGTCAGTGTCTTCCAAGCTCCGAACAAAAGATTAGAGACCAGCGGGAACTACGGATGTCATTCCTGGGACAGCAACCCCAGGAGCAATGGGTATCCGAATTGGACAAGCTGGTCCAACAGGAGGTAGAGCTGGAAGATCACTATAGGGCTCTGCAGTGGTATACAGAGCAAGCATATTGGGGAACTGCGAAAGAATGTTCTCCAGAGGGCTATGACTTCGGTGGCCTGGGATTATTATGGGATAGTCTTCAGGAGGATCCAGACTTCGGCAGCACAGCGGAGTGGCGGATTGAGGACATCCGGGATTTCAGGGAGTGGGACCTCCCAGATGCGCTAGGACTTAAAGGTGATTTAGACTTTTTAATTACACAGGAGTGGGAACTGGAGAAGGCGTATAAAAAACTGTTCTAACGCGTTCAACAGAATGCCCCAGTGTCCAGGGATTGTGTGGATTTTGTGGATGTGATTGAGTGGTCAGCTGCGGATGTTGACCCAGGCGGGGTGGATGGGACTGCGGTCTCCACCCCTGAGTCACAGGGATGCTGGGCAGCTAATCCAGATCCAATACTGGAGCTGTGCGACTGTGCTCCACAACCAGATCCAGAGATTGTGGATCTAACTGATTTTACATCTGAGGATGTTAACCCAAGAGGGGTGGATAACACTGCAGTCTCCACACCTGGGTCCTCAGAATGCTGGGCAGTCTGCCCAGATCTCTTAGTCCCAGCTGAAGAGCTAGCAACAGGGCAGAGCGCTGCTGGCTTCTGCCCCACACCTGCAATCACTACAGGGATCCAGGGAGATGTGGCAGCCGGCCCTTCTCCCCAGCGGCAGCTCACATGTCCGGGAGCGGAGGAAGCGGCCCTCCCTCCCCAGCGGCAGGCCGACCCACAAGATGCCCTAACCCCAGCTGAAGTGCTGGCAACAGGGCAGAGCATCGCTGGCCTGTGCCCAGCACCTACCAAAGCTGCAGGAATTCAGGGAGATACAGCGGCCGACCTGCCCCCCCAGCAGAAGCAGGGAGGTGGAACAGCCGGTCCATCTCCCCAGCGGCAGAACCTAATTCTGGGACCGGATCAACCTGAACTCCCTCCTCAACGGCAGCAGGAGCACCAGGGAGGGGATGCAGGAGGCATCCCTCCCCAGCGGTACCCGGGAGATGGCGCAGCCGGCCCATCTTCCCAGCAGCAGCAGGAGCAACAATTTTGGGAGGGCATTGATGGGCCAAATAAACTGACTGACTACGGAGTCAACCCGTTTGGGGTCTCATCCTATGTCAGTCCAATTCGGAGGGGGAAGAATTGTGACGGAAGCCTCCATCACTGGGGCCACTGGAGAAGCCTGACTGCCAGCCTCCTCCCTATTGACTATGGGCCCTGGGTTTGTAGAGACTTCTGTGGCTACCCCCAGCAGTATCATCTCATCACTGGCTGAGGGGATTATCTCCAGCAGACAGCCAGGATCTGCCACCAGGGAGTGACCACCATTCTTTGATGTTTAATGTTGTATAAATCAGTCTCCCCCCACCTATTGTATTGTTAATCCCGTTACTGCCCCTGTTGTCTCTGGGAGGCAGATTAAGGGGGCGGTTTGTGTCCCAATATCTTGTTTTATGTTAATGTGTGTTTTGCTGGATATATCCAGCTCTGTGTGTCTAAAATAAATCAGTCTTCGTTTGGTTTTACCCTACACTGAGTCTCGGCGAGTGACTGGGGAACCGGGGAAAGTGTGTTGTCCCAGGCTAAGGGAGCACGAGACAGCGGAGGTAGTCAGTCGGACTAGCCAGCTCCGTGACAATCGGTAACACGGACACGGCTATTTATAGCCCAGGTCATATAACACGTTCACAGATTTCATAACACGCGTCCCGTCACCAACCTCCACGTGTGGAAGCAGGACTGGCGCAGGACTCCGCAGGCCATCACCGGGTGGGCTAACATGAAGCTGTCGCCTAAAAGATTGCGCAGTGGGGTGAAAAACACCTGTAAATTACATACATCAGAGGGGCAAAAGTCATGTGAGGAAGTATTACTTTACTGAGAGGGTAGTGGATCCATGGTATGGCCATACCTGGGAACTCTCCGGGTATAGCCGGGTCTTGACACCCCCACTCCCTGCCATTTTCCCTTTAAATACATAGTAACATAGTTTGTAAGGTTGGAAAAAGACCTAAGTCCATCAAGTTTAACCCTTTTACCCAACCTTCCTATTCTTGATCCAAAAGAAGGCAAAAAAAACCCTAATTAAGCTACTTCGAATTCTGCCATCAGGGGAAAAAAAATTCCCTCTTGACTCCAAGAGGCAATCGGATTTCTCGTTAGATCAAGAAGCTCTAAAATATTAATGTTATTCTATTTATATCCCTGTATGTCGTGCCTTTCTAAGAAAATATCCAGACCCTTTTGAAGGCATCTGATGTATTTGATAACCACCTCCCTTGGCAGTGGATTCCGTACCTTTATTGTCCTCACTGTAAAGAATCCCTTCCTTTGTCGTCAGCGGAAATACACCCGACGTCAACGGGAACGCCCCAGACATCAGCGGGAACTCCCATTGACATCAGCGGGACATCCCACGGGAGCGCCCACCGACATCACGGGACCGCCCACCAACATCAGTGGGCAGTCCTGGCTGCGTCCCGCAAAGGAAGGCGCTGGGTAGGCGGAGCCCAGAAGTTCCCAGGGACGGCCCTCCAGCAGCTCATCATCATACGGAGCACTGCTAGGGGGTGTGGTTAGAGGCGTGGATGGGGATGGGGCAGAATAATGAGTTTTAATTACCCCGTTTAATTCATATAGCCGTTCCCGGCTGTTTCTATACACATTATCAGGGCTTTTAGGGCTGTAGAACCATGCGATACCCTCATACCCGGCAAACATTCTAACCTCCTAGAGGAGAGAGGCATCAGGGGAGAGGGGTAAAAGGGAAGGGGGCAGTGGCGTTGCTACAGGGGGGGCTGCCCCCCCCAGGTTAATCCTTGCCCCCCCTGTTGCCCCCCTGCTGAATTTGGAATAAAGTCGCAACGCGACTTTAAATCCCATCTTTTTTATTTTTTATTTTTTTAATGCGGAGGAGAGAGAGGGTGCGGCCCGCGTAGGATCGGCAGCCAGGGCAACCGATCTTACGCGGGCCGCACTTCGAGCCAGGCTACTTACCTGTGGGAGGGTCTTCTGTACTGCATAGAGGAAGCGGAACCTAGCAGAGTTCATGTGACATCACATGACTCTGCTCCAGTCCTGCTTCCTCTGTGCAGTACCAGAGAACGCAGAGGGAGGCCGCGCCCCCTGCTGAAGTCTGTGAGCGGCATCGAGGAGCTGCAGTGCAGGTAAGGGGGTGGGGAGGGTGTTTGAATGAGTATGCGTGATTGAGGGAATTAATCTGTGAATGAATGAGTATATGAATGAGTGTGTGTGTGATAGCATGGGTGTGTAAGTGCTGGAACCTAGGCATGACTGTGTTAGCAATCACACTCCTATCATGCCAAGTCAGCCAGTACATGCTGAAACCTAGCTAGCTGCCCCCCTTGTGTATTGATGCTGCCAGCAGTATGGGGTCTGCACATCACTTACAGCCACCCTGTACCAGCATGTACTGGCTGACTTGGCATGATAGGAGTGTGATTGCTAACAGCAATCACAGTCCCATCATGCCTAGGTTCCAGCATTTACTGGTTGGATGTGTAAGTGCTGGAACCTAGGCATGATGGGACTGTGATTGCTGTTAGCAATCACACTCCTATCATGCCAAGTCAGCCAGTACATGCTGAAACCTAGTTAGCTGCCCCCCTTGTGTATTGATGCTGCCAGCAATATGGGGTCTGCACGTCACTTACAGCCACCCTGTACCAGCATGTACTGGCTGACCTGGCATGATAGGAGTGTGATTGCTAACAGCAAGCACAGTCCCATCCTGCCTAGGTACCAGCATTTACTGGTTGCCTGGGTATGATAGGAGTGTGATTGCTGTGTGGGCAGTGTGGACGCCAGGGCTGGCTTTGGGGTGTGCAACCTGTGATCTATGCCTGTAATTTAGGGGGTTTTAAATATACCTTTTAATGACGTGTTTTTATGTAAATTCCAATTGATCTATACATGCAAAGCTGGTTTTCCATACATTATTTATGTATACCTGCAAATACAGGGTTTGTATGTCTTATTCAGTTGATTAATAGCAGCAATGCTGTTTCCATGTATGTATTTGATCTATACCTGCAATGCTACGTTTCATATATTATTATTGTATACCTGCAAATACAGGATTTGTATGTCTGATTCTGTTTTTTTGATATATACCTTCAGTGCTGAGATCACAAGTGAATTTCAGTTGATCTATAAATGCAAAGCTTGGTTTGTGTGTTACTGTGTTGATCTATACCTGCTATCGGCAACTGGGGCTAATATTAATATATATGGGCAGCAGGGGCATCAGTACAAAAGAGGCAAAAACACTAAGGGGGGTATAAACGACAATGCAGTGTGAAAAATCCATCCTGATGTAGATGTCTGTGACATAGATTGTGTCCTACTGTTTGTGTATTTTTGGTTATCAGTGTAGCAGAGCCTGTCCCCGGGTGTGTGTGTACAGGTGTTGCAGAGCCTGTCCTGGTGTGTGTTTGGGTGTTGGTGTGGCAGAGCCTGTCCTGGTGTGTGTGTTTGGGTGTCAGTGTGTCAGAGCCTGTCCTGGTGTGTGTTTGGATGTGGGTGTGGCAGAGCCTGTCCTGGTGTGTGTGTGCGTGTTTGGATGTGGGTGTGGCAAAGCCTGTCCTAGGGTGTGTGTTTGGGTGTCAGTGTGTCAGAGCCTGTCCTGGTGTGTGTGTGGCAGAGCCTGTCCTGGTGTGTGTGTGTGTGTGTTTGGTTGTCGGTGTTGCAGAGCCTGTCCTGGTGTGTGTGTCTGGGTGTTGGTGTGACAGAGCCTGTGTTGGTGTGTGTGTTTGGTCATCTGTTTCCTGGCACTTAACTTACAGTAGGAATTATTTAATTTATATTTATCCAGAGATAAAATGCCCTCCTGAGGACAAATCGTTCAAGGCCCTGAAATCATTTAGTGGAAAAGTTATTTATTGTGTTATAATATTTATTTCAAGGATTAGTCGCACTCAATTGTGGCTTCAGGCTTCCCATGATCAAGTATTATTTTAGCCCAATAACAAAAGTATAATTCCATAGCACATTACTTTTGGAAATTATGAATGCCCCCCCAGTTTGACTGTGGTATCTTGTGTGCCCCCCCTATATGTTGTTTCTCGAGTCGCCACTGGAAGGGGGTATCAGAGAGGATAGAGGGGCACCAGAGGAGGATAGACGGGCATCAGGGAAGGGGAGAGGGGTATGGGGGTGAGAGAGGGCATCAGGGGAGGAGAGAATGGCATCAGGGGAGGAGAGGGGCATCAGAGGAGGAGAGAGGGGTATCAAGGGGGGCATCAGGCAAGGAGAGAGGGGCACCAGAGGTTCAAAACCTAGAGAGGGGCCGCATACCGATCATCAGGGCATTCTGCCCAAACCAAAGATGGCTGCCGGGTGCAACAGGCGCTAACGGGTATCACGGGATTGTAGGGGAAGTGGGCGGGTCGCAGTGACAGCACCTGGCTTCGTATACGTCATTAAGACGGGAACCGGAAGTGACGCTAATGGTTTGAATTCGGGTTCCCCGGGATCCTCGACTTCGCTGAAGTGAGTTACAGAAACAATCACCCGGTAACTGGGGCAGGCGGATATAGGGTTAAACATCACTGGGGCAGGCGGATATAGGGTTAAACATCACTGGGGCAGGCGGATATAGGGTTAAACATCACTGGGGCAGGCGGGTGTAATAAATATTAGGGGGGCAGTGAGTGGGGTAGGCGGGTATAGGGTTAAACATCGCGGGGGCAGTGACCGGGGCAGGCGGTTATAAGGGTAAATATGATGAGGGGTGTCAGGGGCTGCTGTGTATGTGGGGTAAATATTGGGGAGCAGGTGGGTATAGGGGTAACTTAGGGGGGTGACTGGGGCAGGTGGGTATAGGGGTAAATATGAGTGTTTGAACGTTGGGGAGCAGGTGGGTATAGGGGGTATTAGGGGCAAGTGTTTGGCTCTGGTAGGGCTAGTCGGGTGTTTGGTGAAAGTACCCTGGGGTGGGGGTTTTCCGCCGGTTGTGCTGCGGAGTTGGGGCAGACCAGGCAGTAGATAATAGTACCGAGTACCAGGCATTACGTTGAGATGTAGGCCGGTGGTTGGGCGCGTTTTTGGGTTTATAACTGCTAGAAAAGGTTCCGTATAATTTTGCTTTTTTAGTGCCTGCTGCCCTGTGACGCCCCGACACGATCCCAGCCGCTACGGTCTGGGGCAGAACTGCGATCATAAGATCCGATCCGGGTTGTTTTCTTGACGCAGCGACCCCCCCCCCCCTCCTTGCTTGTTATTGAGCACTTTCGGCTTTAAACTTTTGAGTCTCTGTCTCCCCTTACAGAGAATGGAGAGGCCCGAGCCGGACTTACCCCCCAGGAAACCCCGCGGCCACCCGCAGTGTGCCCCCAACGAGCGCGCCGTCTCGGTTGTGTTCCCTGGACTTGTGACCCGGGAGAGCTGTTACCGCTTCACATGCGAGCTCCTCAAACACATCCTGCACCAGCGCTTCCAGCTCCCCCTGCCATACGAGCAGCTCGTGCTATTCACCAAAAAGCAACCGGTGAGTCCCATTCCCGTACCCCGTATTCCACGCTCCCCCCACCCCCTCAGTCTACGCTCCCCACCCCCCGTCCATGCTCCCCACCCCCCGTCCATGCTCCCCACCCGTGTCCGCTCCCCTTGTCAGCTGTGCATTTACCCCCCTCTCTCCCCTCACAAGCTGGAATCCCTCCATGTGCCGTCTGGTTCCCTACGGTGCCCGTCTCTTCCGGGTGTTATTTCCTATCCTCTCGCGTTCGCAGGCCGGTGACGACGCGGTGCGGAGATGCGGCCGGGCAGAGGCTACAGACTCCCGGCAGTGCCAGCGCGCCATGTCTGACCTGGAGGAGTTACTGACGCGGCTGGAAACCCTGTTCACCCTGACGCCGGTGCCGCGGGTCCTGCTCCTGCTGGGCGGCAGCCCCATGAACCCCAAGGAGATGTATGAGATAGACATGGAGGGGGTGCAGGTGGGGAACGGGGAGCAGAGCCTGAGCGCCCGGCCGTGTCTCCGGCAGATCTTCCGCTCCCTCTTCGTGGTGGACCCCTTCAGCGACCTGCGCTCCACGTCCCTCATGAGCCTCGTGGTAATGGTGCTGGCGCACAGGGACTGCGGAACGGACTGGTTTCGCCCAAAGCTCAATTTCAAGGTGCCGAGCCGGGGGCGCGCGCTGACCGTGCGGCTGTCCTGCAGCGAAGCCCAAACCCTGGCCCCGGGCGGCACGGACTTCGTCTGGTTTCAGGCACCGCTAACCGTCAAAGGCTTTCAGAACTGAGACTTTTACCTGCTTGTGTGGGGGACTCCACAGGGGGGCGCTGTGCCCCCCCCTCGCGGGGCCTGGCGGAGCGGCCGCTGCAGGAAAGGCCTCGCTTCTGTATTTTAATCACTATTTTTATTTTATATCCTCTCAGGGCTGGGAATGTACTCTGTAACTATGCAAATGCTAATGATGTGGGGGCCGCGATCTGTGGACTGCATAGAGGGGTACCGGAGCATCATATACTGAGCTTGCCGGTATAAGTGGAACAACAGAGGCCGTTGTAGTCTGCGTTACCTCGGGGGGGAGGAGGGGGGGGTATATCGTGGGTAATATTTTTAATGGTTGGAATAAACACAGATGCTGGTTTCATAACGATAGACTACTCGGTGCTTTACTCCCAGAGCGCGGCGACCCTCAGGGGGGCCTCCAAATGGACGGCGCTGTATAATGTATAGATAAATCAGTGACCGGCCCCCTGTATAATGTATAGTTAAATTGGCGAGCCGGCCCCCTGTATAATGTATAGTTAAATCAGTGACCGACCCCCTGTATAATGTATAGATAAATCAGCGACCGGCCCCTGTATAATGTATAGATAAATCAGTGACTGGCCCTCTGTATAATGTATAGATAAATCAGTGACCGACCCCCTGTATAATGTATAGATAAATCAGTGACCGGCCCCCTGTATAATGTATAGATAAATCAGCGACCGGCCCCTGTATAATGTGTAGATAAATCAGTGACCGGCCCCCTGTATAATGTATAGATAAATCAGCGACCGGCCCCCTGTATAATGTATAGATAAATCAGCGACCGGCCCCCTGTATAATGTATAGATAAATGTCTGTCTCCATTATTGATTCTGTGGCACTGTCATACGCCGTGGTGCTGTAGGGCAGGATGGGCCGTGTACGGAAGCCACTTCTCTCCACGAAAAACGTTGTCTGTAAAAGGTACAGGGATCGGGCTGCGGAAGCCGGGGGTAAAGTCTTCTTCTCTGGTGAATCTCATTTCCGATTGTTATCCGGAGAAGACGAGTGGAGCGCTGCCGTCGGGGCCGGGTCGGGCCCTCGCGCCAACCGCAAAGCATCCCCAGACCGTCCACGTGTGGAGTGGCTTCTCAGCCAAGGGAGAGGGAAGAAGAACCAACACATCCTTCAAGAGCAACTTCTCCCAACCATCCCAGAGCGGTTTGCCGACGACCGATGCCTTTTCCAGCGTGATGGAGCAGCAGCCGTAAGATTCATAACTAAGTGGCTCGGGGAACAAAACATAGAAACTTCGGGTCCGTGGCCAGCAAACTCCCCACAGCTTAATGGTGAATCCCATTGAGAGCTTGGGGTCAAACACCCCGAACCCGATAAACTCCAAGCACTGATTGTGCCGGACAGGCGGCCGTCAGTCAGGGGGAGGCCCAGAAGGTAATGGACGGCGTGCCGGGGTGGACTGCGGGGGCAAACACCGCAAATATCCACACTTTGCATCAACGTAATGGAATTGTCATGAAATGCTGGTAATTATACTTCAGTGTTACCATGGTAACATCTGACAAACATATCTAAAGCAGAAGATGACCGGGACCCCCGGCCGCGTCCCGCCTGTCTATCGGTCGCGGGCTGCTCTGCGAGCTGGTTATTACCGGTTAATGTATCGGCAGTATAAAATACGCGCTCTCTGTATAATAATATGTGAATAGGGCTGCGCATGCACAGACCCTGCCAATCCCATCACACTCAGCCAGCGGGGTAGGGTAACCTCCGTAACTATCCCCTCACTGGGCTTTGATAAAGTGATTGGCTGAGGGCGAGGAAAGGGCGGAGACGGATTCACTACCAATCAAAGGCAGCTTCTTCCGTTTGTCTCCATGGGAACCTTATTTGGTTGCTGTGGAAACGGTAGCAGCCGGCACTGGAGCCGTGGAGACAGGTAACGGGGTAAAGGGGCCACGCAAGTACCGGGGGCCACAGGGGCCAGACATGTAATGGGCGGAGTAGAGGGACCCCAAAGGTTACAGGGTCAGAGGTGACCATGTGACGCGGGGTACAGGGGCCACACCGCGGTGGGATTCACTGAAAAGCCCGCGGCCCCCGTTGGCCCCAGCAGACACAGTCATGTATAACCCCCAACCTCCTATCTACCCCAATCTACCCACTGTCCACCCCTCATCTACCCCCAACCTCCTATCTACCCCAATCTACCCACTGTCCACCCCCCATCTACCCCCAACCTCCTATCTACCCCAATCTACCCACTGTCCACCCCCCATCTACCCCCAACCTCCTATCTACCCCAATCTACCCACTGTCCACCCCCATCTACCCCCAATCTACCCTCTACCCACCATCCACCCCACCATCTACCTCCTATCTACCGCCAATCTACCCTCTACCCACCGTCCACCCCACCATCTACCCTCTACCTCCTATCTACCCCCAATCTACCCTCTACCCACCGTCCACCCCACCATCTACCTGGTGCAGCTGACCCCCTGCTATGGTTGTGCTGGATCTTTAACCTTCCCCAATGGGTGGTCCCGCTCCCACTCAATGCACCCTCTATCCCACGTGCCTTCCCTCCCCAGGTGCTCCTGCCCTCCCCTCTAACCTATGAGTTTACCCCAGGTGGTCCTGCACCTCCTCTAACCCATGTATTTACCCCAAGGTGGTCCTTCACCCCCTCTAACCCATGTATTTACCCCCAGATGGTCCTGCACCCCCTCTCACCCATGTATTTACCCCAGGAGGTCCTGCATCCCCTCTAACCCATGTATTTACCCCCAGGTGGTCCTGCACCCCCTCTAACCCATGTATTTACCCCCAGATGGTCCTGCACCCCCTCTCACCCATGTATTTACCCCAGGAGGTCCTGCATCCCCTCTAACCCATGTATTTACCCCCAGGTGTTCCTGCGCGGCCTCTAACCCATGTGTTCATCCCCCAGGAATGCACCTGTAAGCCCAGTCTTGCCCCATCCTCACGATGCCGGGGTCTTCGGATGCTGTGGCGCCGCTGCCTGTGAGGGGCAGGAACCCGGCCACTGACCTCAGGAAGATGCGGAGAATCATCAGCGAGGACCCGGGGTGGTCTCTGGCCCTCGTGACCCCGCTCAGCGAACTCTGTCTGCAGCACATTGTCAAGAACTTTGAGCGTAAGTCGATGATTAACCCCGATAAAATAATCTGCCCCATGTGGGGGATGTTTGGCTCCGGAAATCAGTGGTGGTGTGTCAGAGTGGTGGTGTGTGTGAGTGAGTGGGGGTGTGTGTGTGTGGGGGGGGATGACGGGGTGTGTATGTGAGTGAGTGGTGGTGTGTGTGAGTGGGGGTGTTTGGGGGGGGATGACGGGGTGTGTGTGTGAGTGGTGGTGTGTGTGGGGGATGACGGGGTGTGTGTGTGAGTGAGTGGCGGTGTGAGTGGTGGTGTGTGTGTGAGTGGGGGGGGGGTGGGGGGGGGATGACGGGGTGAGTGAGTGGTGGTGTGTGTGGGGGGGTGACGGGGTGTGTGTGTGAGTGGTGGTGTGTGTGTGAGTGAGTGGCGGTGTGTGTGTGTCAGAGTGGTGGTGTGTGGGTGGGTTTGGTGGTGTGTGTGTGAGTGAGTGGTGGTGTGTGTGAGTGGGGGTGTTTGGGGGGGATGACGCGGTGTGTGTGTGAGTGGTGGTGTGTGTGGGGGATGACGGGGTGTGTGTGTGGGGGGGTGACGGGGTGTGTGTGTGAGTGGTGGTGTGTGTGGGGGATGACGGGGTGTGTGTGTGAGTGAGTGGCGGTGTGTGTGTGAGTGAGTGGCGGTGTGTGTGTGTCAGAGTGGTGGTGTGTGGGTGGGTTTGGTGGTGTGTGTGTGTGTGTGAGTGGTGCTGTGTGGGTGAGTGGTCCTGTGTGTGTGAGTGAGTATGTGAGTGTGATGGCTTGTATGTGAGTGAGGGTGTGATGGTTTGAGGGTTAATTCCTGCTGCGTTATATAACTGCCCCCCCTTTCACTGATGGAAGAAATGCTCCTAAATTATTCATAACCCCTGTGTATCCGCCGCGCGCCGAAGCAGATGGGGGCTGGGGAGGAATAACCCAGAAAGGGCAGATACGGTCCTAGCAGGAGCCATATGCCTATGCCATGCCTCTACCCCTTCTGCCAGGAGGCTCTTCCCCTTATCCACCACCCCTTCAATGAAATAAAGCATCCCAGCCCTGCAGCAGCAGTGAGGGGCCAGGCGGGGCTCCTTTTATTCTCCGTGTCTTGTTTGCCCGCAGGGAACCCCGTCATGGACGAGCTGCTCCCCAAGCACAGGGCCAAAGTTCTGTCCGGCCTCTCGCCGGGGCTGCCGCTGCGGGTCACGGCCGGGCTCATCGGCCACGACGACTACTGGAGGCGCTGCTGCGGCGAGCGCTGGGGCCCCTGCGACGTCTCCCGGCACGGCGGCAGCTGGAAGAGGCTGTTCTTCGAGCGACACCTCCAGAACCTCATCGAGTGCTTCATCCCCGACCTGATCGGCCCCGGGGCCATCTTGGAGGTGGCAGAGTGTGGCAGGGACCACGTGAAGAAGCTGGACATCCAGCAGCTGCTGCCTCCTGTGAGGCTCGAGGTTAAGAAAGAGGAAGAGACCGATGAGGCTTCTGACTCGGGGAGTGACGCCGGCTCGGAGCTGCCTTCCATGGACCACTTCTCCCTGCGGCTGATCGCGGCGTCCCTGGCCGGCCTGGAGGAGCTTCACCTGGTGTACGGCGTGAAGGGCTGCGGCATGAACTTCGAGTGGAAGCTCTTCTGCTTCACGGAGCGAGACTGCAGCGATCTCGCCGGGGCGCTCACACTGCTGAAAAACCTCAAGGTGAACGGTCACGCCGGGCCAGTCTGCGTTTCCAGCTGATTCCAGGGGTAGATGAGTGGAACAGCCTCCCAGCAGAGGTGGTAGAGGGGATTAAACATGCATGGGATAGACATACGGCTCCTGAATCTAAGATGAGACCAACGACTGATTAAGGTTTGAGTCATTACAGACTGGGTGGGCCGACGGGGGCCGGCAGCTTCTGGGCTTCTAATGTGAGTATTATTAGAGGCAGGTGGGAGAGCGCGGGGCTCTGGTGGTCTCTCAGTGATTGTCTCTCGGCGGCGGTCTCTGAGTGATGGTCTATCGGCGGCGGTCTCTCAGTGATGGTCTCTTGGCGGCGGTCTCTGGTGGTCTCTCAGTGATGGTCTCTCTGCGGCGGTCTCTGGTGGTCTCTCAGTGACGGTCTCTCGGTGGCGGTCTCTCAGTGATGGTCTCTCGGCGGTGGTCTCTCAGTGATGGTCTCTCGGCGGTGGTCTCTCAGTGATGGTCTCTCGGCGGTGGTCTCTCAGTGATGGTCTCTCGGCGGCGGTCTCTCAGTGACGGTCTCTCGCGCTCTCTTTCAGGTCTTCAGACTCCGCCGCAGTAGAGTGCAGGACGAGGCGGTCCGCGTCCTCGTCACGAGTTTGTTGGATCTCCCGTCTCTGAGCCGCCTCGACCTCTCCCACAACCTCATCTCGGACCGAGGGGCCCGGGCCGTCGGCAAGCTGGTGGCGCGGGGTCAGTTGCGGGCCCTGAACCTGTGTAACAACAACGTGCGGCACCGCGGGGCCCAAGCCCTCGCGCACGCGCTGTCTCACAGCAACGCTCTCACTGCCCTCAACCTGCGGCTCAACCGCATCGGGGACGAGGGGGCGCAGTCTCTCTGCCGCGCTCTCCTGCACAACAATAGCCTGACGACGCTCCACCTCGGCAGCAACGAGTTGTCGGAGCCCACGGCCGCCGCGCTCTCCCAGCTGCTGTCTCAGAACACGTCTCTGCAGAGCGTCAGCCTCTCCTGTAACCGCATCGGCCCGGTACGTGTGTCCAACACCCCCCCAACTCACACCGAGCGTGCCCCCCTCAACGCACATGTGGGCCCCCCCCACTACCAGTGAGTGCCCCCAACTCACACCGAGCGTGCCCCCCCAACTCACACCGAGCGTACACCCCAACGCACATGCGGGCCCCCCCCACTACCACTGAGTGCCCCCCAATTCACATCCGGGCCCCCCCACTACCACTGAGTGCCCCCCCAACTCACACCGAGCGTGTCCCCCCCCAACTCACAAACAGCCCCCCCAACCCACAGCGAGTGCCCCCTGTAAGGCCGTGTCTCTCCGCAGGACGGGGGGAAGCAGCTGCTGGACGGCGTGTCGCAGAATCGCGTTCTCTTGGAGTTGGACGTCCGGCTGGCGGCCGCGGGGCAGGAGAGCGACTTCCTCATCCAACAGACCCTGCGCGGCAACCGGGAGCGCGCCGGACGGGAGGCTGACCCGGGGGCCCCTCGCACCGGACGGGAGGCTGACCCGGGGGCCCCTCGCACCGGACGGGAGGCTGACCCGGGGGCCCCGCGCATCGGACGGGAGGCTGACCCGGGGGCCCCGCGCACCGGACGGGAGGCTGACCCGGGGGCCCCTCGCACCGGACGGGAGGCTGACCCGGGGGCCCCTCGCACCGGACGGGAGGCTGACCCGGGGGCCCCTCGCACCGGACGGGAGGCTGACCCGGGGGCCCCTCGCACCGGACGGGAGGCTGACCCGGGGGCCCCGCGCATCGGACGGGAGGCTGACCCGGGGGCCCCGCGCATCGGACGGGAGGCTGACCAGGGGGCCGCGTGGCCCTCAGAGCTGTGAGTCCGGAGGATGAGCCGGGGGCCCTGCGTGGCCCTCAGTATAGTGCAAAGAGCCTCATTCAAAATAAACATTATTCTATTCTTCAGACACAACCAGAGCTTTATACATTATACAGGGGCCCCGGCCCGCTTATATATCTATACATTATACAGGGGCCCCGGCCCGCTTATATATCTATACATTATACAGGGGCCCCGGCCCACTTATATATCTATACATTATACAGGGGCCTCGGCCCGCTTATATATCTATACATTATATAGGGGCCCCGGCCCACTTATATATCTATACATTATACAGGGGCCCCGGCCCGCTTATATATCTATACATTATATAGGGGCCCCGGCCCGCTTATATATCTATACATTATACAGGGTCCGGTCACTGATTTATCTATACATTATACAGGGGCCCCGGCCCGCTTATATATCTATACATTATATAGGGGCCCCGGCCCGCTTATATATCTATACATTATACAGGGGCCGGTCACTGATTTATCTATACATTATACAGGGGCCCGGCCCGCTTATATATCTATACATTATACAGGGGCCCCGGCCCGCTTATATATCTATACATTATATAGGGGCCCCGGCCCGCTTATATATCTATACATTATACAGGGGCCGGTCACTGATTTATCTATACATTATACAGGGGCCGGCTCACTGATTTATCTATACATTATACAGGGCATCTCACTGATTTATCTATACATTATACAGGGGACCGGTCACTGATTTATCCATACATTATACAGGGGGCCGGTCACTGATTTATCTATACATTATACAGGGGGCCGGTCACTGATTTATCTATACATTATACAGGGGACCGATCACTGATTTATCTATACACTACACAGGGTGCGGGGTGGGATTTATCCATACATTACGCGGGCTGTGAGTTATCTATACATTACGCGGGGTGTGGGTGGGATTTATCTATATCTGTTCCCCACGACCGGCGCATAGCAAATGTTGTGCCAATATTCAAAAAGGGGAAAAAAAGTGACCCGGGGAATTATAGGCCTGTTAGTTTAACCTCTGTTGTGTGTAAACTGTTTGAGGGTTTCCTAAGAGATGCTATTTTGGAGAATCTCAATGAAAATAAGTGTATGACTCCATATCAGCATTGGGTTTACAAGGGATCGTTCCTGTCAAACTAACCTGATCAGCTTTTATGAGGAGGTGAGCTCAAGGCTGGATAGGGGTGAATCGCTGGATGTCGTATATCTTGATTTTTCCAAAGCATTTGATACGGTGCCACATAAAAGGCTGGTACATAAAATGAGAATGCTTGGGCTGGGGGAGAATGTGTGTATGTGGGTAAGTAACTGGCTCAGTGATAGGAAACAGAGGGTGGTTATTAATGGTACATACTCTGAGTGGGTTACTGTTGCTAATGGGGTACCACAGGGGTCAGTTTTGGGTCCTATTCTTTTTAATATATTTATTAATGACCTTGTAGAGGGATTGTATAGTAAAGTATCAATCTTTGCAGACGAAACTAAGCTCTGTAACGTGGTTAACACAATAGAGGACAGTGCACGATTACAAAATGGGGTGGGATTTATCTATACATTACCCGGGGTGTGGGTGGGATTTATCTATACATTACGTGGGGTGGGATTTATCTATACATTACACAGGGTGCGGGGTGGGATTTATCCATACATTAAGCTGGGTGTGGGTGGGATTTATCTATACATTACGTGGGGTGGGATTTATCTATACATTACACAGGGTGCAGGGTGGGATTTATCCATACATTAAGCGGGGTGTGGGTGGGATTTATCTATACATTACGTGGGGTGGGATTTATCTATACATTACACAGGGTGCGGGGTCGGCGTGAAGAAAGGAGTCCGGAGCCGCGTCGGTTTCCATGATTTTTATTCATTTACAATCTTTAATAAAAAGTCAGGATTGTGACGGAAGAAAATCCAAGCGCCGAGACAGTGCGGGGCATTAACCCCTCGGGGGCCGCATGGACAGTGCGGGGCATTAACCCCTCGGGGGCTGCCTGGACAGTGCGGGGCATTAACCCCTCGGGGGCCGCCTGGACAGTGCGGGGCATTAACCCCTAAGGGGCAGCGCGGGGTAGGGTGTGTCAGCAAGGCTCCCTGTATCTGCAGAGCTCCAAATGCCTTCTGCCCGGTAGGGGGAACATTTACTGCCGCTGTGCTGAGGGTGATGGGAGCTGGCGGCTAGACTTCTTCATCTTCTGTAAACTGTATTTAAACTACCCTCCCTGCAGGGGCAGAACAGTGTGTACCACCGGCGGTGGGGCAGAACAGTGTGTACTACCGACAGCGGGAGCAGAACAGTGTATACCACCGGCAGCAGGGGCAGAACAGTGTATACCACCGGCAGCAGGGGCAGAACAGTGTATACCACGGGCAGCAGGGGCAGAACAGTGTATACCATCGGTGGGGGGGGCAGCGAGATCACACCCCGGGGGTTACCTGACGGGTTTATTCTATTACTCTGTTTGCCCCGTTGGGTTATTTCCCTGAGAATTCCTGCCCCTTCCAATCATTAATGTGGAGCGCCTGTCGTGTATGACCCGGAGCGCGGTGGCACCACGGGGATTAACGTGTCATTATATGCCGGTGGCTGCTATGGGGTATAATCCCAGCGCGTGATGTGTGCTGCATGTAATAAAGCTACGGGTAAAGCGGGGCGGAATAACACCACGTAAAGGTAAATGATAACGCAGCCTCCCACGCTGGCTCCATCCAATCAGGGATACCCAGCCACGTCCTGCCATATAGTTCAGCATGGAGGGGCAAGGAGATTACCCCCAGAGGGCAAGGAGATAACGCCAGGGGCAGGGAGATAACCCAGAGGGGGAGGGAGATAACCCCAGAGAAGCAGGGAGATTACCCAGAGAGATTATCCCAGGGGCAGTAGAATAGAATAATGGGAGACAGTGGCTCCCGTCACGTGGTACTATTGTGGCACCTGGGGCGCGGCGCCCCGATCTCACCAATCACACGGGGCGCAGAGTGATCACGTGAATAGTTTTCAAATAACTTTATTGATAAAGGTGTCGTCATGGAAACCAGACATTGAACTTCCCGGGAAACCGCTGTAAGAGGCCAAGGAAGATCGGGTTAAACCGGTAATATTATTTATTTCACCCCACCGTCTCCGAGGGGCGAAGAATTGCTTTCCCTGCGGGCTGCCCGTCTCCGGCCCTCGGGGGCCACGGTTTCTGCCATTAAAAGCCATTTGTGTTCAGATCCCCCGGGGCTGGCTGAGGATGATGCGGCTTGTAGTCTAGCAGCTGTATATCTGCCAAGAGATTTTAGGCACTAAAGAGACGCCATGTTTATCACATACATGTGACTCGTCATCCACATACATGTCGGAGGAACACGTTAAGGAATTAAACCTCTGGATTTACCACCGTGGATTGACCACGCAGGGAGGAGCGCTGGGGCAATTTCTGCATCTCTCCCCACACACGGGGCAGGAAGAATAGTCCCCGCCCCTCATCTGGTACACATGTAGAGGTCTGGGTCTAAATTGCCCCAGGTCCTGTGGAGGGAGCTTGTAAAGGATCCTGTAAGAGGACATCACTAGCGGGTTCACAACATGAGCTCACCGTGGCAGGTACAGGGAGACTTGGCACGTGGAGATTGCCCCGGCTTGCGCCTCGTCATCTAAAGCCCCCGTTATACATTTTATCAGGGGGGTCTCGATATACAGCATCGGGGCAGATCCCGCCACAATGTGGCACCTCTGAATACCCCTCCGCATTGACCCCGGGGGCATCCTATCTGTATACCCCTCCGCATTGACCCCTGGGGCAGCCTATCTGTATGCCGCTCCGCATTAACCCCTGGGGTAGCCTATCAGTATACCCCTCCGCATTTACCCCTGGGGCAGCCTATCAGTATACCCCTCCGCATTTACCCCTGGGGCAGCCTATCAGTATACCCCTCCGCATTTACCCCTGGGGCAGCCTATCTGTATCCCGCTCCGCATTAACCCCTGGGGCAGCCTATCAGTATACCCCTCCGCATTTACCCCTGGGGCATCCTATCTGAATCACCCCAGACTCAACATAAATCAGTGACCCCCTTACCGAGGAACAGCATGGAAATTAACCGTGAAATGGCCGGTGTGTCACCCCGGACTCAACATAAATTGCCCCCCCCCAGACCAAGGAGTGGAGATTTCAGCCGATGAAAGAAGGTGATTCTGAGGCCCAAGTAACACGAATCGCATGAAATCTACCCAATGTGGGGTTATCCCTCCATATCCACCCAATACAGAGAGTCCAGGGGCCACAGACCAGCAACCCACCGTGAAGAGCCAGATCGCAGACTCAGTAATGAATTATTCATCTCCCAGGGCCCAAATCTCACGGCTCAGACGCTCTCAGCGGGCGCATCGCTGAACCCCAGCCGGTGGGCGCCGATTCCAATAATCAGAGTGCTGGGAGATCAATAATGTATCAATGAGCCGTAACCATGGAGACCAGTCTCGTTATCACTATGCGTATTTCCGGCCAAAGTAGAAAGGAGCGGGGGGGGGGGCGGCCGTTAGGGAACTGTATTGCCCCCCTGTGCGCGCCGGTGCCGGGTGTGCGGTGGTTTCGGGGTCCGGAATGTACGTGTGAAATGGATCCATTTACTAACGCCGCGCGCCCCACTGAATCCCTCGGAATCTATGGATTTCGATGAAGTGTTTATCTAGAACCCTAAGTCTAGAACCTGCCGCCATGTGTATGGGGGGGGGGCACGGCCATCATGTCCAAAAATTCAACCTCAAACTACAAGGGAAAAGGGCAAAACCCTGAAAATGAATGAAAAAGGGCCGAATCCGAGAGCGAGTCGGTATCGATTACTTAAAGTTTAACCCTTTGAGTGCGACGTTGATCTGTGATGTGGAGAAGATCTGGTGTCTCCTCCATTACATATCTCTTCACATATCAACCAGTAGCTGCCCCCGGACGAGGTGGCCCGGCCACTCGTTTCCGCTCCCAACCCAAGTCATGCATCCGTGGAATGGTCACTGGTGGGTATTTCTGTGCTTGTGAGTGTCCCGTCCCAGCCGGGGAGCCGGACCAGGAAACCAGGAGACTTTTGGTTAAATCCGTTCCCTTTTGGCTTCTCTATCGTATGCTGAGGATGCGCGGCACAGTCTGAGAATCAGTAAATTTCTGTACATACCACACGTCACGGAAGTCCCCCTCTCCACCAGCCGAGGCATTTGGTTGCCGTTTTTTGGACGTTTCATTCCTCGTGTTGTGAATTCCGCATACGTGCACACGTGCCCCGATGGGTGTGAAGATGCCCCTCGTCTCTGCCACAGAGAGGGGCGGGTTTTTGCCTGTTACTGGGCATGTTATAGTTTCCAGGTAGATCGTATCCGCCTCGTGATGAGAGCGCTGAGTAGACATTTGGTGTCACAGTGAGGTCTCCACACAAGACCCATTGCGATGAAGGCGTCGGTGATCGTGGTTAAGACAGCCTTCGTTGCGGTGGACGATGAGGATGGGGAAGTAGAGGGCATCTTGGTACGGCGGCGGCTCCTCTTCCTCCACCGTTACTTGGCTGGAAAGCCGCGTCTGCTCGCTGGGACATCCCTGCTCGTTCAGGCTCTCACTCCGACTCTGCCAGAGACAGCTGCGGCGGGACCCGTAGAGACGTCCGAGCGAGAATCGGCTGCTGCTGAAGGGTATCCTGGGGCTGCCGTTGCAGATGCTAAGAGCGCTGCGGGAGAAAATGGAAGAGCTGCTGATGGTTCGGTGGCACCTCTCGCAGTTCTGCCGGTAGCCCCGCGTGTAACGGGAGACCGTGTAGCCTGCGGAGATGCCCACCAGGTCCATTAACACAGCCTCGGAGTAGCTGGGCACCAGCTGCTGATTGGATCGGATGTGCCACTCGAGCTCCGTGCTGTCTATGGTATTAACCCTGGGCATCCTTCGACACAAGGTGCGATCGTCGGCCGGCGTGACCGGAGTGTAATCGAAGCCAAAGAGCTTCTCCACGTGATAGTGGACACATGAAGTGCGGTATTCGTTGAGGACCCGCAGGGGCCAGGACAACGTCAGAAGGGCAGCCACCCAGAACACGTAGTGGGAGACGTACCACGGAAGGTTGTCCGGGTCAGAAAATGCCACCATGTACTCCTTGAAGTCCACATTTTTCAGGTGCATTCCCTCTCGAGCTTCCATGTAATCATCCAAACCCTCGTTCTCGGTGAAGAATCTGGCACGCTGCGTCAGGTAGGAGTTCTCTGACTCCACGTTGGCAAAGCTGAAGCATTTGGTGAAGCGTAGCCGGGTCACGGGGTAACTGTCCAGGTCGGTCAGGTCTTTGGAGACGTCCTTCACCCCACAATTACTGTAGTCAAACTCCGATTCGGCGACGTGCGTGTTAACCCGCTCGTGGTACACCTGAGTGGTGGTGTAAGCGTCGCCGTTGCGGTAGCGTGTCACTTGCCGTGTCCTGCGCACGTAGTGGTAGCTGATAGCCTTCCACCAGATACACGGCGTGGCCTGCTGCATCCTCTGAACGCGCTCTTCAACGCTCCCCAGGTCCACCCTGTACTGCAGCTCGTTGCGCGTGTAGCAGTGCCAGCACTCCACCAGATACACCACGTACAGCATCACCAGGAACGCCAGAGGGATGTACACGTAGCCGTTGGAGCAGGGACTGTCGTGGTACATCATGGAGTTACCTTTGTAGGCGCTGTCGAAGGTCAGACGGGTGACCTTGGTAACGTGGCACCATGTCATGGCGCCCATGCAGCCGTAGATGAGAAGGGACAGGAGGAGGCATTTCCAGTGGGACTCCCGGCACAGGGACTTGCTGAATGACTGCTTCACCGGCCTTTGCTAGGAAACGAGAAAAGAAAAGTCACGAATCTCTTTTGCAGGTTAAAACCGATGACATCACATCAGTAAGAAACAACAACTTCCATGTCATCACTGTACTTTCATGTGTGGGCATTCACCGACCTCATCATCAGTGATGTCACAACGCACGCAAAGAAGGTTGCAGGTAAATACCGGTACTATCAACATGACTCCAGAGCCCAGCTGTATCCACAAAGACCACTCTATGAGATCCACCATTTACAGGTCAACTCAACCTGAAAGCCACAAATCCCCCGATCCACCCAGAGGCCACGTGGCAGATCCTGTTTCTGCCGTTCACGGAAACTGGAACCAGGGGCAATTGCGCTCGTGCTGTCAGTCCTCCATCTGAAACACGCCACCCAGGGCTCAGTGGTAGGTCCCACACGCAGACAGGGGATCCAGCGACAGATCCCGCGCGCAGAGATGGGGGATCCAGCGACAGATCCCGCACGCAGAGATGGGGGGATCCAGCGACAGATCCTGCGTGCAGGGGTGGGGGATCCAGCGACAGATCCCGTGCACAAAGACGGGGGGATCCAGCGATAGATCCTGTATATAGATGGGGCATCCAGCGAAATCCCGCGCTCAGAGACAGGGGGATCCAGCGGCGGATCCCACACAAACATGAACTTGGAAATATGAGTAATAAATGCTGGTGATGCTCCAGAGACAGGATGATCGCGGCAGCCATGTTTTCCAGGACACGTATCATTTGTACCTATTGCTGAGCAGCCCAGGTAAAGAGCTGCCGTGGAGAACATGGCCGATGTGGTCACCCTGCCGACTCGGAGATCAGGTGGCCCAGCCATAACATGGGGTCTGTTTATTGGTCGATTGCTTCTGCCTAGTCCCGGGTTCAGTGCTCGTTGCAGCTTCCTAGTCCGGTGTCATATAACCTGCCCAGCCCTGCAGCAAGTGCCCCGGGGGGGGGGTCAGTACCACAGAGCTATCTGTGGCAGTCGCATGCCCTGATCTCTGCCTGCACATAGCTCCTGTGTGTCCCGGCTTATTTAGGCCAGTCTCTCTATGGTCCTAAATCCATGTGCCCCTCTCCCCAAACCCTGATGCCTCTCTCTCCTGATGTACCCCTTTCCTCCCCCAATGCCCCCTTTTCTTCCCTGGTTCCACTCTTTACTCACCTGTGCCTCTCTCTCCTCCCCTAATGCCCCTCGTCTCCTTTAATGGCCATCTTACCTCCCTGGATGAACTGTTTCCCTCCCCTAATGCCCCCTCTCTCCTCCCCCGATGCCCCCTCTCACCTACCCCGATGCCCCTCTTTTCTAGGAGGTCAGAATGTTTGCTGGGTATGAGGGTATCGCAGGGTTCTACGGCCCTAAAAGCCCCGATAATGTGTATAGAAACAGCAGGAAACGACTTTATAAATTAAACGGGGTAACTAAAACCACAATATTCTTCAAAATGCCCCACCCAGTTACACAAATACCCCACAATAGCGCACGAAGAGACATGAAGTCTGGGGAAAGCCCCTTCCTGATATATCCTCACACAACCCCGGTATGCGCTGCCCCTGTGCCACCTTGGCGCTTCCCTATCAGGGGATTTAACCTTTTACTGAAACCGTGGCTGGTGTCACACAGAAGGACGCATTCGGCCACCGAGTCCCCAGGCCGTGGCCGGTGTCACACAGAGGGACGCCCAGCGCTTGAGCTCTAATTACAGAGCGTGGGGGTATTTAGTACCCCGCTGGGTGACGCTGCGCGGGATATACCCCTTTATATAGAGCCAGACCATAAGGCTTAAACATATGGCTCAGCGTCCTATACCAGCTGTACACGAAACACATGGCTCCACGTACCGAGCGACTGGCGTGTCAGGTAACTGTACATGTTACACAGTGATGGCTGTGTGTACGTGTTACACGGTGACGGCTGTGTGTACATGTTACACGTGATGGCTGTGTGTCCGTGTCACACGGTGACAGATAGCTGTGTGTACATGTTACATGGTGATGGCTGTGTGTACATGTTACACGGTTACAGATAGCTGTGTGTCCGTGTCACGCGGTGACAGCTGTGTGTCCGTGTCATGCGGTGACGGCTGTGTGTACGTGTCATGCGGTGACGGCTGTGTGTACGTGTTACACGGTGACGGCTGTGTGTACGTGTTACACGGTGACGGCTGTGTGTACGTGTTACACGGTGACGGCTGTGTGTACATGTTACACGTGATGGCTGTGTGTCCGTGTCACACGGTGACAGATAGCTGTGTGTACATGTTACATGGTGATGGCTGTGTGTACGTGTTACACGGTTACAGATAGCTGTGTGTCCGTGTCACGCGGTGACAGATAGCTGTGTGTCCGTGTCATGCGGTGACGGCTGTGTGTACGTGTTATATTGTGACAGTTGTGTGTAGGTAACAATGTGGAAAGTAACAAGGTGAAAGGTACATGCGTGTTAATGCTTCCATGTTGTGCGGTGCTGACTGGCGGCCAGTGACACAGAGTATGAGTTACTGGTCTCCAGGAGAGCGGGGGTTAATGCGTGCTTACCGGTTCGCGAGCGGTATCGGGGTCCTCCTGTGGTACGGAGCCGGTGCTGCTCTCGCTGGCCGCCGAGGCTGGGGGTGACATTATCAGTAGCTGCCCTATGCAGGGGCAAACCAGGTGGCGAGAGGCAGAATCCGTGAATGACCCAGACGGGTAAATGGGGAATCTGGGAATTCATTACCCCAGCCACAGGACGGCGTCCTCAGAAATAGCAGCCCCCGGTCCCATGTTAACTCGATCGGCTGGGAGGAGGCGCGCACTCCATTATCAGCACAAAGGGTTAAATGAGGCAAAAAGAGGTATTGCAGGCGGCGGGGACCCCGGGGCCCCAGGACACATATACAGGAAGTGTGCAGCGTATGAAATGGGGGTACATGCAATCTGCACACAGTAAGACACAATGTAAACACACACAGCACCGTGACACACGCACACACAGCAGCGTCACACGCACTCCCCACACACACTACACCCTCACACACACAGCACCGTGACACACGCACTCCAGACACACACAGCACCGTGACACACGCACTCCAGACACACACAGCACCGTGACACACGCACCCCCGACACACACAGCACCGTGACACACGCACCCCCGACACACACAGCACCGTGACACACGCACTCCCAACACACACTACACCGTCACACACACAGCCCCGTGAGACACGCACTCCCTACACACACAGCACAAACACACAATGAGAAATGCACGTAACACCGGCACAGACAGAGCAGAGCCACACAGGGGCAGGTAGGAAGGAAAGGGGGCCGGGGGGGGGGGGGCAAGGAGGGAGCAAAGGGTGAGGGATGCTGCAGGAGTCGGAGGATGGGAGAGATTCCCAGGAAAGATGGAAGGGAAGGAGGGAGGAGAGGGGCAGGAGGTGAATGAGGAGGAGAGAGAGGAGCAATAAGAACAAGAGGAGGAGGATGGAGGGGGGGGCAGGAGGTGACTGAGGAGGAGAATGGAGGAGGGGAGGAGGATGGAGGGGGAGGAGGAGGATGTGAGGTACCAATCTGCCTCCCTCACAGCTACATGATTGAAACGTGACCTTGAAAATGATGTCTCTTTCACTGTCTCCATCTCCCCGCCAGATGTCTCTGTGTGAGACTGTCTCTCAATCAGTGACGATATTTAGAATCCCCTCAAAATCTGATCAACGGAAGAAACGAACCAATAAAGCGGCTGCCGCTTGGCCTGCTGGGTACCGGCGTTGGCACATGAAGCCACGGCGTGGCATCGTGCGCGCCCCTAAACCCCCGCTGCTTCTGTGGCAGTTCGTTTGGCCCCTTTCCTTACCCCATGGGTCCCGGACCTCGCTCCTTGACTTCAGCCTCTGTAGCGTGAAATTGCCCTTTGGCGTCTCCCTTGTAACCGGCCCGTTGTGCGAGATGAAGGCAGGGGATTTGAGGCAATCTGACCCGTTTTTTTTTTTTTTTTTACCAGGGCAACTACCACCAACCCCCGCCCCCGATCTGCCGCTCTAGACCTGGGCCTAGTCTGACCTTGGCTGAGATACATCGGCGCATGTGGCACCTTTTACTGTAATTGGGATGGCCGCCGCGTAGAGAACCCACTGGTCCTGCAACACCCAGGAAAAATAACAGAGTAAATAGATTGCAAGCTCCAGTGAGCCCCACACCTGTACAACACTATGGAGTCTGGGGGTGCTATGTAAATAATACATAAGAGCAGGTCGAAGTAATTGTTGGCGCAAGGTTCCTCCTGAAACGTCACTGCGGATGAATCACACGGAGCTTTCACGTTTCCCGGAGTGTGAAGACGTTCTCTCGGTGGGAAGGTGAGACACGGCGCCCACTCGCATTCTGTGTATTAAATCCGATGGTTAAAGGAGCGTTAAATTCGTAATGATTACCTTCATGGCTTTTATCAACTCATTTATCAGCAGTACCCCGAACGGAGCTTTTTACTTGGCATTCAGTGTAATTGTTTTGACGAGATTAAGTTTAATCCCTTAACGACCAATGACGTGCCAGACATGACACACAAAAATGGTCAGTTAACGACCAATGACGTGCCAGGCATGACACACAAAAATGGTCAGTTAACGACCAATGACGTGCCAGGCATGACACACAAAAATGGTCAGTTAGCAACCAATGACGTGCCTGACAATCACTTTCTTCACTTAAGCAGTATTGCTGTAATGCCTCCATGTCTGGGTAAGCATCGCTGTGGCCGATGGAAGCCATGAAGTGCTGAAATTGGACTCCCGGGGTGGATTTTTCAGATTCCATCTTGAATTTTATATATTTGATGGCTTTGTTGAGTCACTTTGATAATGAGCCTGAATCCCCATTGCACTTGGGCACCAAGAAAACCGGAGGGTAGGTGCCTCTTCCTCTTTCCTGAGGAGGTACTTGGGTGATTCCTAGCCAAAATACTTTAGAGGCCCTCTGTCAGGCCCCCAGCCCCTAATCATACCCCTTACCGGGGTCTTCGGCTGGACGCCGTGCTCCGTTGCGGGGCGGACTACGTCCTCGTCCTCCCGTGCCGGCAACCACGCGGCGGATCATCCGGCCATCACGGCCGCCTGGGGCAGTTGCTGCGATCCCGCACGATACCAATCTCATGCGCCACCTGCTGGCCGCCGCACGGTAGTGCAGGGCAGACAAAGTTAACCCCTAATTAACCCCATGGTGGGGAATACTTATGCTCACAGGTGTAGGTGGTAACGGCCTGTAAGTGGGAGGAACCTGGCCTGTAGAATATAAAAAAACAGCTCACCCTTCAGTCTGAGCTTAGTTACTGAGCTTCTAGTGCCTTGTGTTCTGCTCTGTGTGATTCCCCATTTATCCTGCCTTTTGTGTTTGACCTCCTGGTATTCGACTTCGGCTTGTTTCCCGTTATTGCTCCTTCGCTGCCTGCCCTGAACCGGACTTTTCACTCGGACTTTGTATTTGGCTTATTCCTTCCATCTGGTGCTACCCTGCTCTACGCTCCCTACCTTTCCAGCAAGCATCCCGACACCCTCCTTGAAGGACCTGGTGTCATGAAGAGAGTATGGAATCCGTGGAAGGATCAACTCTTCCTCTACGAGTTGACCAGAATGACCTCTAAATCCACTGCCCCAGCATGGATGGGAGGGAATTCCTTCTGCATGGATTGGGATGCACGGCCACATCAGAGGACAGATATTTATTAAGGTTTTGAGAGCTTATGTGACCTCATCTTATTCTACAAATCTGCCAAAGCTGCCCCTGCCCTGTAAACAAAAAAATAAAAAAAAATCCACTTATTATCGACATTTTTCTATTATTAAACGATGCAGCAATGCTGCCCCTTAGTGGCCAGAAGTAGAAATCAAATAGTAAATATTTACAAGCCACTGATTATTGAAATTTAGAATCTACCTGCAGAAATTGACGGGTCGAGTTCTACCCACCAAACTCATCCCACCGTGTCTTTATGGAGCTTGCTTTGTGCGCCGGGTGCCGTCACGCTGGAATAGAAAAGGGTTTCCCCCAAACTGCCCCCACAAAGCTGGAAGCAGAGCATCGTCCAAAATGTCTTGGTGCTGAAGCTTCATGTAGTGGCGCACAAAGCAAGGTCCATAAAGACACGGCTGGATGAGTTTGGGGTGGAAGAACTTGATCTGCCGCACAGAGCCCCGACCTCAACCCCATCGAACACCTTTGGGATGAACCGGAACGGAGATTGCGAGCCGGGCGTCTCGTCCAACATCAGCGCCTGACCTCACAAACGCTCTACTGGATGAACGGGCAAAAATTCCCACAGAAACTCCCCAAAATCTTGTGGAAATTCTTCCCGGAAGAGAGGAAGATATCATATCTTGTTGGAGAATTTCCAAGTATTTCTATACCTTGGGGTTCCAAATTATGTAGATATCTTTATCGAGCGGCCCAAGAGAAATCAGACACGCAGACAAGAGTGTATGTATAATAAGATCTCTGTTTATTACAGCGGATTATGGCCGGATTTATATGCTTATCACACCCTATTCTAATCCAATCATTTTACATAAAGTAGCAGCATGCCCTTATAAACAGCATATCTACAAAATAACAGAGCAAAAGGGGGGCAATGGATGCTTGTTGCATCCAAAAGAACCTTGTACCTAATTCCAGCCAAAACCGGTGTTATCGGATAATAGTTTGGGATATGAGTTCATCCTGTATTCTACCACAAACTGCAAAAGGGGTACTGACTTCATATTAATGTCTATGTATTAAGAATGTGATGTCATCAAAGCCCCTGCAGGTGTAATGGTCAGGTGTCCCAATACCTTTGTCCATATAGTGTATGTTATATATGACATTATATCATGAATATAATGTACATTTTATATATATAATAGAATGTTTTATATATATTGTAACATAATACAATATATATATATATATATATATATATATATATATATATATATATATATATACACACACACTCACTCACTGGCCACTAGGTACCCCTCGCTAGTCCCGGGTCTTACCCCCTTTTGCCTTCATTCTTCGAGGCAGATTTTCTACAAGGTGCTGGAAACATTCCTCAGAGATTTTGGTCCGTATGGACATGATGACATCACACAGTTCATCCATGATGCGAATCTCCTGTCCTCCACATCCCAAAGGTGTCTATTGGATTGGAATCTGTGACTGTGGAGGTCGTTGGAGTTCAGTGAACTCATTGGGTTGGGTATCTATTTGCCGCCGTCAGCTGTGTTAATAAAGTTAAGGAACTATAGAAGTTGATGTCGATCCCAATAAAGCATTTTACCAGACGGATTGTGATCTGTCTGTACCTTAAACAGGGGGTACCCAGCCTTGGGCACGGTGACCCCGTTACATTGGTTTGCAGCAGTGGGACCAATCACTCGACTTGGGTAAAATCAAACCACTAAATGGGGCCGAGACCTCAGATATATGGAGTGAATCTATAAAAATTGAAGACGAGAGACACCAAAAGATCTCCTGGAGGGATCTCTCCCATCCCCACTTCGAATCATACTGGGCACAATACTGGACGATGTGGGATCTACAAGTTCCACTCCTGGGGGAGAACCCGTTGCCGGAGTGGGAAGAAGAATTGAGGGGTCTCATATATGTAGAGCTCGACCTCCAGAGCCGCTACCAGGGTTTCTCCCAGGTGTCCCTGTTACCTCGGTGAGGGAGATAACCATGTGCCCCTGGCACTGTCCTGCAATTCACGGAGGACTGCTGGCTATATTTTTGGGCAACCATTGCCCCGGCCCACCCTCGCTGGATGTTTCTGACAAAGGGGGCCCTGAACTAAGTCCTGCACCTTTGAACTTTGTCCACTCGGACAGCCTGCAGCAGACCCGTGTGGATCTGCCTGGTCTGCCAGACCGTTGGTCAAGGGGGAGAACTGTGACAGGGTGGGTTGCAGAGGGGCTCACGGACCTGGGATTTGGGATTTCTACATTCTTTTGGATTCTTTCGGGGGGGGGGGGTCATCGCTTGGGTCAAGTATCCAGGATTATGTGGGTGTCACAGGGCTAGGCTGCCGGGAATACCGTCCGGACCTGACTACCCTCAAAAGGTATCCCTCAGGTGGAACTCCAACCCGGGCAGCCCGGTGACACCGCGGCACCACCTATTCACTAAAACAGACTCCTCTCCAAGGAAGGCACCAGCCTGGCAGCTAAAAGAAGATAACACCGGCGGGGAGCTCTATTTAGAAGATAATCCCCTTTCCGGGACCATTGCCTGTGTGCTGCCGGAGTTGAAGGGATTCGGGGCTGGGTATCTTTTTGCCGCTGTCAGCCGTGTTAATAAAGTTGATGTCGATCCAAATAAAGGTTGTTCTGATTTTACCAGACAGATTGTGGATTGTCTGATCCTTGGGTGACTCTTCAGCCCTCAAACAGGGGGTATCCCTGTAACAACCGGCCCCCTGTACAATGTATAATTAAATCAGCGAGTCACCCCCCAATATAATGTAACGCTATATCAGTGAGCCGCCCCGTACAATGTATAATTAAATCAGCGAGTCACCCCCCCCCATATAATGTAACGCTATATCAGTGAGCCGCCCCCGTACAATGTATAGTTAACTCAGAGAGCCGGCCCCTGTATAATGTATAGTTAAATCAGAGAGCCGGCCCCTGTATAATGTATAGTTAAATCAGAGAGCCGGCCCCCTGTATAATGTATAGATAAATCAGTGACCGGTCCCCTGTATAATGTATAGATAAATCAGTGACCGGCTCCCTGTATAATGTATAGATAAATCAGTGACTGGCCCCCTGTATAATGTATAGATAAATCAGTGACCGGCTCCCTGTATAATGTATAGATAAATCAGTGACCGGCCCCCTGTATAATGTATAGATAAATTAGTGACCGTCCCCTGTATAATGTAGAGATAAATCAGTGACCGGCCGCCTGTATAATGTATAGATAAATCAGTGACCGTCCCCTGTATAATGTATAGATAAATCAGTGACCGGCCCCCTGTATAATGTATAGATAAATCAGTGAGCCGGCCCCTGTATAATGTATAGATAAATCAGCGAGCCGGCCCCCTGTATAATGTAGAGATAAATTAGTGACCGGCCGCCTGTATAATGTATAGATAAATCAGTGACCGTCCCCTGTATAATGTATAGATAAATCAGTGACCGGCCCCCTGTATAATGTATAGATAAATCAGAGAGCCGGCCCCTGTATAATGTATAGTTAAATCAGAGAGCCGGCCCCCTGTATAATGTATAGATAAATCAGTGACCGGTCCCCTGTATAATGTATAGATAAATCAGTGACCGGCTCCCTGTATAATGTATAGATAAATCAGTGACCGGCCCCCTGTATAATGTATAGATAAATCAGTGACCGGCTCCCTGTATAATGTATAGATAAATCAGTGACCGGCCCCCTGTATAATGTATAGATAAATCAGTGACCAGCACCCTGTATGATGTATAGTTAAATCAGCGAGTCGTCAGGGTGGAGGTCGCTGGCGGTTTAGGGGTCAGGGTGTTGTTGCGTAAGCGGCTGCATCGCGTGGACAGACCCCACGGCACATCCCCCCCCCCCCCCGGTCGCCATTTGACGCGGAAGCAAAATGTGCACAAAATGATACATTTATTTAAAGTTTTTTGTAGAAAAGGTGGGTTCTGTACACGGAAACAAATCCACTCCACACGGCAAAAAACTCGGAGGCACCAGCGCATCACACGACGGCCCGGGAGCCGCAGACAGCCACCCCGCGCATGCGCAGACACCGGGGGTAAAGGGCACCAGAAGCACTTCCTTAATGAGCCTTTCCTACGATTTCATCGAAGACATCAAATGTAATATATGCGGGGGGGGCATAAGACCCGGGCAGCTCAGTATAAAATGATGAAGCCACCTGAGCTAAAGCAGGAGAGCCAGAAATCCCACTGCGAGTGGCCAGGTGACGTCTGTGATTATCGTATTCCTGCCTGATGCTTCGGGGGGCAATTCCTTATTTACCTGCCCCCCCATCACTTTGGCATCAAATATGGGGTCTCATGGAGCATTTACTCTCTAGGACAGTAGAGCCAACACCGCTAGGACGGTGGCAAATACGAGCTGCAGCCGCCTGTTACCACAGGGTTAACATCTCCCTTCCCCCACCGCGCATGATGTAGGGCTGAAGCAAAGAAGCCCGCTGTATAACTAAATCAGGGAGCCCTATATAATGTATAGATAAATCAGCGAGCCGGCTCCTTTATGACAGTTCATTCCTCCCTGTATGAGGGTCCGGCGCTGACGGAGGGGGGCTTTCCACGGCAAGTAGGACTGCTGGCTGACGGGCCCCGGCTGAGGGTGATGTGATTGGGGGGGGGCACGGGAAGGCACTCTTCTGTGAAATAGCAGCAATTACTTACTCCGATGGCAGCCCAGGGGCATGGGGGAGGGGAGGCTGTAGTGCCCCCGGGCCGGGCAGATAGAAGGTGAGGCAGCAGTTGGTGGGAGGGCAGCGGGGTAACCATCAGTCTATAAGATTATTAAAGGGTTAAAAGACACTGCAGGCTGGCCGTTTGTTCAAATTCACACCTGAAAAGTAAAACAAATCTCTGGTGGGCCCAGGGTCCGGGGGCCAGAAAGGGCCGGTGGCTTCAGGCACCGGCAGGAGGAACCCACGGAGCCGAGCAGCAGCTGCGTTAGGGAAGAGAGAGCATCGCTGCGGGAAGTTAGATTACCACGGAGCAGACGGCCCCCCCCCGGCCACAAACGGCCCCGGATGATATCGCGACTCTGCCAGGAAAGGGTTAAATAACCGTTTAGTGCAGAATATGGGGGGGGGGGACCCACAAACGTCACCCAGACACAAAAATACTGCAGAAAAAAAAAAAAAAAAAAAACATTTAGAAAAATAAAGGCTTCTTCTCTGGAAGGCAGATCCGCTCCGCTGCGGCCATCAACTGCCCCCGCCGCAGGGTAACAGAGCGGGTAACTCCTCCGTGGCACACGCAGGTAACGCCAGACCGCCGCAGGGTGCGAGGAACCGGTACAGACTACTTCAGTGCATGCGATACCCCGTTCTTACCCCCAGCACATACCCCTTAATCTTTTACTTCAGCAGAACGGCCCGTGCCTGGGGCCACAATACCGAGCCGGGGGTAATAAAGTCACGTTCTTCGCCGTTCTCAGAAATGGTAAAAACCAAGAAGTTTGAAGAAAAAAAAAAAATTGTGAAAAAGGCAACAATAAATAAGTGTCAGTCTGCAAAGCGCGGGCTTCCTCTGCTGGGCGGCCGCTCCACGTCAGTCACTTTTACTGTTGTGTGCAGAGTCCAGATTAACCACCTGCAGCTCTGTAAGGTTACTGCTCCCGCCGGACTGCTGGCCGATCACCGCCATCTGCACAGAGACACACATGAACCGCACACGCGTGTGACACCCCATCACGGAACACGTTACACGCAACTGAGCCACGGAGGGCAGAACTTACACCCCTCCTTCTAGGTGTCCTGCGCCCCCCGGTCTCTCTCTCTTGGCCCCTGCTCTGCCCCCCGCAGTCTCTCTCTTGGCCCCTGCTCTGCCCCCCCCCCGCAGTCTCTCTCTCTCTTGGCCCCCACTCTGCCCCCCCGCAGTCTCTCTCTTGGCCCCCGCTCTACCCCCCGCAGTCTCTCTCGGCCCCCGCTCTACCACTCACCTGATGGAGCTGTACGGCAGACACGGGGATCTGGACGGTACCGGGCGGCGCCGTGAGAAACACCTGCTGGACACCCCCTGCCGGAAAAAGACGGGTTAGCGGGGGTTGGGGAGGAATAAAGGCAAGGAAGGGCCCGTGGCACTTACCCTGCTCCTGGGAGTGCGACACCTGCATGGACGGGGCGGAGGAGAAGGCGTTGAGCACGGCGAGGCTCCCGTCGGTCAGACCCTGCGTGGGAGCGTACATCACCGCGTGGGGGCTGGGGTACATCATGTGGCCGCTCACCGTGGTCGGCACCGACGAGGTCATGATGGCCGTGGGCAGCGTCACTAACGTGCGCAGATAAGAAGGGGGACATGTCACAAGACGTGGGGCTATAAATACCCCCCACCGCGGGCAAAAGAAGCCCTTCACCCGCCAGCAGCGGCCCCTCACCTGTCCCACCGGACGACGTCTGCACCAGCTCCGCGCTGCTGTCGCTGGACGGGGACGCCTGCGCGGCCGGATGCACCTGAATGGCTTGGACTTGCTGTGCCATGGCCCCCCCTGCAGAGATGACACACGAGGGCCGTTACCGGACGACGGGCAAAACCCACAAACCTGTCTCTGATTAACCCCGCGTACGGAAGGTGACCACCGTGGCGGACCACGTTACTTATCCCTCCACGCACCGCGAAAGAGGGGGGGGCTTTTAAAGTGTTTATCAATGATCTCCCGCTGCCGGCACAAAGCGAGGGCGAGTGAAGCCGGCTCACTTCATGGGAATTCTCAGGCGGACTGGGCCGGCCCGTGGGGGGAGGGGCGGTTGAGACTGGGCCGGCCCGTGGGGGGGGCGTGTTTATTACATGTATGTTAGGTGTGAATTTACTGCTCCTGGTATATGTCACTAGACCCCCCCCCCACCCCCGAGTACAATGATACCCCCCATGCCGGGTGTTTGGGGTTAAAAGGCCACGTTTTGGGAAGTCGCTCCGATTTCCCCATCAAACTGTTCATTTTATAAATGAGACAATCCTCGGGTTTTTGAAACACTTTTATTTTAACTCTTTCTGTGTCGGGATTCTTGGGAGGATAAATAATAAACTTTATTTCCTTTTTGGTTTTTTTCTGGATGCTTCCTCTCATGATGACATCACCGCATAATTATTTTTAAATGTTACCACATTTTTTTTTAGCTATTTTAATTTTCCCCCCATTTTGTTAACTTATATTTTTAAACCACATTGTGATTAGAAAGCTGGGCTCCATTGACTGCAGGTTGGATCCAGAGTTCTGGAGAGACTGCCATCGTGGCAGAGCGGTCACGGCGCGTCGGCTCATACAGATTAAGCGAAGGAAGAGATCGTAGATCACTTTCTAAACTTGTTTAATGCCGTGGCGTACCAGGCACGTCATTAGTCGTCAACCGACCATTTTTACGTGACGCTCCAGGCACGTCATTAGTCGTTAACCGACCATTTTTACGTGACGCTCCAGGCACGTCATTAGTCGTCAACCGACCATTTTTACGTGACGCTCCAGGCACGTCATTAGTCGTCAACCGACCATTTTTACGTGACGCTCCAGGCACGTCATTAGTCGTCAACCGACCATTTTTACGTGACGCTCCAGGCACGTCATTAGTCGTCAACCGACCATTTTTACGTGACGCTCCAGGCACGTCATTAGTCGTCAACCGACCATTTTTACGTGACGCTCCAGGCACGTCATTAGTCGTCAACCGACCATTTTTACGTGACGCTCCAGGCACGTCATTAGTCGTCAACCGACCATTTTTACGCGACGCTACAGGCACGTCATTAGTCGTCAACCGACCATTTTTACGCGACGCTACAGGCACGTCATTAGTCGTCAACCGACCATTTTTACGCGACGCTACAGGCACGTCATTAGTCGTCAACCGACCATTTTTACGTGACGCTTCAGGCACGTCGTTAAGGGGTTAAACGGTCTCTCCAGCGAGAAGATTTGGACTTTGGCCGTGCAGCTGCTGAATGGCATTGTGCACAATCACGTTGTCATGTATAGAACGGGGGATGGGGACAAGGGAAGAGGATCTCGTCTGCTGGACGAGGGGGTTCTATCAGATACCCCGGATGCCTCCACAAGGGGTAAAAGCCGGACATACAGGGGTATAAATAACGGAATGTTTACAGCTTCCCGGGCCCGGGGGCCACACCGACCCCCACATCCACCACAAAAGAACTCACCAGACATGAGCGTGAAGCCCGTGGGCAGCTGCATCAATCCCCCAGAGCTCATGGCGCTGCCTTCCGTTTTCAGGATGGTTCCGTTGGCGCTGCTCACGGGGGCCAAGTAGTTGGTGATGGGGAAGGACTGGCCACTGCTGACTTGCATGGACGTGGACGTGGTGGGGGCCGTCTGAATGCTGGACGTGCCAGGAAGGTTGGCCACGGTGAACGCCGGCTTCAGAGAGTCCTGGAGAGCAGAACAGAGATGCTCAGATTGTGGCCGAGGAGGCGTGGAGAGCGACGGGGGCCGGGTAACAATAACCCAAAGCTAACCGGTGCCAGGCCTGCCACGTCTACTAAAACCACAGAACGGGGAGAGAAACACGAACTGAACAGACAGCGGCACCTCCTCCTCACACACTACTACACCGCGCCACGGATACACCGCGCCAGCCTCCCCCTCACACACTGCGACACGGATACACCACGCCAGCCTCCCCCTCACACACTCCTACACCGCGCCACAGATACACAACCCCAGCCTCCCCCCCACACACTGCGACACGGATACACCACGCCAGCCTCCCCCTCACACACTCCTACACCGCGCCACGGATACACCACCCCAGCCTCCCCCTCACACACTACTACACCGCGCCACGGATAAACCACGCCAGCCTCCCCCTCACACACTACAACACTGCGCCACAAATACACCGCGCCACAAATACACCGCGCCAGCCTCCCCCTCACACACTGCAACACTGCGCCACAAATACACCGTGCCACAAATACACCGTGCCTCCCCCGGCGGAGGGCGAGGAGCGGAGTGGAGGGGGGGGACAGCAGCCCCCTTTCAGAGCAGAATTAGAAGCAGCACGTGATTAGGGGACACCGTGTCCTCTGTCTCCATCTCTGACCCTCTCACACGTGGTGCAGTCAGCACCCTCCACACCAGAGACCGTAACACCGGCTGTCTCACAGCAGACCCTCTTCCGGCATCCACCAGCATGACGCGGACACGTCCACAACTCGGGGGCCACCATGTATTTCACCGGAAACGGTCCGGCCGCAGATTTAACATTTAGCCTTTTATATAAAGACGGCTTTTCGTGGAATTGTCCTTTAACCAAAACCCACGTTTGGCTCTAGTGGCCCCCAACATTCGGAGTCCCACACACGACCATCGCTAGCCCCAGAAGTCAGCAGCATCTGGGTGGGCGACCCACGGATGGGGTAGGAGAGCCCCCGGATGGGGTAGGAGGGGAGGAGAGCCCCCGGATGGGGGAGGAGAGCCCACGGGAGAGACCGTCAGACACTCCCCCCCACCCCCCATACAGAGACAGCTGCATCTTATAAGGAATGCGGCTGGCGAGCCAGAGCCAGCGAGACGTCGCCTTATAAGGTCATGGAAGCCGAGGAGCGCAAACTTATCAATGAGAGGCGAGAGAGAGCGAGCGCAGCTGCCCCGTGACACCTGCCCCTCCACCCCCACCCGCCCCACGGATCCCCTCGCCCCTCCCCCAAACACAACCTCCAATTACCCCAGCCCTGCCCCCAAACATATGGTTCTACAAGCCCTGGGTTTGGCCCTTGTCACAGGGGCCACAGCCTGCCAGCCACGGATGCGCATGACCCTCACCCCCTGTGCCACGAACCCGCATTCCCATCGCCCCCCGCGGCGCCACAGACCCCTCGCCCCGCACCTTGGTCTCTCCGCTGCTGTCAGACTCGGACACTTGGTAGGTGAGGTCGGTCTCCTCGAAGCCCGTGGCGCTCATGCGCTGGTCGGTGGACGGGTCGGAGCGTGGCGGGGAGTCCGGGGAGTTCAGACAGGTCTGGATCAGCGCCTTCCCCGTCTCGCTGGTTATCATCGGCTGCAGCTTCCGCGTGGCGAACGTGTAGACGTGGCCCGTTTCACTGGCAACCAGCAGAAGCACCTGCGTCCCGGTCAGCGTGGACAGTTCGTAGGCCTGGGGAGGAGAGCAGAGGTTACACGTCAGAGACATGCGTGACACATGTGACACATCCGGCCCGCACCGGGAACAACCAAGGGCAAACCCAGTTTCCCTTAGATTGCAAGCTCACGAGCGAGGCCCTCTCCTGTTATGTACGTGGACACATGCAAGTTGTAAAGCGCCACAGTATATGTGGCTCCACAGACCGTAACCTAACACACGATGCCACGCACACACCACACGTCACCCCCAATACCGGCAACGTCTGTGACAACCCGGGGCGCCACGATGGGGGGTGCGGCATTGTGCATTCATCTACCCCGCGTGGCACCTGTGCTGCTGCAGAGCGTTACGCCGCTAACAGTGACCCCTGCGCCGCGGTGACAGAGCGTGGCCCGTCCGGACTCAGAGCCCACGGAGAAAGCAGCTGCCTGGCAGCAGACATCGAGAGGTCAGAGGTCACAAGCAAGACCACCCACAACGGCGACAGATATCACGGCTGGAGGCGGCCACGGAAACCGCCATATTATTATTATTATTATCCTTTATTTATATAGCGCCAACAGTTTACGCAGCGCTTAATACAATACATAAATTCAAGGGGTATGACAAGACAAGAATTGACAGACTAAGACAAACCGATACATTTGGTGGAGAGAGCCCTGCTCACAAGCTTATGCCACTTTGGGCACAATATGGGGGGGGGCAGCGGGCACCGTCAGGGGGTTCGTGGTACAGGGTACAATCTGCATGCAGGGTACCGAACGCGCTTCTCGCACCTCGTTTCAAGCACGTGCCCCACGGGTCTCCATCATAACACTTTGGCTGAAGGGGGGGGGGGGGGGGACAACCAGGCCAGAAACGCTGCAACCCCACCGACTGTCACCATAACCACGTGGGCGAAGCATGGGTTAATACGCCTCGTTACATTTATTCCTCCCTGCCTGTTGCGATATATAACAGTACAGAGTATAGAGACAGCGCCAGGGGCTTTTAACACTCGGCTGCCGGATTTCTTACAGCCCCCCGCCAGTAAAGTGCAAGCTCTACAGACAAGGACTGTATATACTGCCCTCCTTCCACGAGCCCCCCAAAGAACCAATAACCCCGGCCTCGGGCTCCGTACCTGTGATGCGGGGGCCACAGAGCGGGCAAAGACAAGACAGGGGGAGCGCAGCTGACACCCTCCTTACCCGAGACCCAGGGGCCACAGACCCGACGCCCGCAAACACCAGACGGAGGGCAAAGAAAAAGGAGCCAAACTTCACGAGCAGAAACTCCGGTCAAGTGCGGCTGCCGCCACGCAGGGAGCTGAGAGGGTGGTAGATAAGTGGAACAGCCTCCCAGCAGAGGTGGCAGAGGGTAATACGGTGAGGGGATTAAATATGCATGGGATAGACATACGCTCCTGAAGAAGAAATTAGCGACGAGACAGGGGCGGGATGGGGCTGATCAGCTGTTACCCATGTGGCCTTGGGCTGGAGCGGGCACCAGGCAGAGGTGGTACACAGGGCACGCGAAAACCTCCGCTCGGGGCCACTCATAACATTGCAGAGATGCCAGTTTTGCCCCAAACTGCCCATCCCCCACATCAAACCCCAAACAGATTGTAAGCTCCGGGGGTAACGGGCGAGCGAGCTCCGGCGCTCCATCAATAGACAAAAAGCGAGACGTGACGGTGCCGCGGGGACCGCACATCGGGTTTACCGCGAGAGCTGCGCCGGTTCCCATAGTAACCGGTAGGAATCCCTCCCCCGGGGAGTCTCCTTTTGCCCCCGCTCACCTTCTTCATGATGCCGGTCTTCCGCTTGCTGAACGTCGTGTACCTCCGGAGCTTGTTATCGATAAACTCCATCTTGATCTTGACTCTGCCCCGGGTTTTCTTGCCGGGTTTGGCCCCAGACACTGCCACGGTGGCCCCGGGATATGCACCGGGCCCCGGCACGCCGGTCTCCGGGACTCCCAGGTCTAGCTCGGTTATGCTGCGTTTCACGCCGCGGGATACGGCGGGCGGATCGTCGTCATCCCCGGAGTCAGAGGTGGCTTCGCTGCCGCTGTACATAGCCTGACCGGGGACCACTTCATACCGGGGGCCCATCCCGCCCGGAGCCGGAGCTCGGCCCCGACTAGGAGACGCTCCGTTACCAGCTCTGCGGGGTAAGCCGAGACCTGAGCTGCGACCCAGCGAGGAGCCGTTTCCCGGGGAAGCCCCGGCCTGACTCGGCAACATCAGCCCAAGCCCCTGATCCTCTGACTGACACTAAAGGCGGCCCTGCGCGCTCTCTACCCCGGTTCAGTACCGCACGGCCATAGGGTGCCCCGAATCTGCCCCCTCACTCTACCCTTAAAATTCCCCCGAATCTGCCACCTCACTCTACCCTTAGGATCCCCCCCCCGAATCTGCCCCTCACTCTACCCCCAGAGCAGCGCCGGAACTACCTCTAGAATACCCCGGATCTGTCCCCTCAAGTTTAAGCCCCTCCAAACATTACTCCCAAACTACCCCCGGATGTACCCTTCTCTCACACGCCAGGCCCCCTGTAATCCGTGCGGAGCGGCCCCGGTTCTCGGGTCCGTGCTCCGTGGTGACTGGTCCCGGCTTCCCCGCGAACTCTGGCTCAGCCAATCACATTCCGAGCCGCCTCACTCCCTTACGCATTACAGCCCGTGAAGCCGTATCCTTCCGCACGGTGCCGAACTATTTCCTGTGTGATTGGCGGCGCGGCGGATGGATCACGGTGACGCGATCAGTGTTTGGAACTATTTCCTTCCATATAAAGCGAGCCGATGTTTCCTTTTATGGAAAAGCCTGTCCTTATATGGTGAGTCACCGCTGCGCCCTCTGATTGGTCGTCGATAGGAGGCGAGCTTGACCCCCACTGGCCGAAAAAAGAAAAAGGGCGGACTTCTCTCTGACGTCACTGTACAGCTGTCTAGTCTTAAGGAGACAGGAGGCACATTGTGGATGTTCTATCCTGACACACATGTGCTCATATAAACTGCCCCAGCGTGGGGTATGAAGCACCACTTCGCACTCCCAACCAACCGCCCTGCTCCCAACCACTGAGACCAGGGCATTTCCTCACCACCCACCCACCCAACCCAAGCGCAGGGACCGGGGCATATTCTCACCCCCACCTACCTACCCACTCAACCCAAGCGCAGGGACCGGGGCATTTCCTAACCCCCCCCCCCCCCCCCCAACCAAGGGCAGGGACCAGGGCATTTCCTCACCCCCCCCCCCCAAACCAAGGGCAGGGACCAGGGAATTTCCTCACCCCCCCCCCCCAAACCAAGGGCAGGGACCAGGGAATTTCCTCACCCCCACCCAACCCAAGCGCAGGGACTGGGGTATATCCTCACCACCACCCCCCCCCCCACCCTAGCGCAGGGACCGGGGCATTTTCCCACGTATGGCGAGAACACTTTAGTTGCAAAAGGATTAAACTGAGCAGGTGGAACAGCAGCTTTAAATCCAAACAGGAAGGGACATCTGAACCAAACAAGTGCCGTTAACTCATTCCTGCACCTTTCTGGTAAACAGTGCATCACGCAACAACTATATATAAATAACATAAAAAAAAATGTCTTTCCTTTATTAGGTGGAACTTAAAGAAAAGCACAGCTCGGGCCCTACTGGGGGGGGCCAAACCTAAAAAATAGAAAAACTGTAACCAAAAACACACATTTATAAAAATACAAAACCGGAAAGAGGGGGGAAAAAAAAAAAACAAAAAAAAAAAACAAAAAACCCAAATCTGTGTTCTCGTGGAACATATTAAGGCCGAGGAGTCCCACCAGCCATGGGGGTCCTTCATCAAACAGGCACTTTGTGTGGAAGACGAGACACGGCACTCATTATACACACAGCTAGCACCGCCCCCGCGGAGCGCTCCCCAGGAGGAGAGCAGTTAATGGCCGCTGGTGTCACAACGGGAACCACGTGGAGTCCTGTAAACATATGCTGTAGTGATTAAGGCCATGCGAGGGGTTAAATGATAGCGTGATTGGAGGAGGGGCCGAAGTCTTGTCCTTTACGTCTGATTCTGTGCGGGGCGGCTGGGGGGGGTGACGGACACTAGTTCACCGCAGAATACCCCGTATATTGTGCTTATGATTAGACGATAACTATTCATGATTCGGGGGGCCACGGAAATGCCCCGAGAATGAAGCCGGCGTCCGTACCGATCCACGCCAGCGGGCGTTAAAGAGACAGTACCAATAAATACTTAGCGTGTAGGAAACGTAACATTAGTGTTGGGGGCAGATTCCTCCAGATGTACATGTAACACGTGTGACGGGCGGGGGAACGGGGTCCGCTTGGGCTTTGTGTGACGCAGGATAGCGACGGTACGTAGGGACTGGTTGCTACACACAGCGAGGGTAACTCCAGGGGCCAAAGGGACCCTAGCTGGGCTGGCACTTTGTTCCGGAAGAGCCGCTCCCTGAGGCGGAGGCTGTGCTCGATCCCACCGCCCGCTGTCGCCACCCTCAGATCTTGCTGTCCGAGGGGCCGTCTTTGAGCGCGTTGACGATGTCACTGAAGGAGGGCCGGTCCTTGGGGCTGGGGGCCCAGCAGCGCTGCATTAGTTTGTAAATCCTGGAAGAGCAGCCGTCAGGAGCGGGAAGCTTCAGGGAGCCGCTCTGTAACCCTGCAACAAGAAGCGGGAGTCACGACAAAAACATGAGAGCCGACGGGCGGGCGCCAGAGAGCCGACGGGCGGGCGCCAGAGAGCCGACGGGCGGGCGCCAGAGAGCCGACGGGCGGGCGCCAGAGAGCCGACGGGCGGGCGCCAGAGAGCCGACGGGCGGGCGCCAGAGAGCCGACGGGCGGGCGCCAGAGAGCCGACGGGCGGGCGCCAGAGAGCCGACGGGCGGGCGCCAGAGAGCCAGAGCTTGTGCTATGAGCAGCGCATACCTGTCAAGACGTCATCATCGGGCATGGAGGTAAACGGCAGCTCCCCGTGCGTGAAGATCTCCCACATCAGCACCCCAAACGACCACACATCCGATTTAGTGGAGAAGTCGTCTTCCTGCACCGCCTCGGGGGGCATCCATCGTAGCGGGACCCAGGCCTGGCGCAGGTGGTAGTACTCACTGCCGGGTCACACAGGGGGAAACGTAGGGATTACCACAACGCGGGGCAGGAGGATAAAAAAGGGGGTGTTCCTAGAGCATTTCAAGGGCAGATAGTCTTTATATTCAGAGGGTATTGGGGTATCCTAACCACTTCCTGCCACAGCCGGCGTTTCTATTTCAGTCACCGGAACAGATGACACATTTTGCCCCCCCGGGTACAATCAAACTGCCCCGTGCCTGTTACGTAGTCCTACCTGTTGTAGACATCCTTGCTCAGTCCCAGGGCAGACACCTTGACGAGCCGATGAGCGCTCACCAGGCAGTTGCGGGCGGCCAAGTCCTTGTGGATGAAGCGATTGTTGGACAAGTGCTCCATGCCCAGGGCCACCTGAGAGCAGAGGGACACCTGCAGGGGTGGAAATCCACATCAGTGCAAGAGAAACGAGGGCCAGGGGCTTCTAACCGGGGCCAGGAGGAGCCACCAAACATGGGAAGAGAAAGGGAGCACAAACTAAACGGGGAGAACAGATGAGACACTTCCGCTCACCTTGTGCTTGGAGCTCAGAGGATGAGTCTTCAGCTTCTCATCTTTGCTCTTGGAGATTCGCAGGAACTGCTTCAGGTCTCCCTGAGAAGATAAAAGAACTTTGACTTCTCTGGCACCAAGGCCACCAGCCTCGGCAGCCACGGACCGGAACACTCACCAAGTCCACGTACTCCAGGATCATGTAATAGGGCTCAGCGTCCCGGCACTGCCCTATCAAGCGCACGACGTTGGCGTGATTGAGCTTAGCGAACATGTCCAGCTCTCGCCTGAAGCCCAGCTGGAGCTGCTCGTCCCGTGTCTGCAGAGCCTTCACCAGGACTATGGCTTCGCCCGCCTCGGAATCCACACCCTGAGCCTTCGCTAGGAACACCTCCCCGAATTCACCACGACCTACGGAGAGACCCCGACAGCGTGAGAGGTCTCCACGGTGGAGAAGAAGAGTGGCCGGTAGCCACCGACGAAGGCCAAAAGAGGTCCAAGGTCCCAAGCTTACGCCGCGCCGTCTGCACATACCCAGCGTGGTGATGGGGTGAAGGCTGCCACGTGGGAAATTCGTCTTGTCCCCACTAAGCCGTTTGCTCCCCAGGTTGATGAGTGGGACTTCCTCCTGGATCTCCGCCGTGTTCTGCCCGTTCTGCAGCACCGCGCTCCCTGAGGACAGAAAAACCTTCAGGAACCCGGCAAAAAAAAAAAACAAAACTCCGACGCGCGCCGGCTCCGTCTTCTCACCGTTCAGACACTCCATCTCCGGTTCCTCCCCCTCGCGCTTGGCCTGTCTCTTGGCCTTCCGCCGCTTCTTGCAGTAGAACATGAGGCCGAGGACGATGATGATGTAGGCCACGGCCGCCCCCACCGACAGTCCAATGGTCTGGATCATCTTGTACGGGGTGTGAGGGTCCTGCTCCCTCGTGTCTCCCAGGGGCTTCTCTGAAGTCCAAAAACACACATTTATTCAGCAAACGCAGGTGGCCCCAAAACCTCACATCTTTTTACTTTAACCCCTGCATGGCCAGTCCTGTAAGCAACCCATGCCACGCCCCCCCTTTCATCTGCCAAGGCCCCGACGGACATTCCTTACCGACGACGTAAAGGAAGGAGTCCCTGTGCTGGATGTTGCAGACGTTCCCGGCGATGCAGGTGTATTTCCCAGAATCCTCGCTGGTAACATGGAATATCACCAGCGATCCATTCGGCATAACCTGAATCCTGAAACACAAGAGCCACCGTCAGCGGGACAGATGGTGGGTACGGGGGGGGGGTAGGTAGTCTGGGCACACAATGGGGCTGATGGAAAAGCCTCCTGGGGCATCACAGGCTCTCACCGGGAATGTGACTTGCTGGCCTCCAGCATCCCCTCCCTGCTTCTCCACTGGACATGCGGAGCAGGGTCCCCCAGGGCCTGGCAGTGCAGGATGGCGGCGTGGCCCTGGTACACCGTGGTGTTCTCGGGGATGATCTTGAAGCTGATGTAGACTGGAATACCAGGAAAGGGTCACATGTTAACCATCCGGCCACCAGCACCACGTAGACGGACAGACGGACGGAGACTCACCCGCCACGGTGATGTTCACTGCCGCCTGTATCTCCCCCTGCTGGCTGTTGGAGGCGATGCAGGTGTAGCTCCCCGCATCTGTGCGGCTGACACGGCTGAAGCGCAAGAGACCGGTGGCAGACTCCACGTGAGCCGGTAAAAGGCTCCCATCTAAGGAAGAAGGGCAGGAGTGCGGGAGGTAAGGGTTAACCCCAATGGTGAGATAAAGGGATGAAGCTGCAGCTACCCGGGATGTCCACCCAGCGAAGATTATCCCCAGTGAGGCCACGCGTGTCTCTTCGTGGTTTTAAAGATTCTTTTATATACTAGGATACACTGCCTCCCTTGATACCCCTCTACTAACGGCCCTTTATACCCCAACAGCCTGTGAGGGGCTTCAGGCGCCTGTCAGGACTAATCCGTCCCAAGCTGATCATAACATCTGAAAAAGTAACCCCCCCCCCCACGCGATACCGACCTGCTTTAACCCACCGAATGGTGGGCTTCTGGCGGCCCGTGGCAGAGCACGGCACGGCCCCCTCTTTATCGAGCTCCAGGCACTGCAGCGGCTGCGGGGGAGGCGTGAACTTTAAATTCTCTGCAACGAAAAGGACGGCTTCCCGTCAGAGATGGGATTCTGGGATGGGGGGCCACAGAGGAACAAGGGGCCACGTTCACTTTACGTTAATCTTTACCATAGAGCTGTTACAACAGGGGAGGAAAAATTAAACAATCAGACATACAGGCCGCGCACTTTCCGCCATACCATATTGCCTCTAATACTCGCTCCCAGGCCGATGGCTTACCCTGTACATGTACCCGCGCCTGTGCCTCTATGCTGCCCGCGAGGGTCGTGCTCACACATTTATACACGGTACCGTCATACACCTCCACGTTAATAATTCTCAGAGTCCCATTGGGGAAGACCTCGAAGCGGTAATCCTGCAACAAAACAAGACGGGGTTAAAGAGGCAAATCCGGGAGATTCCCATGGAAATAATTACATATAGAACCCCCCCATGGGGCTTTGGTATGGTCCAATGTACCTGGAGCAGACAGACCACCACTCACCTGCAGGGGGGCCGCCGTGGCAGGAAACACATGCGGACGGATGATCTTAGACATGGAGAACCCGTTGCGGTACCAGGTCACGGTGGGCTCCGAGGACGCACGGCTGAGGCAGTGGAGGAAACCGGATTTGCCTTCCTCCATGTCGGTGTCTCGAGGCTTTTCTACCCACTCCGGCGGAGCTGCGAGAGAAGAGCAGGGAGGTTAAACACGCCGAGAACCGGAAGTTACATCATCACACGGGAGGGCACAGGGGGGAGTAACGGGGTAACAGAGGCCTCTACGTGCCACGTACTCGCTACAGTGATGTGCAGCTTCTGCTTGCGCTCTCCGGCGCGGTTGGCGGCGTGGCAGGTGTACGTGCCCGTATCTGCCTCCTCTATGGGGCTGAATACAAGCTCCTCGCTATCCTGGTAGACCCGGCCCTCGCTGGGGACCCTCTGTCCATCCTTCTCCCACCGGACCGTCGGAGGAGGGAGGCCACGCGGTGGGTCGCAGGTAACCCGCTGGATGGTGTCCGCGATGAGGACCCTCGGTGTAAGCGGCCGCATGTCTTCGATTTCTGGGGAGGAAGAAGCAGAAGAGACGGTTCAGGGGGACTGAGGGGCAGAGGGCAGGAGAGCGTCGGCCAGCAGTGGGCAACCGGCGGGGGTTAGGATGGCGCCGCTTCTCTTACTTGCCAGGCGTAGCTCGGGGGGGGGGGGGGGGGGGGGGGGGGGGGGGGGGGGGACGACCGGCTTCCACGAACCCCAGTCCCAACACAGCGGTAGACGCCGGGCCGGCGCGGCCTCTCGGAGCCGACCAGCAGCGAGCCGTTCTGGAACACGGTGAGCCTGCAACAAGACGAGACGGGGCAAAAGAGCCAACAGTGAGCACCTGGGGTGGGGGGAGGATAAAGAAGAGTGGGTCTAGTCAGGTGGGGGAGTATAGAGAGGGGCAGCATCTGGCCCGTAGGATATTCCACTCACCGGCTCTTGTTGGTCAGGGGGGAGTCCTCATCGTCAAACCACCACTCCAGGGTCGGGGGCGGCGTGGCCGTGAACTGGCAGTGGAACACGGCATCCTCGTTTCGATTTACAATCTGATCCTCAGGGGTCACTACGGCCCGGGGGAAGCTCTCATCTGCAACAGGGGGCAGAAACAGAAGGTGAGAAGGTCCTGGTCCCAGGAGCTTACAATCGGAAGGATGCGGGGGGGGGGGGTACACAGAAGGGGAAAGTATTTGCACCGGGCGGCTGATATGACTGGCTGGGGGGCATCTGACATCAGGAGTGGGGCAGAGGAGGGTGGCCGCAGGGCAGAAGCTGCCGTCACACAAGATCAGGTCTTGTGGCGGGATCACACGTGGTCTGCTCTCCCTCCCGTGTCCATGGATCTCACCTGAATGCAGCAAACGGTGATGCTGGGGGAAGGGCAGTGCGAGGACGCTGCACGTGGTTAGCGTGTCCCCAAACGGTTGTGCCATGCAGGCCAAAGGCAACCAAGTCAACTGCCCTCAAACGTGGCATTTACCGCAAAATGCCGCTGCCAGGCACACGGCCTCCGGCGGGACGCGGTCTTCTAACGGCTACCAAGGAGAGTAACAGCAACGCAGACGGCCCCGCGCAGATAAGCGGGGCCCTGAGCCGCCCCATCGCCCCCCGACCTGTCTCTCACCGGTAATGGCGAGCGTGAAGTTGCGGTTGCTGCAGACGGTGCCCACGGCGTTCTGCGCACAGCAGTAATACTCGCCACTGTCATCCGGCTCCGCGCTGCGCAGGGCGAGCGTCCGCTCCTTGTTGCTGAAGGTGTAAGAGCGGCCGCCGTCCGACAGATGAATCCCGTCCCTGAACCACTGGTAGCCGGGGCTACGAGAGACAGACACGTCACAAGGAAAGGGTTAACAGACCACTAAATGCCACGGAGCATCCACAGGGCCCTGGCAGGGAGGGCTCAGGGGCCCCGACACTCAGCGAGATCTTTAAACGGACACGCAGACATCCGGCCCTCCCAGGCCCCTTACCGCGGGTGTCCGTCGATGTGACAGCGCAGCGTGACCGCCGACGAGCTCTGGATGTCGGAGGCAGAGGCCGGGTGCTGCAGGCTGACCCCTCCGCTCTCTATCCCTGCAAGAGAAAAGCGAGCGCATCAAGACGTGGCCCCGGGCTCCAAAAGCATTCTACACGTGGCCCCGGGCTCTACTACTAGCACCGCCCCCCCGCCACCTCCCCCAGCTCCCCCCCCATGCCCGCCCACTCACATTTAATATTGAAGGAGGCGTTGGCGCTCCTGCCCTCCTCGTCGGCCCTCTGTGCCACGCACTGGAAGGTTCCGGCGTCCAGCCGTCTGTCCACGGCGGTGAAGGTCAGGCTGCTGCCCTCCTGGTACCTGCGATCCGTGTCGCTCACCGACACCCCGTTGTGCAGCCACCGGAAGCGGACCCCCGCCGGGTCGTCCACCTCGCAGCGCAGGAAGGCGCTCCGTCCGTGTAAGGCGTCCTGTGACGACGGGTGTTTGGTGAAGATGATGGCGGCGTGGGCGCAGACGGCTGCGGGGACACGAGAAAAGCCACGTTACTTCACGCACCGCAAAATCAGCCACGTGCAGCAAAACGCAGCGGCGCCTGCAACGAGCGCATTATTCCACCCCGATGGAAGTTACCGCAATCTGCCCCCCCCAGCATATACCCAAGGATCGGGGGGGGGGGGTAACAGAAGCCGATCCGGGGCTATAAATACAGCGATGACCTCACCAAGCAGGAAGAGACATGAATAATTTACAGGATCCATTAAATGCCTTAAACAGCCAATCCAGAGAGAGACGGGGCGGGCAGTCTCGGGGTCCGGGGCCCCAACACACCACCAGAAACACGGCTCCCGGGAAAGGCGTGATGCCAACACGTATGTGAATTTACAAACGCGGCACACGCGCCAACGCCAACCAGAGATGAGGCAGCCTTTCCGCGGGGGCCACGTCATGCATGCAGCCAATGAGCGGACAAGAGGACCCTGACACCAGACCCCCGGCTCCTCACATTTAAACTGGCTCCGGAAACTGAAGCCTCAACGGGCCACTGCTGGCTCTGGATCGGCTCCCGTTTAACGGGAGAAACCGTTCATACAGCAAAGTACCCCACACGGGGGCTGAAATCCACAGCGTGTCCCCGCAGCGGCCCCCCACAGTACCAGACACCCGGCCGATTCAAGCGAGGGCCGTAGCCACCGGCCCACAGCCAGGGGGAAAAAGCGGAGATGCCGTCTTACCGCCGGGGGAACGGGAAGAGCAGCCACAAGGCACGTTCACTACAGGCCGTGCCGTTTGCCCCTGGCCCCATGGGACAGATACGGGGGCAGCAGGAAGCATCCGCCCAGCAGCTATTTTCAGCAGCATTAAATATTCAGAGAGCTTTCCTTCAGCGGGAAGGAGGGGGGTTTGCAGGTAGCGGCACGGAGGGCCGGAGGTGGGGTGGCCAGACAGATATGGGGGGCACAGGGCCGGCAGGACGGGGAGGGGGCACAGTGTGAAGGGCTGGCAGGACAAGGAGAGAGAGGAGGCGGTGGCCGGTCTAAAAAGTCCCCTCCGTCTAAAGCATGTCCTGCATCTACCCGGCTCGGGGCAAAAGGCACGGCTCTGGGGCAAAACCCAACACCTGCACCAAACACAGAAAATGCCGTGGCCCCCAGACGGGCATCTACCAAGGGAACGGCATTCAGGTAACGCACTGCGGGGCAAACGGCAGGACCCCGAGCGCGTCGGGGGGGTCTATTAATGAGAAGCATGATCCAGACCTTGTTCAGAAATGGGCCCCTGATAGGCTGTTGCCATAGAAACTGAAAAAGCTTCTTAAAAGTACCTGTTTCTCTTGTATGAGAATAACGCGACAGCTCTGCGAACCCTGCCCCCCCCGTGCAGCCACAGACCCCCCCGCAGACCCTGCCCCCCAGCCATGCTGCCACAGACCCCCCCACCCATTGTGCTGCCACAGACCCCAGTAGCAACCACCCAGTTGAATGGGGGGCCGAAATGGACACTGACATTCACATTCATCCTGTGCTATTGACCAGTGGCTGGAAACGCCCATCAATATCCAGGAGCGGAGCATGCGCAGCCACCCCGCTGTATACCGGTCCGGAGTACCACAGCCTCTGCCGGCTGTCCACGGGGGCCGATCCTAATTACATACCTAGCAGATTAAGGGCCAATTCCCTCCAGCGCAGCGAATCAGGAAACAACCTGGGATGGCTGAGCCCCGCCCCCACGGTCTGCAGACACCGCACATGCGCGCCACATCGGGCCCCGGGTCATATGACGACACAAAACGTTAAAAACCATTAAACATGAAGTTACAGAAAACCAAACGCAGGCGGGGGCAGCCGGGGCGCGGGGTATCAGGCAGACGCCATACTGCGCAGGACACCCCCCTGACCACACAATCTGCCACGAGAGCAGCGCATCGAATGTGGCACAGCATGGCATCGAGGGAGACCAAACTGCCCTGGGGGGAGCAATAAAGAGTTCAGCCTTTAATCCTAATTTAAGTTTACTTCACAGAAAGGGTGGTAGATAAGTGGAACAGCCGCCGAGTAGAAGTGGTAAAGGGTAATACAGTGAGGGGATTAAACATGCATGGGATAGACATACGGCACCTGAATCTAAGACGAGACCAACTACCAAAGTTTCAGACATTACAGGGGCCGCCGACCAGCAGAGACCCCCAGGAAGCCCCATCTGCAAACACACAACGAGCTCCACAACAATCACTCCTCTGATCCCGCACTCAACGAGCGGCTGGCGGAACCGGAGAGTCACGCACCCTGGTAACCCAACTCCTGCAGTGCCCCGGGTGAGAGGCGGGCCGGGAAATCTGCATAACAAAGAACACTGAACAGGGGCCAAGTGGGGGAGAGCCCCCCCTGCACCTCTACCCACACTCCTCACCACAGGAGCCCCCTGCACCTCCCCTTCTTCCCACAACCACAGGAGCCCCCTCCCTCCTCAGGAGCTCCCTCAGCTCTCCCCCCTCCCATCAAACAGCCCTCTATGTCCAAAACTTCACATACCTTCCTACACCGGAACTACAACAGCCCCCACTTCAAAACACTCTGCCCCCGACGCCAGAGACCCCCTTCCCGGCCATTAATACCTAATAAAGGCCCCCCTCTCCGCACACTGCTCTCCTGCCCTAGCCCCCCTCTCCGCATACTGCTCTCCTGCCCTAGCCCCCCCTCTCCGCACACTGCTCTCCTGCCCTAGCCCCCCCTCTCCGCACACTGCTCTCCTGCCCTAGCCCCCCCTCTCCGCACACTGCTCTCCTGCCCTAGCCCCCCCTCTCCGCACACTGCTCTCCTGTCCTAGCCCCCCCTCTCCGCACACTGCTCTCCTGTCCTAGACACCCTCTCTCACCGGTAAGCAGGGCCAGCGCAGGGACGCGGCTCCGGATCATGCTGGGTCCGGGAGGCTCGGTGCCGAGTTCGCTCTTTATGCCGCCGCCGCCGCTCTACCCCCGAGCTCCCCGCACTCTATGGTGCACAACTCCACACATTCACCAGGCTCCTCCCCTTCGCCGAAGGAGGCGGAGCTGTCTCCACAGAGGCGTGGTGACGCGAGAAAAGGGCAGGACGCTCGCGGCCATCTTTAATCCGGGCGAGAGCGTGACGTTTATACGCGGCCGCTATGTGTTTTTGGGGAAAAGCTCTGATTTTTTGGGACAGAAAAACGCGCAGGGCATTAGGCATACCTTTGGCAAATTACCTGAGGGTCGTGAATGTATCCCTTACAGCCAATAATACCCCACCCGGTGATTCCGCCACAGAGATTACCATCCCTGCTTAGTTTGTCACTGTTTGCCTCATGCCCCCTCTCTGCTCCTCTTCTGTCCCTTTCGCTTTTACCCCTCTTTTCTAGGGGGTCAGAATGTTTGCTGTGTATGAGGGGATCGTAGGGTTCTACAGCCCCAAAAGCCCCGATAATGTGTATAGAAGCAGCAGGAAACGACTTTATAAATTAAATAAACCCCATTATTCTTCGAAATGGCCCGCTCAGTTACACGAATAGCCCACGATAGGGCACAAAGTTTGGATGAAGCCCCATCACGCCCCTTTGCGTGCGTGCGTGCGTGTGTGTGTGGTGTCACTGGCAGATGCCGTCAGAATGTTTTCATCAGCAACACAGAAGACGTCACATCTCCCGTGGTCTCTATGTCCACCCCGTGGTCCATCATTACCCACATAGTTAATCTTTCTCTATCATCCAGAACTAACAGCCTTCAAGCTCTAATCGCACCCATCCTAAAAAATCCTTCCTCCCATCGGTCTCCCCAACTACCGGCCGTCTCTCTGCTTCCTTTTACCTCCACGTAGTTTGAGCGGATTGCGTAGGATCTCCTCACTCCTCTCTTCTAATTCCCTCCTCGACCCTCAAACCCCTTGACTCCCTAACGGTTGGCGGCCCCCAAGTTTCAGTCCTCGGCCCTCTTCTCTCTTTATACTTCATCTCTTGGCAAACGAATCAACTCATTTGGCCTTCAGTATAATCTCTATGCAGATGACACCCGAATCCACCCCTCTGCCCCGGTCTCTGCGTCTCTCACGTCCGGTATTACCAGCTGCTTGTCTATTTCTTGATGGATGTCACATCGCCACGTGAAACGTAATCTCTCTAAAACTGAACTCATTATCTTCCCTCCATCTCCACTCCAGAACCTGAATTCTCTATCACCATTAACAACACGACTGTCTCTCCTACGGACCAGGCCCGATGCCTTTTGGTCATCCTCAACTCAAACCTCTCCTTCATCCCTCGCCAGATCCTGCCGCTTGCACCTAAAAAAAACATCTCTCTGCCGGCTCCTCACCCGAGAAGTTGGCCCCCCCAGGACATGACCCCCCCCTCCAATGCTGCGCTCTACCCCCCCAGGACATGACCCCCTCCTCTAATGCTGCGCTCTACCCCCCCAGGACAGGACCCCCTCCTCCAATGTTGCGCTCTACCCCCCCGGGACGTGACCCCCCCTCCCAAATGCTGGCCCCCCCATGCTGCACTCTCACCCCCGGGACCTGGCCCCCCTCCCCAATGCTGCACTCTCACCCCCACAATCGAGACGCTGAAGACAGGTTTGATTCTTTATTTCCTGAGATAAAATCAGAATGATGTCACACGACGCAGACAGACACAAGGCAACGTATGGAGCTTACATAACACATACAAATCTCAGCCACCCGAATGAGGGGTCCGAGGGTACCTGCGGGACGGACCCGCGTCAGAAGCAGGAAAATCCCATAAATAAGAGGCTACCGGGACGAGGAGGGGGCGACACGACGGCAGGGCACAGGGGTCTAAAGCAGCAAGCGAGCTATCCCGTGGGAAAGGGCCCGGGAGCCCACCCCAAGGGGGGGCATTACATATATCAACAGGGGCCATTCATTATTGCATTACGGGCCTGGAAAGCCACACAAGTCATACGGGTCCTAGAGGTGCAAGGATCGGTTATCATGCGCGTGGGGGGAAGGAGACGGGTATGTGCCGATTGCCCAGACCGGGGAACTGACCAACAGGGAGAAGCCAGGGCAGGGTACAGAGCCCACCGGCCGAGGCGCGGAGTGTCAGTTTGGGTGAAGTTAAAGTGCTATTTAGAAGAAAGTGACCAATTTCAGTACCATTAAAAATCGGGGGTACGTTATGCAACCCAACGCTATGGAGCGCCCCCGGGCACAGCCGATCATGCCACCGCACACGGCTTATCCTCATCTGTGCGCGTTCAGACAGCAGTCCGCGCTCTCGCACACGCTCTAAGGATAATGGATGGGGGGCGGGTGTAGTGTAGTTTGCGGAAGGTGGGCACTCGGCCGTGGCAGGCAGCTCGGTGTCCGTGCATGTAGTAAAATCTTTAAATGTGGGGCCCCTGGCTCTGTATGTAGTGCCACCCTAATGATCAGCAACATGGTACAGTCTCCCTCTTCACATTCACTGATTTGGGGCTCCTGGGAGGGGAAGGGGTGAAATATGGCTCATTAACTGTGTGACGAGAGGTCAATGTTACTGGCGCTGAGACCCCGAGACTCGGAGAGAAGGTTCTGGGAAACCTGCAACAAAGAGAGAGAAAGGGTTAAATGGGAAGGGGGGGTGCATGGAAGATTAGGACTAAGGAAGAGAAAATGCGGAATGCGTCGGTTACGAGGGGGGGGGGGGTGTTCAGTCCTCCAATGAGTAAATGGGCTGGTTGGCGATGTAACCAGGTTTGGTGTGCAGTGGAACATTATGTGCCCCCAGTTTAGCCCCCCTCCCCCTGACCTACTGCCCCAGGACACAGCGCTGGAGGGCCGGGGTTACCTGGAAGGTTTCGTCGCTGGATTTGTTCAGGTGGCTCAGCGAGGCGGCTCTCTTCATACTGCGAAGAGACACAAAGCGGTTATTGCCGATACATTGATAGTGGGCGTCGGCATGCAGTGATAGTGGGCGTCGGCATGCAGTGTGGAGTAATACTCCCTTCAATTACATCTCAGCCTCTGATCCTCTAGCGTTAGATTCCTCTCTTGTAACTTTTCTTCTCCTTTGAAATAAACTTCTCTCTCCACCCATCCCTCCGCCTTTCTTCCCTCTCTCCCCCATCCCTCCGCGCCTCTGTTCTCTCTCCCTCCCCATCCCTCCGCGTCTCACTTCTCTCTCCCCATCCCTCCGTGCCTCTCTTCTCTCTCCCATCCTCCTCTCCGCGTCTCTCTTCTCTCTCCCATCCCTACCAACCTTCACTCAATGTCTCTCTTCTCTGTCCTATCCCTCCCGTTATGTATTCAAACGTCTCTCCCATCCTCTCTCTCTCTTCTCTTGCTCTCCCCATCTCACTCTGTATTCAGCCTGCCCCCTAGCTGCACAGAGGATCTCAAAGGATCTCAATATTTCTTGATCATTTTTACCATGCAGACCCTTCTACTGCCCCTCCTGGGGCTATTATTTTGGTCTCCCAAGAAGAAAATGGGGTTTGTTTGACAAACATTCCACGGCTCGGCGCGTTACGTTACTTTGTGTTTCGCGGTTCTGGAGGGGCCGTTCCTTGAAGCTTCTTGACCAACATCTCGCTGCTTCTGCGAAGGACGTCGCGGATCTTCCCGAGAGACCCAGAACGCCGCAGAGTCCCACTGCCGTCCTGCAACGAGCAACACATCTCACCCACGGCACGACACGCGACAGAACAGCACCTGACCGCACGCTCCACACCCTGTTACATGTCAACCCGACACCTCATGCCGGTATCAGGGCTAGTCGCGCCGGTATTAACCATGATGTCAGTGCAACTCTCGCAATCCACTATGGTAAGCGCCACCCGCGGTACCGACGTAACTCCTGCCATGTCTCAGCTGTATATGGACATTAATGGAGAAACAGATGCCATCGTCACGCAGAGATGGAAGCCTTAGAGGACCAAGCCCAGAACACAAACACTTCTGGAACCCTCTGTGCTCCTCACAAACTTTGGATTGTATGCTCCAGGGGTTCCCAAACCCCAAAACACAACAGAACCCCCATCAGAATACACTGTGACACAACCGCCTTTGGGGCGGTTCTCGCACCCTTGGATCATAGGGCCACCCCTGGAAGTTCCCTCTGCTCCTCGGGTTTCAGAATATCTCCCGATGCTTCATCTACCCACCTGGATTTTGAAGCCAGTTTGTGGTTCCCACCTCTGCCTGTAAACAGAGCCGGGTAACGGACTATACACGGCTTCTTTAGGATCTGATTCGAGGTTTCATTTATCAGACACACGCGCCATCTCAGACTTTAATTATCCAAAAATCCATAATGCTACAAATTAAAAAAAAACACAATAACCCCAATCCTAATATAAATTATAATCAATAATAAAGAAGAGGTGCGAGACGTGGCAGAAGACCAGGCGAGAGAGGCTGCGAATGCTGGGCAATGGAGGCAGCGAGAGAGGCTGCTGGGGAATGGAGGCAGAAGACCCAGCGGGGGGGGGGGGGCTTTAGGCTGGGAGTGGCGTGCAATGGAGGCTGTGCAAAACATAAAGGAGGAAGGGCAGGTTGTGGGGAAGGGCAGAGTGAAAGATTATAAATTCAGGGGACCATGGGGTCCCTAAAGGCACAGACACTGTGGCCACTAGTTAACCCTTCAGCTCCTGCCTCCATGTGCAGAGGATACAGTAACAGTGGTGCGTCCTGCTGCCCGTGGCAAACGTGGCATGTCCGTCGGTGGCCGCCATCTGTCTTTACTGAAGTCGTTAGTCATTAGAGACACATGAGGCTCCCGCAGGGACGGCCGCAGTGTCTGACCAGAGGAGTCCATTGCTATGGAATTATCTAGATCAAAAGCCAGGCGGAAGGGCCACACCATCCACGAGGGGTACGCAGGAGGTCCACCTGGGCACGGCTGTTACCCCACTTTGCGGCTCTTATGTTTCATCACTTCCAAGTTCAGCCAATCCTCTGAAAGATCTTGATTTAACCCTCGTTCGTGAGATCACCAGACAGCCCAGCTCTAGACCAATAACAGTCAGGGAACCTGGAGGATCACGACCCCCGCCAGAGGAATTTGTCACGCGGGGTCTCGTCCGAGTCCACAGGATGGAGAATGAATGGGATGGCGGCGTGGGGTGCATCATGAGAATGAGAAGGCTGGGGTATCTGTCTCACACAGGGAGCGTTGAACGGCTAGCAGCCCAGGGTATCTGCCCTATGGCAGAAGCATCGTTCAGGTGGAAGGCTGGGGTATCTGCCCCCCGTCAGGAGTGTCGTGTGACTGGAAGGCTGCGTCTCATCATGCTTTATCTTGCTGGGGTTTGGGGCGAGGGGCAGGGCGGTTCTGCTCTCCGATGGCCATGCATTGTCTGCTGTGAGTGGTAAGAGTGGCTGTGGCCCCTTTGATGATGTCAGTGGGGCAGGGGCACGTATCCCGATGAGTGTGGCAATTAAGCCTAAAAAGCACAGAGATAAAGAAAACAAACACCTTAAAAAGGGCTGTGCGAGCAGATACCCCGTTACCGGAAGGGGAAAGGGACACAGACGCCAGGAGCAGAGGAACGAGTACAGCCTACAGGAAATAGCCCTCCGTACTAGCGCCACCTGGAGGTGGGAGGGGTCTAGTGTACAGGAAATAGCCCTCCGTCCTAGCACCACCTGGAGGTGGGAGGGGTCTAGTGTACAGGAAATAGCCCTCCGTCCTAGCACCACCTGGAGGTGGGAGGGGTCTAGTGTACAGGAAATAGCCCTCCGTCCTAGCACCACCTGGAGGTGGGAGGGGTCTAGTGTACAGGAAATAGCCCTCTGTACT